>RJWH01001399.1:0-201392 GCA_004363575.1 Solenodon paradoxus
CCTCCACCACCACCACCACCACCTCCACCACCACCACCACCAGCAGCAACAAACCACCAGCCTACCTTAGGGCCTGTCCCACATGCCCTGATGCTCTATTCTTTTCCTAAATACCCTGACATCCTTTACTTTCAAAATAAGCTCTCACTCTTTTTATTCAGTTGTAATTTTCTGTGCTATGATCACCTCTCTTACTTTTCTGTAGACAGACACCGTATTTTAATGTTCACAGCTCTCTACAGCTAATGATATTTGATGAACAAACAAACGAGCCATTTGAGGTCAGTCCACTTTTAACCTCTGAAGATCTTATCTCTATTTATACCACATTCACAGTCTTACTTTTTTTTTCTTTAATGACTTATCTCTTCTTCACTAAGTTCCCTCCTAATATCTCCTGATCTTCCATCCACAATCAGCTCCTCTTTCTCAGCCTTGTTACACTCTCCTTTTGTACTGTTTCTTTGTTAATTCTCAAAATATGAACAATTTTCACTCAGTTTGAAAAAACTTTGCTTTGCCCCTCTGCCTTTGAAGCATTTAGTTTCTTTCAGGCCAAATTTAATTGCTGGCTCCAATGATTCGTGGTCCATGCCCTCCATCTTCTGCAATCTGATAATCATTCTACACTAGGTTCTTGAAGGTCATCAGTGACTTCGTACTTGCCAAAGTCAATTATCTGCTCTGTCTTCATTTTCCTAGATCCCTCAGCAACATTTGGCCGATTACCAAATATTCTATTCTCCCTTTTTCCTTGCTTACACAACTCCAAATTTATTCAAAGTGGTAATTTGCATAACTAAAGTGCATTATTTCTTCGCCTGTCTGTACTCATTAGGTTAATGACAACTGTTATTAACAGATGAATTCTAAATTACAAAACTAAATTTTTTCCTTACGTAATGTCCAAAATGTGTGTTCAGAACTGTGGGTACTTCCTTATATTGATTTACCATTTTCTAGGGCCTCAAAGTCTTTTACATTCAGCTATCAGAGTGGGGAAAGGTATGAAGGACAGCAGGTAAAGACTATTTAATGACACATAGCTGGAAGGAAGGCAGAAAATGGCATTCATGTGATTGACCAAGAGGAAGAAATGGATTTGGTGCAACTAGTCAGTCTCTGCCTCACAGCAAAGCTGTTCAATACCAGATCTGGTTGAGCCAAATCAGTAGGCTTCATTGGAACAGGCCATACTCAGAGCTACCTAATTGGATGCATCGTAGGGCAGAAAAATCTCACTTGATCAGGCCTTTAACCTAAAGATCAGCATTTCCTCTCTACTCTGTCATACAAGTTTATTAACATTTTTATTATTGTTGTCAGAAGCCATAGTAAATTTGCATTCTGTCTTAAGAATTCATTCCCAGTCAGATTCATGAGCCTATACAACTATGAAAAGTGAAGTTTGAAAATACTGAGATAAAGAAACAAAATAAACTGCACCAGGAACCTAAATTTTAAACCTCCAAGAAGAGCCCAAATTGCAAAATTTGAGTCATGTTGGTTATTATCCACAATAATATTTTTAGCCAAGCACAGAAAAGTACAGATAAGGTATGTGGAGATCACAGTGTCACATTAACCAGATTAGCAAGTCTTCTATCAATTTAACTCACCCTGTAGACTCTAAATTTCTTCCCAGAATTCTTTTATCATGTACGTTGATTTAAATGACATCTACTGTTTACTGTTAATCTACTGGTCAAACTTGGCATACCTGTGGATTATCCTTCACTCAGAATGCTATCTAATAAAGAGACATTTATTTGTATTTAACTTCAAACTGATCACAGAAACATTTGGCCCAGATAATTTCTTCTCCTCTGTCTCCAATAGCAATAAGAATTCATTCTCATCAGTGGAAGTTTCTAACTATTCCAAGTGCTTCCTTTCAGATCTTTCCTGTTAAGAATGTATTATTGCAAATAATTTAGGCATGCTCTGGTGGAGTAATGGTTAGGAACATCACCTCCAGCCAAATATAGTCTACATATATCCCAAGGACCTGGGTTCAAGTCCCAGTGTTGGGGAGAACAACCAAACGAATAATTAAAACAAAATAAACAAAAATGTTTCTTCTTCCTCTCTCTCCCTGCCTGCCTGCAAACTCAATTTCATTCCTCCATGAATCTTTGCTTTAAATAAATAAGTAGGTAGATAAATAATTCATCTTCCATATAAATTAGATGACATACATAGAGAAGCAATTTATTTCAAAATTAAATCTCAATTATTTCCTTCCTCCAGAGCCACATTCAGGTTTACGAAATAATTTGAAACCCAGTTTTGTTTTTGCATACAACTTGATAACTTGGGCTTTCTAACTGGGAGTTAAATACAGAATATCTGAGAATGAGGCTCCCCAGGACTTGAGGGGACAGCTAAAATAGAATGCTTCTTCCTTCTTTCTCTTCTTTCCTGCCTCTTTGCCTGCTGTCTACCTGCCTTCATTCCTTCCCCTTAAAAAAATTATATAATGGGATATTTATTTGATATCTCTCAGAGAGTGGGTCACTTAGATTTTAGAATAAGATGATGAACTCCTGGGAACAATCTGAAGAGTGTTGAATGAAGAAAGACAAAGCGATGAAATAGAAATTCACTATTGTGTTGAGGAAAGTTAGATCAAAAATGGTAAGAAGAAAAGAATAGCACTGGAGTTCTCTGACAGGCATTGACCTAAACTTGCCTGAGGTTACTAGAAAGGTGTTCAGGGAAACTCCTTTAAACAGGAGGTAGGTGCAGACAGAGTTTATGGACTCATTGCCTCTGAATCTCAGATGAAATGCCCACAACACTGTCCTGGTAACAGCACTGAAAGACTTATTCCTCCAGCTGCTGACACACAGCCCTGAGCTGTGAACCCCTCAGGTGTTAATCCCCAAAACACTTCTGAATAAATGTTCTATATGCTAATCTCCATCAGAGTCTGCTTCCTGGGGAACCAAACAAACCACCCCTGCCAACAGCTTCCCTTAGAACCCCAAGGAAACTGCTAGAAAATCTCAGTTGTAAATCAATCATCATAATCTCTAATTAGGTTAGCAAATGAATGACTCCACCATCTATTTACTCCCAGGTCATCACCCAAATATATTTTCAAAAATCATGCTGAACTTTCTGGATGAAATGGAAGCCACACTAAAATTGAAAGTATGTTTTCTCTGAGTCCTGAACATACAGCGATCCTGATCCCAATTTATACATGGACATAGAAGGCCACTGAGACTGGCCAAGTCATGCCACCTCCCCAGAAACTCTGCAGGATTTCATCTCTCACTTCAGCAGCAAAAGTGACCAAAATGACCTTTCTTCTTGGATAAAAGGTTGGAGGACACTTAAAAGCAGAAATCAAAATCAGACAAGATGAAGACTTTATTAAACCACCTGCAAATTTAGCAAACAGGTGCTCAAATGATATTTGTGCAGACCTACACACCAGACATTTTGCAACCAGCAGAAATATAAGGAAGTGATGGTATTCCTGTTTCTGACCTTTGAACAAATACAGGAAATCTCAGAATTCCTCCTTTCTCTCTCCTTGTCTTCTCTGTTCTCTTTTCTCCATAGCAGACACTGGGAATTCAGAAGAACTGGATGCCATTCTCTCTTCATTACTTATTAGTTATGTGAAATTGAAGAAGTTACTAAACTGTGTCTCATTTTTCCTTATCCAAAAAATAAATGATAAAGAAAAGTCTCTGTTGCATAAAAATGTTAAATAACACCATTGACAGAGCCCCGAAGAGCATGTCACAGAACTATACTTAACATCCTTGTCCAGGGGAGGGGCTATCACAGTGGAATTAACTGGGGATATTGAAGCCTGGAGGGCACTCACAGAGAGTCTGATATAACTGGCTAGAGATGCATCTATCTAAAATTCTCCAGGTTATTCTAAAGCATAGTCAAGGTGGAGAAATATTGCTCTATGCAGATTGCTATTTCAGCCAAATAACTACTCTATGAGTTCAGAACAATTACCTGTCCTCTCCCTATTTTTACAGATTAGGAAGCTGAGGTTTGGAAAGGTTAGAAGATTGCTTAAGGGTACAGCTAGGCAGGGGCAGCTGAGATTTAAATGCACAGAACAGAATTCCAAAGACCTTAGTTATCACTGTCACACTCTGAGCTACCACCCCACCTACTGATGTGAAGAAGAAACTAGCCTGGTCTTTAGCACACAGAAGATGCTCTGAAACTGGTAGCTAATTTTTTTCTTTGCTTTTAAGCTTTCCTTCTCTCATTCTCTGCTCTTCACAATCCTTAGCCCAAAATATTGCTTGGCATCCAGTAGAATTAGGGATAGATGAAATTTAAAGCATAGTGAAAATGAATTTTTTTCTTTAATTTATTTTTTATTGTAGTGATTATTCTACACATTAAAATAATTTCCTATGTATAGGTCCACCATTTCTTAAGATATATTTCAACACACCATGCCCTCCACCAAATCACCTAGTGTTCTTCCCCATTGTCCAGTGGGCTCTGCCACCATCTGCCCCCACCTGCCCCACTACCTTTTGGTAACCTCGGTTCTGTTGCAAATGTTCAAGGATTGGTTATGTTTTGTCTGTTCCTTTGTTTTGTCTATTCACATTCCACCTATGAGCGAGATCATCTGGTACCTATCTTGTTTCTTTTGACTTGTTTCATTTAGTATAATCCCCTCTAGTTCCATCCAGGTTAATTCAAATGACAGGGTTTCATCTCTTTCAAGGGTTTTGCAGTATCCCATTGTATATATGTACCACATTTTCTTTATCCATTCATTTGATGTTGGGCACTTAGGTAATTTCCAGTTCTTAGCTACTGTGAATAGGACAACAATAAACATGGGGATACATACATCTCTGTGAATGGGTGTATTTGTATATTTTGGGTAGATGCCCTGAAGTGGAATGATGGGATCATATGGGATTTCCATGTTCAGTTTTTTGAGGATTCTCCAAACTGTTCTCCACAGGTGTTGTACAATTTGCACTCCCACCAAAGTGCCCCCTTTTCTCCACATCCTCACCAGCATTTGTTATTTCCAGACTTTTGGATAATAGCCAGTCTTTCAGGTGTAAGGCGATATCTCATTGGTGTTTCACTTTGCATTTCCCTGATAGCCAGTGAGTAGGAACATAATTTCATGTGCCTGTTGATCATCTGTAGATCCTGTTCAGAAAAGTATCTCTCCAATTCCTTCTCCCATTTTTTGACTGGATTGCCTGTTCTTCTGTTGTTGAGTTTTATGAGTTCTTTGTATATTTTAAATATTAAGCCTTTGTCAGAAATATCAAATGCAAATAGTCCCCAAAGGCTTCTCTCCAACTGATGTCATGGAAAGTCTTTCCTATGTTGTCTTCTAAAAGCTTTATTGTTTCTGGTCTTACATCCAAGTCTCTAATCCATTTTTAGTTAATTTTTGTGAATGGTGTTAGAGAGTAGTCCTGCTTAATTTTTTTTGCATGTGGCTGTCCAGCTTTCCCAAAACCATGAAAAATTATTCTTTTACCTTCTCTCTCCCTTCCTGCAATATGGACATATCTATTTATAAGCAAAGACAACCTTTATGTTTAAAATGTTCTTAGAAAATTATTATAGATACTCTGTCAAAGATATCAGAAATCCAAGCAGAAATTTTTCTCCCATCCCTTCTCAGATGTAAGTCAATGTTTTATTTGCCTATGTCAACTTCTAGGTCTTATCCATAAGCATACATGTCTTCCATCTACAATATTATAATTATTTATTCAAATTTGTCTTTTCATATCATGTCATACATTTTTGTCTGGAAGATCTGTCTTATAACTTAATTAAGGAGCCTAATACAGGCCTACAGAGAATGGAGATAATTTTAACAGAGTCCAAGACATTTTCATTAAAAGCTTCCCTCTTCGAAAAAAATTAGAGGCTTAGCCTGTTACTGTGAAAACAGATATTAAAATGCATAACCATGTGTATGTCACATGTCATGACATTTGCCTTCCTTTATTTGTTGTCATCTCCCACGCCTGGCACAAAGTAAGAACTCAAAAAATACTTGATGCATAAACAAATGATATTTTTCTTGCCTCAACAGTGAGGTTGTAAAATAAAATTTATTTGGAGTGTCTTGTCTGACTGAGAACAGGGGAGAACGAACAAGAGCAAGACAGGCAGGAAAAACAGCCAGAAACCCCACAGTAAAGGCCAGCTACACTGACCACGAGGAAACATGCTTTTTGAGTGGTACCCAGTCAAGGCCACTAGCCTTTGAAGAATGACATATATAAACCATGTCAGAGATCCACAGTTGTCCCTTCAATCACACTTTGAAGGTGTTTCTGAAAAACTGTATTCCGGGGCTCCTTTGTCCTGGTGCACTGCTCTTGGAAGGGGTATTGGGGCAGCTGTAACAGAAAAACAAGGCTGCATAGAACTGGGAGTGAGTATGCTTCAGAGAATGCCCCTTACAATGTCCTCCCAGGGGGATGCTTAAGTCAGAGTTCATTGAGCCTCTATGATGGGAGAACTTCAGGAAACTACACACATCCTGTAATCTGTGTTAATTATGAGTGTGGGTGTTTGTGTGCATGTGTGTGCCTCTGTCTGGAAGAAGAGACCTCAGATTTCATCAAATTATTGTATCTTTTTGTGTTAGGGCTATCTCTTTTTTCTACTTCATCAACTCAAGTAGGGCTCTTTGACCTCATCATTTCTAGTTAGGGGCTTGAGTTGGGGATGAGAGGAAGAAGTGGACAAGGAAGAAGTGGAAGACAAGGGAACTAACCCTGGGGGAGGTCATCCATGAACTGAGTTAATATCTGTGAAAAGGTTGGAGTGTGTCCAGTATATATAAGGGTCTATTAATATTAGTTGCCGTTGCTGTTACTACAACTTTATGCCAAGTACTTTATATTTGCTCAAACTTGCGATAATCCTATGAAGTCAGCATAGGTCCCATATCCTATTTATAAGGAAGTAAGCTCAAGAGATTTAGAAAACTAACCTAGGGTCACACAGTTAGCGTGTTGTTCAAAACTATCTAATTCCAAACTTAAACTCCGTCCTCATCCCATGGCCAGGCTTTCAGTCTGAAGACAATTTCTCAAACTACTTTAAGCCCTTCCCATCTAAATCTCAAGGATCTTGCTTACTTCTGGAGTCTGTCCATCAGAACAGGCACAGAGCCTAAAAACAAGCATCCTCAGGCCAAGGCATATTTAAGTGCAATCATGTGGCCCCAGTCAGTCCACTCAAATTCCACACTCAAAGCCACTTTCTCTCCCAGGGTATCAAGTGTTAATGAGAGTAATAAGTCACACTTAGACAATAACTCCCTTGCCTCCGTGCGTGATGCAGCCATGCCAAAGGTCAGAAAGGAAGAAGCATTTGCTAGTAGTCGAAAAGGTCTAAATCGAGTCTGCTATTTTCCGGTTTTAGAATCTGTGCTAAAAACTAGGGTTGAAAATCCGCTGCTAAAACATCCTCCTGAAGCACATGGGGACCATGACAATAGAATTGTACTGCACACTTCCTAGGTGTCTGCACTTTCTCCCCATGCCTCAAAAAAGTCAAGCCATCAATTTTTGAGAGGTTATGCAAATCACAGTGAGTAGCTGAGGGAGGACTTGAACCCAGACCTATCTGATGAGAGCCTCAGTGATATACTCCGTTTACCATGTGTATACAGCCACTGTGATTCTTGATACCCAAAGCCAACATCTTTTTGAAGGTTGCCTGGAACCTCGTTCCCTGAATCTGGCCAACCTCTGGAGAGGAGGAGCAATGGAAGCAAGACAGCAAACTCAATAAAGCCAGGTTCCAAGTAGGCTCTGCCAATTATGAGCTCTTATCACCTTGGGCAGACAGCTTACTTTTCAAGACCAGTTTTCTCCCCTATGCACTGAAGATCACTGTTTAAGTTGCACAATTTAAAAGAAAATACGAGCTAGGGCTTAAGTGTTATGCAACTGTTAGTTACCTTTATCCCCTCCTTAACCCACTAATTCAAAACCAGGTGGTAGTCCTTCCTCCCTTTCTTACGCTCATCTTCTTGGCCACTACTACCAGAGTTCCACCACCGCCCCTCCAGGGCCTGCCTCCTCCACAGTGGCTGCGGTTTAATTTCCCCTCCATGTCAGTATTCTCTTGCCTCTCAGGAAGGACGGGACTGGGGTGCTGGGAACTCTGGCTATTTTGCTTCTTTCTTTCCGCTTCTGGGCACGAGGGTCTGTCTCTCCTTTAGGACCTAGGACGCCAGAGCCAGCTCTTACTTGCTGCGTGCTCTACAAGGTCAGCAAGGGTGCACACAGGCGCTTTTCTGCGCTGCTCGGCAAAGCCAGTACGCGGTGAGCACCCGACTGCGCGGCCCGCCCCTCGGGCAGGGGTGTGACCCGGGGAGTTCAGCTGGGAGGCGCCCGCGCTTTCCGACACCCTACGGTCCTCACAGTTTCCTCCGCGCGCACCTTCTCCAGAGCGCGAGCCGCGCGCGGAGCGTCTGGGGGCTTCTCGGCTCCCGGACGCCGCCGAGGCTTCGGCCCTTCCTCAACCTCCGCTAAGCCCACCGCGTCGCCCGCCATGAAGCCGTCGTTCTATCGCTGTCACAACATCACCTCGGTGGCGAAGGGCAACTCGGCGTCGATGAGCTGGGTGCTCTTCAGCACAGGCCTCCTGGGCAACCTGCTGGCTCTGGGGCTCCTGGCGCGCTCGGGGCTGGGGTCGTGCCCACCGCGCCCGCAGCGCCCGCCGCTCTCCGTCTTCTACGTGCTGGTGTGCGGCCTGACCATCACTGACTTGCTGGGCAAGTGCCTTGTGAGCCCCTTCGTGCTGGCCTCCTACGCCCAGAACCGGAGCCTGTGGGGGCTGGAACCGGCGTCCGGCAGCTCACTGTGCCAAACCTTCGCCTTCTTCATGACCTTCTTCGGGCTCGCCTCGACGCTGCAGCTCCTGGCCATGGCCCTGGAGTGCTGGCTCTCCCTCGGGCACCCTTTCTTCTACCGACGGCACATCACCCTGCGCCGAGGCGCGCTGGTGGCGCCCGTCGTGGGCGCCTTCTGCCTGGCTTTCTGCGCGCTGCCGTTCGCGGGCTTCGGCAAGTTCGTCCAGTACTGCCCTGGCACCTGGTGCTTCATCCAGATGGTCCACGAGGAGCGCTCACCGTCGGTGCTGGCCTACTCGGTGCTCTACGCCAGCCTCATGGCGCTGCTGGTCCTCGCCATCGTGCTGTGCAACCTGAGCGCCATGCGCAGCCTCTACCGCATGCACCGGCGGCTGCAGCGGCGCTCGCACGGCGGCAGCAGCAGCAGGGAGCGCGCGGAGCCGCGGCCCGGCGACGCGGACGCCTCCCCGCAGCCCCTGGAGGAGCTGGATCACCTTCTGCTGCTGGCGCTCATGACGGTGCTCTTCACCATGTGCTCCCTACCTTTAATTGTGAGTTACTCCCTGCCGAGGCTGGGCGGGGAGCGCGGCGGGCCGCGGTGCGGGGAGGGACGGTTGGGGCGTCTGGGACGCGGAGTAGGAGGAGCTGCACCTTGATCCCTGAGGCTTGTAGCCGCGCGTCCCAGAGCAGGTTCACCGCAAGTTCGCGCCACCATCTCAAGGAGACATCACCCAAATGTTGGGCATGGAGAAGGAAAAGTCAGAGAAAGGAAGAAAACTGAGCCTGATAGCGTTCCCTTAGGCACCGCAAAACCTCTCCAGATGACACAGCTGTTTCCCTCTGGGAAGATCTCAGGGTTATTTTTGCGCAGCAGATATTGCGCCTCAGGGACTGAACTTGGTTCATCTTTAGCAGTACGAATCCGCTACGGTTCCCGAAGGCTAGGTGATGTTTTGTTTCGGCAGACAGGGCCCTGATTTCAGTGGCATCAGAAATGGGCGAATGGCATCTGGATATTCTCCCCACCGCCACACCCCCAACCCAGGTGTTGGCGTGGAAAGAGAATTGGGAAGGCTTAATCCTGCCAGAGTGATTTACAGAGGTGAGTGACTCAAAGCCGAGGTTTACTTTTGTAAGTCGTGTGCAAACTTTGAAAAGTGGCTGATGCTATTTCTGCTGCTTCTGCGGGGGACGGCGAGGCGGAGAGGCTGTTTGGGCAGGTAGATTTGTGAGCGCAGGTTTCATCCCGTGGTGTCATTAACATAACCTGTCTTAACAGGTTTCGTTTCAATGTTGGCAAGCAAGATGACAAGAAAGACATTATCTCCGGTATCAATTTGTTAATGGAGTGGGGGTGTGGAGATTGAATTACTTTGAGTCTTTTTTTTAAGGTATTTCTTTTTGGGGGTCCCGCCAAGACTCTAGGAGTGGCTGAGAAATCTTTTTCTCAAGTAGTGCGCCTCTCTCTCTCCTCCAACTCCCCGGGTCGCTTGTTCAACATGAACAACTTTTCAATAAATCCCATTGTCAATTTAATGACTTTGGCTTTCTGGACTTGTGAATAGGAAACTTAAGTTTTTTAGGCCATGTAACAATTTGGGATGTTAATCTCCGGACAAATGAAGTGAACATGTTCCCTTAAATAAAGGATTTCATGTGGGGAAGGAGTTGTGTGTAGCATCTTCAGGCAGGCTTAGGAGCAGAGCTCCCCACAATAGCAGTCTGTGTCAGTAGACACGGATATAGGCATAGAAAGCTCCTCACATTTTAATAGACTCAGAATCATCTACTGGACTTTTCAAAACAGGTGGCTAGGTTCCATTCTCCAGAGTTTTTTATTCAGACGTTTTCAAGGAATTCTCATTTTTAACACGTTCTCAGGTGAGGTGGAGGCTGCTGATCCCAGGATCACATTTGAAGAATCTCACTGTAAAGCTAGAGTTGGCAAACCACAGCCCACAGCCCAGCTTTGCATCCCACCTGCAGTTTTTACATAGCCCTGGAATTAAGAATCATTTTTACAAATAAATATTTGCAACCAATTTGGTGATAGCCATGAATATTCATAGACATGAACATTGATCCCAATTAATCCCAAATTCTATTCCAAAGAAAAGAACAAGACTTTCCTTCTTCTCCTTAGCGGGAAGGTTAGCCAAAAAACTGTATTCAGGGATTTCTATTATTATTATACTTGGAGTTTCACTGATAAAAACTGTGGCTATGTATTTTTTTTCTCTTGTTATATAAATACTTACCACATATTCACTATTTGTCTCTTGGCTTATGAAACCTGAAATAGTCACTGTTCATCTCTTTGCAGAAAACATTTGCAGACCCCTGCTCTAAAGTAATAATCTTATTTCTGGTGTGATAAATGCAGATCATCACTAAAGTCATGGTTATTGTTATTATGTTTGAATGTTTTAATAACAATTATGTAGGATGCAACATAATAAAGTAGAAAGAACATTGTGTTTGATGAGTCTCTAAAGGAATTTGAACAACTCCAAGGGACTATGAGAATTAAATGAAATAGTAGATATGAAAATTATTTTCTCAAATACTCAAAAAGTTCCAAAGATGTGCAATGCAGACAGCATTCTTTATAGAACTATAATTTTATGGAAAAAAATAAGGGCTTCAGTATCAGATATGATGCTTTCAATGAGGTTTCTTTACTTTCTAGCTATGATAGTGGCTCATTTATCCTTTCTAACCTCAGTTTTCTCACCTGTAAAACAAGGATAGTTATATTTTCTCTGTAAGATAGTTATGAATATTTGAAGTGATACACACACACACACCTACCCAGGTGTCTGGTCTCAAAAATTAATAACACTATTATATATTATAACTAAGTATAATGTCCATTGATTTTTATTGTCTCTTAAACATATAAAATTAAGCAATATGATATCCTTACTAGATTGTAAGATACTTTAAGGCAGTGGTTTTCAAATTTGTTTTAGTCTTAAAGACCCCATTTTACTCTTTTTTTTTTTTTTTTAAGGAAAGGTACAGACAGGAATGAAGGCAAGCAGGCAAGCAGGCAGGAAGTGAGAGAGGAAAAAAGCGTTTTATTTATTTCATTTAGTTATTCACACTGGTTTCTCCCTCTGCATCTGGGACTCAAACCCAGGGGTATGTGGCCTGTGCTCCTTCAGAGGCACACCTAACCACTACTCCACCAGGTGTGCCACCTATTTTTACTCTTAAAATTATTAAGGGCCCAAAGAGCTTCAATGTATATAGGTTATATATCCCAACATTTGTCATATTAGAAATAAGAAAAAAAATGAAATATTATAAAACAAGCTGGCAGAATATGCTTGTGTTTTGGCATCGCTGCAAGAAAAACTGGGATTTCAAAATGATTTAATGAATGATAATAAAGTTAGAGATTATAACAGGTCAAATGGTACAAAAAGCATAGTTAGAGTACAGAAGTACTAAGAACAGTCTCTGAAAACACAGGATATATTCCATTAGCCATGGGAATAATGATGTCATCACACTCAGGTACCCTTTTTAAAACTCGCTATACACCTATGAGAGAATAAAAGCATAAAAATCATTTTTATGAAAATAGTGTTGACCCCACAGGCACACTGAAAGGTATTAGAGACCTCTGCACTTTGAAAATCACTGGGTTTAATCTGAAGGGATGGGTATGTTATAAAAAAAATAAGTCTTACTCGTATTATGCTTCGGTAAGCCAGTGAAAATTCAGCGTATGATTTTTTTAATTTTATTCTAGTAACATTGTGTTATAAAATTATATAGGTTTAAGGGATGCATCACTGAAACCAGCATCTGTATATAGCACATTAAGTTTACCATTAACCATCTAGTTCTATCCTTCATCATGTGATTGACCCTTTTACCTGATGTGCCCACCTCTCCTACTCTTTTTCTCTTGGTAATCACTAATTTGCTAAGAGTATGATTTTTTTTTAAATTAAGTTTGCTGTACTGCTGTAATTGAGCAAGATATTTAAGTAGATTGAATTTCCAGATCTTCAATTTGATATAGTAGAGAGTATAGAGAATATGGGATGCACTTTGAAACCAATTTTTTGTATTTTCTCTAATACATGTAACATAGTTCATCAAAATTATGTTTACCTTAGAAAACCACAATGTACTGGTGGTTGGTAATGTAGGGGTGAATGAGAGATGGCGTCTCTGTCTGATTAGATGTAGTAGTTGAGAGGGTTCGAAGCTAGGTAAAGGTAAGTACAAGCTTGTGTAACAGTATATATTGGAATCTGGGGGAGTAAGAGAAGTATCAGAAAGCATCCTGCATGTATAGAGATAACTCGTGCATGTATTTCATTTCGGTGGACAAAAAGAATGGGTGAGATGCTTCTTTCAAAGGTGGCTGTCAGAGGCACTGAAGGGATAGTGGAGATAGGCAAGAGACAGGCCCAGGGGGAAGGATAAGAAGTGGATTTAAAGGTTAAAGCAGAGGGCAAAGTCTAGGGTATTGTGATGGATGAACTATATAGAAGAGGGAAGTCGAATCAAGAGGATGTCCAGTCAAGTTAAATTTTCAGAGTTGGGAACAATCTATTTTATGGATGCTTAAATCCAACAGAGGGCGCTCCTCTCACACCGATTATCTGTTGCTTGACCAACTTTAAACAAGTCAGGTTTATAGTCTAAGGTTATTGTCTGAGGGTATACTTTTCAGAAGACACCAGTAATGTAGAAATTGAAGAAAACAATACTTCTGATGTTGACAGTGACAAGAGTTCTTGGCTTTCTATGATGTGTAAATATTATAATTGTCATCAGTACGTAAAATTGCTTGTACTTTCTATCTGTTCTTGTGTTTTGTAATTGTTAGCTAAACTGTCTTGTACATAATATATTAAAAAATAAATGCTAAAATTCCTTTACAATACAAAAAACTACCTAAAGATAAACAAATGAAATTTTGAATTAGAAATAAAAATGAAAGATTTTTTTCCCATTTTTCCCAAAATGTGTTTACATTCTACACAGCAACTGACGGTAGATGAGGAGCTAGAATAACTTACCTAAAGTCACACAGCCAATGAGGGGATTCTATCTAACTCAGATAGTGGGATTCTAATCTAAAACTGATAGGTTCAACCAGCACCTCAAAGAGGCTTCCTGAAAGGGGATCAGGTTTGAGGAGCACTTTTAAAGGAGTTAGAATTGATATGTAATCCATTTCCACATCTGTCAAGTGGAGATAATGATTGTGCTCATACTTCATAAAATTTTTGTGAGGATGAAATGAGTTTTTAAAGCAAAATGCTTAGAATATGCTTAATGCCTGGAAATAGTATGCGCTCTCTGGTATCAGCCATCGTTATGACTATTAGTATTATTAAGCAGTGGTGATGGGAGAGGTCTTCCAGTATATCTTTCTTGGGAGTACATCTTCCCAAGTGCACTGATTAGAGTAGATGAGCCAGCTGAAATGCCTTGTAGAAAAGAAGTGAAAAGGTAAGGAAACAATTATGGGAAAATACTTCTCCAAGAGATCTTCCTTGATTGCCCTAAATGGGTCTGCTCTGCAAACTTACTCACCTCCCTCCCACTAATGTAGAGTCTGCATATTTTCTGTCCTATTTAAATCCTTCTTGTCCCATTGTGGATTTAGACTCTCAGTTCGTATGGAGATTATAATAGCATCAAGAGAAAGTGACCTCCAGGGGAGTAGGAGGTGGGATTAGTGCCACCTGGACAGAGTGTTGGTTGAATGACAGGAAAAGCTATGGGAGGGGACAGTGTTCAGGACTCCTGGGAGGTATAGCGACTTTAGGGAAGAGCAAGACAATAGGAGTGGTTGAGCACAGCTAAGTAAACTTAGATTTCTGTGCCTGTTTTGTTTCATTTTTTTCCTTAGTCAGAAAAGAGAATGTCAGCGACTGAAAAATAACCATCTATGAGAAGTAAGTAGAGTATTTTTTGTTAAGCAGTAATTATATGGGTTGAGCCGGTGCTTTTGTTAAGTCTCCTGTCTTGTCTTTGGAGTGTGTTTTCTATTTTTCCCCATTTATGAAAAACTTCTGTTTCAATGTTGTCTCCAGACAGGCACCATTTCACAAATGTACCATTTCTGAGCTAACTAATAAGAAAGGATAGGAAGCAAACAGAAGGGTAACGAAAAGAGAACAGAAGAGATGATGCAAAGAGAGTCTCTGTATGTATGGGAGTGTGGTAAAACCTGTTTGTAAAAGACTCAGTGGACTGGATATACCCCACCTCAGCATTTCCTCTGCATGGTCTGGCGGGGACCTGGGAACCCTCACTCTGCAGCAGAAGCAGCAGTCACACAGCCTCCTGGGCCTGAGCCTGGGTCTCTCACAACACTTCACCCTTCCACCAGGCTTCAGGCCACACTGCCAGACTCCTCACTTCACCTAGCAGCTGCGATGGCCTTAGCAGCTTATGAATGTACCAAAAATGAATACTCCAAGTCAAGTCACCCTGTTAACAAAATATTCACTTACTTCATACAAGAAATATATACTATGTGGATTTATTGCCCTATGGTAGGTAAGTTAAGTAAATGTCACCAACCTCTGATAACAGAATGTTGTTTTTCTTTTAAAAAAATAGTATCGTGCTTACTCTGGGGCATTTAAGGCTGTCTATGAGAAAAACGGAAGCTATGAAGAAAACGAAGACCTCCTAGCCTTGCGTTTTCTCTCTGTGATCTCAATTGTGGACCCTTGGATTTTCATCATTTTCAGAGCACCGATATTTCGGATGTTTTTTCACAAGATCTTCATAAGACCTCTTCTATGTAGGAATTGGTACAGCAATTCCTGCCGAGGGAACATGGAATCCAGTCTCTGACAATATTTTACACTCTCTGGTAAGCTAAGGAATGTGTCACATTTTCTGTCAAAGTGATTAAAATGTTTTTGTATTTTAAATTCTTAAAAGCAAACATCATAATAGCAAAACATAAAAAAAATGTATTTCCAAAGGTACTTGATCTGTTTTAACAATGTGTTGTCACTCTATATTCATAATCTCTCCACCAAGTTTTTTTATTTCGAGGTGTTGATAACAACTAAAATGCCATATATTGTAAGCAATGCTAAAAGCAATGATATTAAGATTTTAGATGAGGCAGTCTTAAAGCAAAGATAGTAGCTGTTCCAACATTTGTACTTGGGGTCCCTAATTTAGAAAGATCTTGAGACCTCTGTGTGTTTATTTAAATCCAGCAGAAACACCACTGCTTACAATTGTGACATGACAGGTGGTCTTAAAAATTCTTACCCTAATCCTTTCTAATGAAAACTGACTTGTTTCATAACGTAATTGCCCCCATTTAATTCTTTTCTTTGCCAACTGATCTAAATTTGTCTAAATTGTAGATACTCCTCAGAGAAGAGAAGAGGAAAACTACAGGCATTCGGAAGGGCCTTCCCGGCTGCCATCTGGTAAGCCACCCACTACCTCACGGGAGAGGTGAAGCTGTACTTAAGAAGAAGCACAATGTGACTAAGTCCCGCAACCCAAAGAAGAAAAATTAATTTAATCTTTTGAAGGAGTTTCTTGTGTATTGAAGTAGGAATGTCAGAAGGAATCAAAATTTGGGAATGGGCTACAAAGTTGTTTCAGATTTTGTTGCCTTCATTTTATAGGTCTCTTTCACCAATAATAGTCTTTGGAAAAGGATTTTATGTTTTTGAACGTCAGTGCGTGACTTTCCAGAGAGCGGTGCTTACAGTGCACTTGGCTGCGTGACTGTGTGAAGCAGCAGGGTGTTCAGCACAGCAGCAAACGCCCCCAGGACGCAGTCACCGCACTTGGGAGTGGCGGCGAGGACCCTGATGTCTTCCTGTTAGCATCTGATTCTGCTCTTTGTGGAGACAGCGCGCCTCACCGAGGTGCCTAAGAGCCCTGTGCTTTCAAAGCTGGAGCAGGATGTGGCTCAGGTAGCGCGACTGAGCACTTTAATCTTCATTTAAATGTTTACAAAGTTTAGCAACACTGACCAAAAAAGGAAAAGTGGGGGAAATACTAGATGATAAAATAAAGCCTGGTAGAGCCGGAACAAAGGAAAGACATTCGTGTGAGAATCTAGGACTGTAGCCAGCAAGACCAAGACCCAAGAAGCTAGGGTGAGGTTTGCCTAGAAGATAACACCCCAAAGTGCGCGAGTCCACGCTGAGTTCTGCGTTATGCAAATGAAGTTTCCACCAGTGTAGTTTTGATTGGTGGAGAGTTAGTCAGGCAGTTATTGGTGGAATTTCAATCCGGACACTTTCTGGCTTGCTGGTCTGTTTCATTTTTTTCTCACTGGGCTGACAGTGCCTAGGGCCACCCTCCACTGCCTCTTGACTTGTTTGTTTTCTCTTATGTGACTATCAAATTGAACAAGACACTCTAAATCTAACTTGCTAGTTAGAGCTTTCACTGTAAAGTGAAGAGAGGACATAAAACGTGTTTCAACATCTCTAGAACTCCAGTGTGGACCCTCGAAGAACTTGAGATGCAGAGCTAGCGACATATGAATGGTCCCTATGGAGTCACCATTCCAATGATGAGAGTATTTACTTCATTTCCTGCTTAGTAGCGACCCCATTTTTCACCCCTGTTTTATCTCAGTAATGGTAATAACCTGGATCTGTGTGTGTGTTTTGCTGCTGCTATTTTCGTTATCTTTGTTTTTATAGAGCAAAACTGTGAAATGGTTAAATCAGGAGTCACTAAGAGTATGACATGATGAAAAATGAAGTTATTTTCAAAGTTTAGTTTTTATTTTATATTTAATGTATAAGGACAAGTTTATTTTATTGTCAAAGGAAATGCATCTCCTTTTAGAAGGTGTATCATAACTGTCAAAATAATTTGAAGTGATCTCTGATAAATCAATAAACACAATTTTATAGTATTTTACAGAGGAAATTATTTTTTCAAATGGAAGAAAAAAGTTTAATATTCTTTCTTGAGGAAACTCTTGCCAGCAGTCTTTTATCATCTAGCAGTTAAATAGTATGAATTTGTATCTGCTGTTCTATTAGCATTTGTATCACTTTAAACAAGGTTGCATAGGTTTACACAAGGACTTAGAAATCCTCTCTATTTAGTGCAAAAATGTCGGTCAATGTACCATCCTGATGAAATCCCTGTTAAGTTGAAAGTCAACTCTTGATGATCATCATTGATTTATTCACTAACTCATTACATAGGAATTAATTAACATACTTGTGCTAGACAGTTGACTGGGTGCTGAGGAAAAGAATACGTAAGACTTAGCCCTAGCCCATGCATTGCTTCTTGCCCAGTGGGGGCGAGGGTGGAAGCGGTATAAGGGGTTACAGTGGAACATAGACACTCCAGTAGAAAAAGTACTCACACACACACATAGTCCTATTACAAGAGGAAGTCTCAGCTATGGATAATGTGTAGGGCTGGCAGCAACACTTCTCAGTGAGAAGATGCTTAAGGCAAGTATTGAAAATGAATAATAATTTTTGTCTCTAGTTGAAAATTGGACAGAGATAGTTTACATAAGAGGAAACACCTACGACTAAGTATAGAAAATTGTCCAGACTAGTCAAATAAATTAAAATTATATTAAAATGCAAAACTAAAATCAGAGCATCAAGGACCAAACAAAAGTATGAGTTTTAATAGCAGAGGCTATTCCCTAGTTAGTTTGTAAATTTGCACACCTTTTCTTCAGAGCAATCTGACAGCATGTCTCAAGAGCCTGAAAGTGTGCTCTTCTAGTCTAGTAATTCACTCTAGAATTCTTTAGAATAATCAAAGGGTTGACTTCAGATATAGTGTATATGTACACACATATATACACACATAATGAAAATGATCATGTCATTAAAAAAGATATTTCAAATCATTTATAAAATTTGAGAAGAAAACTTAAAATCCAATTCTAGGTGAAAAGCATAATTCATATTATTTAAAGTAAGATCCAGAATATATACACATAGAAAATATCTTGTAAAAAAACCCACAGAATCAAAGTATGAACAGTAGTGACCTTTTTATGCATTCTTACCTTTTTATATACTCTTTCCGATAATTATTTGCATTTTATAAATTTTAAAATAGTAAGTCCGTATTTCTTTTACAGGAAATTATTTTTAAAAGTCTATGAATTGACTGAGCAAACAAGGGAAAAAGGCAAGAAGGAAAAGCTTTCTAATCTAAAGGATTAGTATGTGCAAAGCCATATGGGAATAAAGGAGTGTGGCATGATCAGGCTTAGTAGCACCATTTGACGGAAGCTTCAGAAGTATGAACAA
The DNA here is from genome assembly GCA_004363575.1 of Solenodon paradoxus. Taxonomy (NCBI): domain Eukaryota; kingdom Metazoa; phylum Chordata; class Mammalia; order Eulipotyphla; family Solenodontidae; genus Solenodon; species Solenodon paradoxus. The sequence goes on from RJWH01001399.1 coordinate 19,126, forward strand.
AGGCGACAGGAAAAGAAGCTGAAAAGAGAGGTGGGCTTCACATCATACAAAGTGCTGGGTGAGGCAGTGGAAGGTCCAGATACTCACTGGAAACTTTGAAACCAAGATGGAAACAGAATGCAGTTTAGATGGGAGATGGTGCTGGTGGTATGTATTGTGGATGGGCAGGTGGGGGCGCTGGGCGGGGTGGGAGTGGATGTACTGGGGCACCGAGCTCTTGTGCAGTCTGCCTACTAGGTCAGGTCTCTGGCTAAGAAAGCGAATGGGACTGAAATACAGCCCTTGCCTGGCTGCCATTGGTGTGGGCTGCATCAGCTGAATTCACACAGTGGAAAGTGAGAGAGAGGTAAACCTATTAGGAGTGATTCCAATTTATGACTCAATCAGGCCTTTTGATCTTCCTTCAGTGGCATACAGTTAATCATTTTCAGCTTCATAGCTTTAATACCTTCAGCAACAAGATGGGAAAGGGAAAAATTCTGATGGTCTTTTTTACTCCTGACATTCCCAGTATCTCTGGATAGCTACTGATTACAACGAAGTTTCTGGGTTATTTGTGGATTTCATTTCTGCATACTACCCGATCATGTGAATAAAGGGCCGGGAATTAAGACAACTTATTTCTAAAAGCAATCCATCTAAGACTGACTGGGCAAGGTATTCCTGAAACTTTAGGGGAGAAAGGGAATCCCACAAATGCCAAGCACTTGGATGGCCCCAGACACTAGTCACACAGTCTTCTTCCAAACTTGTTAGAAATGCGGATGAGCCGTTCTTGTCCAGGCCTACTGAGTCAGAATTTCTGGGGATGGGGCCAGTAAGCCGTGCTGGCCCATGTCCTCCAGGTGATTCTCATGCATGCTCAAGTTTGAGAGCTCTTGCTCCATCCAAGAAACTAAGAAGAAAGGGAGGAAGGAGAAAATGAAAAAGAAAGTTAAGAAAATATGTAATAGTATCATAATATTTCTCTGACCTCTGACCTCTGATTCTCTGATTTTGTCAGTTACAGGTACTCACACCTGATTCCCAATAGCGTTGTTTCTGTAATGTTCTTAAAAGTTTTATTTACACACAGCAGCCATCACACTCTTTCACAAGCTCAAAGCACTGAGGATGTGATGAGCCTTTAGCCTGTGAGACAAAGACGTTCCCTCAGATGTTGCTTCTTCTTCATTCTCCATTTTTGGTGGAATCTGCCGATTCTACTGTGAGAGCAAACCAGCTACAGGGCATTCGTTCACAAACACATTATCAGAGATGATAGCTAAAGGTAAGCTTTCATTCAGGATTTTAAGATATTTTATCTAGTGCTCTATAGAAAAGAAATCTTCATTTTAAAGTGTACAAGTATATTTAAACTTTTGTAATTTGACCTTTTTGACTATTTCGAGAAATCCATTATAAGACATGCCCTAGTGGAATAAGTGGTTGCATCAATTACCTCTGAAGAAGCATAGACCCCATAACTCTGAGTTTGAATCCCAGGTCCAGAGGGAAACAACCAGTGTGAACAACTAAATAAAAATAAAATGCTTCTTCCTCCTCTCTTCCTGCCTGCTTACCTGTTCACCTTCATTCCAGCCCGCATCTTACCTTTGAAAAAAAAATGCGTTATACATTTCATCTTCCTTTCCACACTTAGGATTAGATATTTACCTATTATTCTTCCTTTTTCCCCTAAGAACTAACATGTACTATAGAAGGTCTATAGAGAATAAATATATTTTGAATAAGAGGTTCACTATACTGCAATATCCAAATACGTAAGTATTTTCAGTAAGAGGCTGCTATAATTTGGTAAGAGATAGCTCTGTATCTGACAGGAACGTTCTCCTTCCAGCATGTAAGGAGTATTCTCTTGGGCCAGCCAAAGACGAAAATAATAAATGCAGTAGAAAATGTTTGCTCCATACTTTTCCTGCTGTCATAAACATGTGGAAATATAAATGCTTCCATTTCATCCAGGAAATAGAAACTTAAAACTAACAAAATTAATAACGTGAGTTTTTACTAGGCAATTTCGATATTATAAAAATAACTTTCTTACTGGAACTACTTTCTCTTCTAATACTCGTTGGTCTCGATATTCCCAGCACCACTTCTAGGTGGCAGAAAGCTTTGCTCACTGCTAGGAAGTGGTCTGTAATCAGAACCATTCTCTTTCCACAGTTGGCTAATCATTGAAATAAATCAGCAGATCTTACCTGATATCAGTGCGGTGAATAATTTTATCCTTCAGACAACTTTTTTAAACTGCATGTCCTCAGGAGTCTGTCCAGTTTTAAAACTAGTTGCAATGAAGGTGTTTAAAGCCCATCATGCTCTACTTACAGAGTACGTGAAATCAAATATAGAAAAGAGAGAAACTTGATTTTCTTTCATTTTGTTACATAAATGCTAAAACCAGTAAGAACAATAGTGCAAATCAAATCTGATAAGGAAGTATATTGTAGATACAGCTTCTAAGGCCTTACGATAATTTTTAATTCATAGAAAGTGCTTAGAATCCATTGGAAACACAGGACACATTAGAAGTAATACGTCATAGTATAAATGTTACCAAATGCTACAGTATTTACATTTTAACATTTTACATTTTAACACAATAAAACCCCAAATTAAAGATAATTGATGTTTAAGATTAGTCTCAGTACATTGTATACACACCTAGGCAAACAATGAAGTTGGTAGCTTGCCCAGTGTCAATTTCCTGTCATACAAACTAGGACACAGAAAGAGTAAGTGCCACACAACACAATTCATAATGAATCGGAAGGACTTTTAAAAGTCCCCCTAATTTAAAAACCACTCAGTGAGTTTTTTTTATTAGCTTAAAAAAGACTATGGGCAATGATTTACTGATTGTGATGGGCACATCCAAAATAAAATGACAACACCCACCCAATAAACTAAAATGGGACCAAAGAGCTATCCTTCACATGTGAGCAAAAAAGTAGTATCAGGCCAAGTAGAACTTAAGCTAATACCTTTTAAATGGTTAAAAGTTCACTCTGGCCAGAAGGTTCAATCAGTAATGAATAACTTACAGCATTGACTTTATTTTGACCAAAAAACACATTAAAAAAGAGTGCAAAAGAAACATGAAAAATGGGAAAAAATTACTGTTATCATGGCTGATTTCATTCCCCACCATCAAAGGTAGATCACCTCGACAAAAAAGACGTTTAAATACATTTATACTTGAATTGTCGCATCACTCAAAATTCAAATGGATTTTTATTCAACGGGCAAGAGTGTATTTACGAGAGTCCATTTTTTTTCTTTTTCTTTTTTTTCCTGTTGAGGTGCCATTGTGATTAGTAATACAAGTTTCAGGAGTGTAGCGTCATCCCTTGATAAACATATATACCACACTGCACCGCACCAGTATTCTAGCACTGTTCACCACTGTCCAGTTGATCCCCTCTACCCATTCCTTCCACCCTCTGCTCCTTCCCCTCTGGTTGCCACCTTTTTGTTGTCAAAAATTAGTTGTTTTAATTGTGCTTCATTCCTTTATATTCCACATATGGATAAAACAATATGATATTTGTCTTTCTCTGCCTTAGTTTACTTATCATAATCACCTCAAGTTTCATTCATGTTGTCACACGTGGCTAAATACCATTTAATAGTTCAATAGTATTCCATTGTGTATATATATATTATATCTCCTTTATCTAGTCATCCCTCAATGGACATCTACCATATGGTCCAGCAGTTCCACTTCTAGGTATTAATCCACACAGACTATAAAAACATTAAACTCAAAAGATATAGGAGCCCCCTATATTCATTGCAGCACCATTTACAAATCAATATCTTTGTTTGTTTTTGTCTCCTCATTCCTGAGTTACAAACCTGGGCTTTACATGGTCTGCACCTTAGCTGCCTCAGTTGCCTGAGCCACAAGGGTGTGCCCTACAAATCAGTTTTTAAAATGAGACAGAATATAAACATATAGACAAGTGAGCCAAAATAGTCACTAACATGAAATGGTCCTGAAGTTGGAGTGTTAGAATCATGGTTGAACTTGTTCCCAAACACAAAATATTTGGTAACTGTAGCTTCCCTTATGATAGCACTGGCCACAGGTACTGAGTTTAGCTGCTTGCATATACGTAAGGTGGTCTATTTTTTCAGTATAGGCTATGATATAGCTCTATAATTTACTTTGGAGACCTTACAGGCACTTCAAGAAAGACAGGCACTTGTCCTCCACAGCAGGTCAAATGCATCATGCAAAACAAAATTGTGAGCAGAAAAAATGAATAGCGTTTCAAACTTCATCCCCAAACTCAGTCATAAGAACAGAATCTCTGCTAGATGTTGATTTGTGATCCAGCTCCTATGTGTATGCAAAATTCAGTGTACTGTGATCCAAATAAGTATCAGTCAGAGTTTTTTAAAAATATATTTATAGCAATGACTAGCGATCCATCAAGGCAACAAAGGAGAAGCCAACTGGTGAGTTCAATCATTGTAATAGTCAGCTTCTAACAGAGCTCTCAGTGATCCCTGTCTCCTGGTATTCACACCCTTGTGTAATCTCTTTCCCTCAAGTGTAAGCTGGACCTACAGACTTGCTTTTAATGAACAAACTCTAGCAACAACACAAAATAAAAAGCAAACCACACCTGGGATGTTGCATTCCAGATTAGGCAACAGGAAGACTCTGGCATCTGCCTTATATGCTTGTTCTGATGGAAGCCAGCTGTCAGACCGTGAGAGGCTCGTGAGGCAAAAACTGAGGGAGGAAACCAGCCAGCAAGGAGCTGAAGCCCCTCAGCACAAGCCACAGGAAATCGAACCCTCCAACAACCACATAAGTGTTCTCGGAAGTGGAGCCTTTCAGTTCAGGCTTGAGGTGGCTATACCTTGACTGCAGACTTGGGAGAGACCCAGACCCAGCTGAATCAGATTCCTGACCCACAGAAACCGAGAGAGAAAATGGTATGTAAGCCGCCAAATTTTGAGATAATTTTTCTGCAGTCATAGATAACTCATACAGTCATTACTACTAAATCCCTGAGTGATATATTATGTACAAATCCATAGCATATTTTATTGATAAATATGATACATGAAATCACAGCTTACAAAACTTGATTATATAGTAGGCTACAAGGAAAATATCAACAAATGTAAGAAAACAATTGAACAGTTCATCTTCTCTGCTAGAAATAATCATTTTCAAAAAATTGGGATAATATTGGTTTATACCATAATTATAAATATAATTATAAGCTTTCAGTGTACAATAATTTGACACCTATATATACTACAACAGAAACGCAGTTTTATTTAAGTTGAAACAAAAAATATGTCTAATTACTTGAATTTTTCTTCTTGTGTATTTCATAAATAATGCATAAAGTATGCAAATAAGAGCTTAAATAATAATTAGAAAGTGAGCATCCATGTAGACACCGGGAGTTAAGCAACAGAACATCGCCAGTACCCGACATCCCTGTGTGCCTTCCCTGATCAGTTTCCTCTGTCCCTTAAAAGGGAAACATTAGCCTAACTTTTGGTATAACCAGGTCTTCACTTTTCTTTACCACCTATGTGTGCATCATAATATGCATATAATATAGTCCTCACTTAACATTATCAATACATTCTTGGAAACTGACTTGACTAGTAAAGAATTTTTTTCTCATCAGTGTTATAACAAAAATTACATTGAATAAAACAACATTATTGGAGGATCTGTTGTACTCCTTTGTATCTTTCTAGTTTAGCATATGTCTCAGGTCAGACTCCTCGCCTACAGAGACTAGGGCAGGGACTCAAAAGTAAGTGAACTGTGCAGCTTCTGCTCTTAGAAGAAAGGTGGCAAAGGAAGCAGAACACGACGGGGACAGGAACTAAGTAAGGCTGATCCCCAGGGAGCTCTGGAGCATGACTAACACCACAGTTATTAGTCCCACCAAGATACTTGTGTCTTGCATGTCACTAGAAGTCTTTGAGCTCGGTGTACTGTAGATATCGGTATCGTTAGGGCCAAGGGCGAAGTTCCAGAAAAGGGGCCAGCTGTGAGTCATTAGTAGCTGGAGCTGGGGCGTAGGTGCACAGACTGGGAAAAGAGATCAGTTAGTATCTGTTGCATAATATATTTGACATTCCTGCTGTCTGTATGTGCACCTGTAGTTTATATCTTTTTATTGTCAGATAGTCATCTGTTTATGAATATATCATATGTTGTCAATGCCCATTTAGGCTGTTTCCAGATTTGCTAATAACAAATAATGCTTTGGCTCTTCTTATGTATTATGTTGAACGTGTAAGAGTGTGTTTAAGGCATATATCTAGGAGTGGCATCGCAGGATTGTAGGGCATCTTTGATTTTACCATATTATAAAAATTGTTTCCCAAGTTACACTACTTTCTGCATTGTTTGGTCACTCCCTTTGTGTCACATCTTTGCCAACACTTGTATTGTTGGACTTTTTATTTTAGTCATTCTGCTAACTTTGTATTAGTATCTCATTGAGATTTTAATGTGTTTTCCTTTATGATGTTCCACATTTTCCCACACATTTATTGGTTGTTTGGAAATTTTCTTTTTATAAAGCTTCTGTTCAAGTCTTTTGTGTAGGTTTCGCATATGTCTGTCTTAGGATTTGTAGATATCCTACCAGCTGTTACTCTGTCAGACGTGTTGCAAAAATCTTTCTCTATTCTGTCTTAGATGTCCTTTCAGTCTCTTTCTGGTGACTTTTAGTGAAGATAAGTTTTAATTTTATTAGAGTCTAATTGAGCTTTTCTTTTATGGTTAAGTTATTTATATCTTATTTGAGAAAGTGTTTCCCAACTTGCAATCAGGAATATTTTTCTATATTATTTGAGAAAAGCTTTATAGTTTTGCCTTTCATGCTTAAGTTTTAATCCACCTGTAATTTATTTTGTGTTTGGTGTCATTAGATATCCAATTTTGTATTTTTACCATATAAATAACCTCTTGTCTCCAATTGAACTTTTTGTTCAAAGATTCATCCTTTCCCCATTGATATTAACTATTACCTCTGCCACATATCAAGTTTGCAGATGAATATGTCTGTTTCTAATTGCTATTACATTGGCCTGTTGTCTGTCTTACTGTAGTTTTACAATATCTGATTACTAAATATTTCCACCTAGTTTTTTATCAAGCAGATGATGCTAATCTTAGAACTTTAGTCTCCTGGGGGTGGGAGTGAGAGTAGGTCTACTTCTGTTTTATTCTTAACCTGAGGAAATGGCCCTTGAGGAATCTAATCTTATAAAGGAAGGCTTCCTGTTGGACTCCCATCTTTGCCAAAATTTAGGATTTAGTTTCTGAACTTGTGGGACCTGAGAGAACATAAAAAATAAAAACCAGGTGTCTTTAATTAGCAGATGTCCTCAGAGGCAAAAGCAGCATCAGGGTTCTGCTTTTCCTGTAGATTCCTATCTTTATTTAGGCTTGGTCTGGTAAATCCTTCCTATCTTTTTTTTTTTCTTCATGCTTTTTAGACTTCTAAAATCTTAGCACAATATTTCTTAGTTATTTTCAACAGGAGGATTAGCCTGAATAGTCTGTTACATTATGATGACCTTGAAGTTTTCAGGCTATCAGCAACTTTGGGGACAGAGACAGGAGTCTCTCAAATGAAATAACTAAATCTGTTCAGTAAATAAATAAAACAAGATCAGTTAGCAACGATGTAACCAATCCTGTATTTTAGAGGTAAATCCATAGCAACAAGTACTTTTAGTATTAAAAAGAAAAAGGAATTACATTATTTATAATTTTATAAAAAGAATACAGGTCCTAAGAAAAATGGGATTTTAAATGATAAATGAAAGAATGAGGAAGCTTATAAGTCAACCAAAACATAAATCAAAATTAAAGAGAAATGACACTGCTAAGATTTTTCAATGGTTAGACAATACGAGCACCAGTAATTTTCAATCTATCCCTGAGAACCTCAGGGCAGTAGAGCATATGAGAGAAGCTGGCAGAAATCATATCAGGAGAGGGTTCAAACCTTTCTCCTTCGAGTCATCCAGAGCAGGTCAATTTACATCAATACTCAGACTTGACCCAAAAACACTACTTGAGGAGGTAAGCATCACACATTGTGTCAGGTGTCCCCAAGACCACACCCAGTTCCCAGTATTTTCAAAAAGGACTCGCAAGACTCAGACTATAATGGTACTCAAGGCTATGATTTATTACAGTGAAGGGAGAAAATGCAAAATCTGCAATGGAAAAAGGTGCAGGAAATGAAGTTGAGATAATGAAGTCCAGAGAAAACTAGGCACAAGTTTCCAAGAGTCCTCAAGCAGTAGAGTGACACAGATGTGCTTAATTCCTCCTACAACGAGTGGCTATAACACCTGTGAAGTTCTGTCTACCTGGATGATAATGAGGGACTCAATGCCCACAGTTTTTATTGATCTTGATCATGTGGCAGCCCCTGCCTGGTGGATACCAACATTTCAGATTTTTTGATGGAAAGTAGGTGTTTAGCTTAAACCATCTTCTAGGCCCAGTGAACCACTTGGAGAGTAAAAAGGGAAGAAAATTATAAAATAATTTTGTTTTGCAATTTTCTTTGGTAGGATTGGTCCCATTCCATTGTAATCATCTTTCAAAGATAAGGTGATTAAAACAATGGGGTATTTGTAAAAAGAATAGGCCCGATCAACTAAACAGATAAATCCAAATATGAATGACAAGGAATGCATCACAAATTATGAGAAAGAGAATAATAAGTTAATATATGATACAGGAATAACTCCTTAATAATTCAAAACACATTAATCTAGGCCCTAATTTGTTTTAAGAAGAAGCCAAGCATGTCCTAACTTTTTATTACATCAAATGGTCATTATGGTAGCTAAATAAAGTCAAGGTATTTTGGTTTTGAAAAGGATATGTAGTTACAATATTGTAATCTGCTTCTATATGTCAAAAATAAATGAAGGATAAACAGAACTGAGGAAATAATGCAAAGGGCTAATATGGCATGCCTTGGTGGAGTAACGGTTAGATCAGTTGCCTCTGAAGGAGCCCAAGCACATACCCCTGGATGTGAGTCCCAGGTTGGGGTACGGGGCAGGGCGGAGGTACAGAGACAACCAGTGTGAGCAACCAAGTAAAGTAAAATTCTTCTTTCTCATCTCTCTTCCTGCCTGCCTGCACCTTTTCTTTAAAAAAACATGCACAATATATCATACATACATATATAATATATAAAAAATGTTAAATTATTATATATAACATATATATTACATATATTATATATAACATATATATGTAAGCTCCTAACAATATTTGACATTGTTGGTTATTCAACAAACGATAGCTATTTAGTGGTAGTGCTGAGAATGATCATGATTGTAAGAATTCACTAAGTAAGAAAACATTTAAGTCCTCCAAAGATAAGTGCGTAAAGTACGTGAACAGAAAATTCACAAAGGAGGAAATAAAACTCATAAATTTGAAATAATGTTCAACCTCATCAAAAGTCAGAAAAATCCAAACTAAAATGAGATAGCATTTTTTTGTTCTGAATTGTCAAAACATTTTCAAAATAGTAGTACCAAGTGCTGGGAGTATACTGATTTTGATGTACTGAAACTGGTATTTTCATATGTTACTGATAATATATGTTGGTATAACCCACTTAGGAAGTGATATATGGAAATATGCAGTAGCATTAAAAAATCATATTATTTGATTCAGTAATTTCATTATTGAGATTCAATCCTAGAACAGAACTCCAAGCATAGGCAATCTAAGTGCATATAAATGTGCTGCGTAGTTATTATTGAATAAATGAAAACAAATTAGCTGTCCAGCATAGGGAAAATGATTAGGATTTACTCAGTAGATATGACTACATTGACATTATATATAAAGTGTTTACAATGAGAGGGGAAAAAAACAGGACCCAACATTTTCTGTATATTGTCCAGCGGGCAAAACTGGAAGGACATTTTTAAACTAGAAACTGAAATCATCATATTAAGGTGGCATGACTATGGAGAATGGCTACTTTTATAATTTAAAAGATTATAGTTAATTAAGACTAGATTTTCATGATGATTTCCAAGTGAGTTCTTTCTCTTTAAATGACATAAAAATTTAACACCAAAACTTTCGACAAATGCTGACAGCCCTGAAATGTTTATATTGCTCCTCTAGAGGGAGCACAAGTGCTTAAAATGCGCCAGAACTACACTTGGATCTGTTACGCTCAGAGAAGTGAAGACTTGCCGAGGGGCAAGGAAATCAAATACAGTAGAGTATACTTTCACAGGGTTAGGAATAGACAGAAGACAAGCTCTAACTCTAATAAATTATTTATAAATTTCATTTCTATCATTTTTGCTGCTTTTAAATAACGCAGACTTTCTTCCATTGGATATATATTCTTCTGAGCAGCAAGTACCCAATGGAGAAGAAGATGGTAAAAAAGAAAATAGAATAAAGGATACAAAAGTCTAATATTACTAACATGGAATTATAATCTAAGCTGTCTTCTGAAATTCAGAAAAAGTGCTATTGGCTATTGATTTTGAGTTTTGGTTTTGGTTTTGGTATCCTATTGAGGGTTTGTTTCACGGTGCACCAGAAAGGAAATTTGCAAGTTTGTTGTGTGGTTAATGTCACTAGGGGTCTATCCAGGCAAGGCAAATCTAATCAAGGGGTCATTACGGGACCCTGGGGTTTGATTTAGACAGTCCTCTGTTACATATGGGTTAAGCCATCCTTTCTCCTCTGTTGTTTGCATTTAAATATCAAAAACTAATGTACATAATCTCTCTTGTTTATTTTATTTGCATTTATTTTGTGCTGAATTATTCACAGGCCTTAAGTTTTTGTTTCTTCGGTTTCTTCCAGAGTATCTTCTGTGCAGCCTCCTCTTCTGGTTTAGGAAGGAACAGTACATGTTTTTCAGCAAGCATCATATCTCAGTGTAATAAGGAGAGCTCTTGCAAGGGTTCTGTCAGCCATGAGTTCTATAAGTTCTGAACTGCATTTTGAGCTTTGTTACCCTGATGTGCTCAATGACCAGAGTCCACATCTAAACCCTTAAGTTTTGCATTACTTTCTGCATTTTTAAGCATGTATAGTAAAAGTTCAGTACCCTGAGCCACCAGCCCTGAGTCCAGCCCCACTGTTTGGCCTGAGCACACCTACACACTCTATCATTTTAACAACAGAATGGCACATAATGGGTCTGTAAATGGGTCTGACATCCTTCAGATAATTGATGACTCTTCAGATATGCATACCTTTGAAAGCCTGCTGCAATTGCATGAGTCTTCTTAAAATGAACACAAAGATTTGAACCTCTTGATTTATGTGATTTTGTAGGTTTTGGGGCGGTCAAGTGAATATCAAACCATTTTCAGAGATCACCCAAGGCCACTTACAGGAAGAGCCATAATCTCTTTCTGGTGACCCAGTTTTGCTTCAAAGGTATTTGGAACCAAGAACAAACTGAAGAGCCATAACTTTGTCAGAAGTATTTATTCCCCTTCCACCTTTACCTTACCTACATGACAACAAAGGCAAGTGAAGATGGGCTGGTAGGAGCCAGAGAATGTTTTCCCAGTACTTGACCTGAACAATGAAAATCCTCTCAGGTAATATCACAAGTCCTAGTAGCAATCTGGGCTCATAGAGAAGCAGCAAATAGGAAGTTTTTTTCCATTCAATCCAGTAGTAGATATGACTCCTAAAACTTCTCTTTGGGGACGGCCTGCTTGGGAATCTTCATCTTTCTATTGGGTACAGTTTAATGAACAAAATGAAACCTCAGGATCCTGAAATTTCAACCTAACTGTGGACACTCTACCCAAAAAGATGATGCTGTGCTTCGCTGCCTACTCTCAGGGGCCTTCTCACCCCCTTCTTTGTACTTTCCAGCTTTCTCCTTCTCTTCCTCCTTCAGCTTCCCCTTCTCTTCCTTAGTGATTGTTATTCTCATTTAAGTGGATGTTACTCTTATTTAAATGGTTATAGAAATTTGAAAAAAAAAAATGCGAAACTCAAATAAAATATTCCTACCACCAGTAAATTACCACTATTAACATTTTAGTGTATAGCCTTCCAGATATTTATGTCTCTATGTGTGTTATACCAAAATGAGACACCCTGTGCTATTTTGTTATCTGCTTACTTCACTTAAGGTTTCCAGCTTTCCATCTCAGTACACAGTCATCTAGCCTAAAACCTACTGAATAATCAAATTCCACAATTTTCATATATTTTTAAATTTTATTGAAGTAACATTGCAAATTTTACAATTTTTCTGCTCCTAATTTTTTTCAAAGGAAAGATACAAGCAGGAACAAAAGTGTGTAGAAGCAGACAGGTGGGAAGAGAGAGGAGAAAAAAGCGTTTTGTTTATTTTTATTTGTTCATCTTGGTTGTTTCCCAAGCCCCAGGACATGAAGGGGGCCCTAGGGATGCATGTGAACTGCGCCGGTCAAAGGTAGCTGACCAAACCACTGCTCCACCAGAACACACCACCAAATTTTTTTTTTTTTTTTTTTTCAGTTTATTTGTCCAAACTAAAGCCCAATCAGGACCATGCTTTGCATCTGGTGATTTTGTTCCTCAAGTCATTTGATCTAGCATAGTTTCTCTTTTCTTTTCTTTCTCTCTCTCCCTTTCTCTCTTTTAAGGTGCAGGTAGGAATGAACTCAAATAGGCAGAGGGGCAAGAAGAGAAAGAAGGAAGAAGTGACTTTATTTTACTTTTATTTAGTTGTTCACACTGGTTGTTTCCCCCTGGACCTGAGGCTGGAACCCAAAATTATGTGGCTTGCTGCTTCGGAGTTCCATTCACTTTCCAGTTTTTAAATTTTTATTGCTGTCATCTCTTCTGTTGTCTGTGGAAAGGAAGGCAAAAGCCAGGACATGAATCTAATATACCACAAGTTGAAGAATCTCACTTTAGCCTGAAGGCGATGAGGAGACTTTGACTAGTTATAAGCAGGGAGTGCCATGATCAGATCTCCCTGTGGAATGATCACTCCAGCTGTGATATGGGGAATGTGACACAGGTGGACAGGGCTGGAGGCTGGAAAACGAATTAGGCAGCTTCCTAATCTGCAGTCATTCAGGTAATGAGGTCTAAGAAAGTAGAAGAGGGATAGGAAGAAATGGATGAATTAGAACAGTTTAGAAATAATTGCTAATGGGATTTGGTGATTATTTAGATGTAGACACCAAAGCAGAGGGAAGAATCAAGGATGAGCTTAGGAAATGGTGTCAACAATGCTGCCATTCACTGAGATAGAAACCAATGCCTGAGAAGCCAGCTTGAAGGGGGCATATAGCGTGTTGCCTTTGATAATGCCCAATCACCACAGTTTATCCTCATATAGATATAAATGACCACAGTTGCCTATTAACATACTCTCATACTCTAGGAGGTGATTATGCACCATTTCTACTCAAAATCACCAGCATCTTCCTTCTCTCTGCACAACCTCCTCACCCTCCACACCAGTCCCACCAGCCACCTACCTCTGTGTCCACATATACTGACACCATCCAGGTTCAATAAGCAAATGTGTTTGTCCCTCTTTATGACATCCCATCCCTCTCTTTATGTCCTAAATCCTTTCCTGAAGATTCTAAGGTGTTTACACAGGCAACTACTGATTTTCTCTTCTGCATCATCTTTCTCTTTCTCTTAACATCTGTCTGTTATTACCCATTTTAAAGAGAACCCTACAACCTCTCTACCTACCACTGAATTTCTCAGTCCCTCCTCACAGCTCTCTACACTCATCCGTATTGTTGTTTTCATTTCCAGAACTTTCCCACTTTTGGGTGTCTCCTCATTCTCTCCCCTAGCTCTCCTCTAATCAGATTGTTATTCCTGCCACTCTACCAAAAGAACTCTTAGCAGGATCACTTCCTGTGAATGTCAGCAGCTTTTCTTATGATACTGACAGCCTCCTGAATCATGTTTTTCCAGTTTAAAACTATTGTATTGTTATAGAGCAGCACTGGCCTCTAATACTCTCTCCTTTCTTTATTCAATACATTTGTTGAGTGCTTACTTTATGCCAGGCTCAGTTCTAATTCTTGGAAAATAAAATTAAAGATCCCTTTCTTCAAGGAATTGATAGGATATCAGAGGGAGATAGTTAAATTAAAATATAAAATAAATACATTATGTGATGTGTTAGAAGGCAATAAGGGCTCTGGAAAAAAGAAAATACAAACTCAGCAAGTGCATTGTGAAATTTCTTTTTAACATACAATTATCCCTGTAACAAAACATGTTCTGTATCACAATATTTAATATCAAATTGAATTCTAGGATGTATCTTCATATCCCCACATAATGAAAATGAATCACATTTTCCCTCAGTCCAGTCACCGGATGAATTCAGTGACCAGATGGCCCCATCAAGACTAGCCTAGTATCTGAGTTCTGCCGGAGTGATTTAAAATGACTCTTTTAAACTACTAGATTTGGAGTAGCTTGATACACAGAAATAGATCATTGACACAAAAAGTATTAAAATTTATTGTTTACTGAAGCAACACTTCATTGTTTTAAAGTTGACCCTTTAATATGCTGAATTTTAGTAAGTTTAATCTTTTTAATTTTGTTTAAAGGAAAGGTAAAGGCAGGAACGAAGCACAGCAGGCAAACAGGCAGAGAGAGGAGTAAGAAGCATCTTTTTATTTTTGTTTAGTTGTACATGTTGGTTGTTCTTCCTGGCCCAGAACATGAACCTGGGTTCTTGGGATGTGTGTGGACTGCACTTCAACTGGAAGCAGTTGATCAAACCACTACTCCACCAGGGCGCGCCTAGTAAGTTTAATCTTTATAATGAAAAGTAACAATGGAGGACACACACTGGATTATTTTTCTACGAAAAATTCAGTCATATATGTCAGTGTTTATTTTCACGAAAATTAAATCACATATAATGTTCCATGGCTCACTTCACTCAACATCAAAGATATCTATCCATGTCAAAGAATGCAGAGCTAAATTTTTAAATAGTTGCATACTCCTTCAATTGAAGAGATACATCAAAGTATTTATAGAACTCCCTTTCACTTAGTTCCTAAAGCTAACATAAACAATACAGAAAGGTACTTCCTTATTTTATAACTTTCCTTATCTTTCAGTTTCAGTTTGTTCATCTATAAAAAATCTCTGACCCTTCCTATAGAATTGTTATGAAGTTAATGGGATAATGTATTTGAAAACTTTTAACAGTTTAGTGGAGTAAACTGTTATAGTAAGCCCATAAGAAGTTACAGTCTTTTTGTTATTACTATCATTTGATCATAAGCTTCATTAGGGCAGGGACCATATCAGCCTTACTCAGGTCTTGCCTCAATAATAACATGTCTGACAATTGCTGAGTGTTTCCTATGGGCCAGATCCTGAGTTCAACTGCAAACTATAAGGTAAATACTTTTATTATCCCCTCATTACAGATGAGGAAATCAAGGCACATGGAAGTAAGGTAATTTGCCTAAGAACAGAACTGAAACGTAGATTCAGAGCAATCTGACTCCAGTGCTCATGCTCTTAAAGCTATACTTCAATAAATATATGCCTTAATAAATTGTGTTGATTGAATAAATAAATGGGTTATAGGTTTCTAGAAATGCAACTTCTGGATCACAGATGCACATTTTTAAGGCTTTATTGTATATATTGTAATGTAAGCTATTTATTATAAACTTAAGTTATTTAAAAAGCAGTATAAGTATTTTATTGATAATGTTATCACATCTGTGGAAACAAACAAAAAACACTGCAAAAAGAAAAATGGAAACAAACACATCAAAATGTTGAGTGATCATTTTTGATGGGTACATTCATGTGTGACTTTTTTTTCTTTCTTTTATCTAAAAAAAGTTTATAATGAGTTGTAATTTTATACAAACAAGTTAAATAGCCTTACTTTTGTGTTACATGAACTTTTCTGCCTCATAGTTGGTGCTATCCTTAAAAGGAAACTTTTCCAAGAAAAGAGAATTTCATGATTATATTAGAGTATTTGTCCTCTATCAATCTTTAAAAAAGATCTTAGAATCACAGGCAGTTTACCTTCTTAACTTTATTAAAGCAATTCATTTGCTCTAACTCCCAATGCTAATAAGCAATGTAGTGGATCTACTTTTCTGAAATGTCCTGTCAGAGGACAAGAGATCTATTATACTCTGACATCCATTTGTGAACACTTTTTTATTGACTTGGGTTTTTGCTATGACTTTATCAAGTTGTTTCTCAAACAATTCTTTGAAGTTGCATTAAGTTTCACCCAAACCTTGGATACATCACACACACACACACACACACACACACGCACGCACACACACACGCACACACACAAATACCCTACATGAATGCAAAGGTAGCTGGATAGTAATTTAACATATTAACCCAAATATATTTTGTCCAGTACTCCCTGATACTCTAAATCATTCTCCACTTTGAGCAGCACCTGGTGTATTCTATGCTGAATGCCTCAGAAAAATGACAATGTAACAAAACATAGGCATCAGTCTTTGGCTTATGACTTTTGAAAGTCAAGACCTGGAGGAAATGTAATTAGTCTTCAAGTTCACTCTTTCTTCTGCCAAATCCAAGCTGCTGTAAATGTTACTTCTAGAGTTTCCATTTAGTTCTTTCCATTTTAGTATTTCTATTTCTCTAAGATTCTCTACCTTCCCGCTCAAAATTTCCCTTGATTCTTTGAACTTCATTCAAATTGTTTGAATTTCGTATTTATTATATGTAAAGCCTGAGTTGTCTGGATTGACTAGTTCTATGTCTTGTTTGTTGGGTTTTTAAACCCTTTGCTGACTTTTTGCTACCACTGTTGTGAGAGTAGGACTTCCTGGTTAAAGCAAGGTCAGAATGTTTTCAAGCAATGACACTAAGGGAGATAAGGACTTAATGTCGAAGCAGTCATTTGCAGTGGAGCAGGACATCATCTCATTAGAAATGATGCCTAATGTGTGATAATTTCTAACCTTCAAGCAAGGATTACAGTTGCAAACCCATGTGAAAAAACTATTGACCAGACCTTCCCATTCATTAAATGATAGAATTGGAAAAGAATTTACATTATAATGTACCCTGTCTTCCACCAAGTAGAAAAGACTGTCTCCTCTAATGATTCACTTTTGTCTAAACAGAAAACAGCTTCTCTGCATTTCCTAATATGGAGGCAATATATACTTAGAGAAAAATCAACCAAATAAACATAAAGAAGAAGAAACTAACTAGAGAAATTACTGTTACAATTTTGCTGAGCATTCTTCCAGATGCTGCTGCATGCAAATGTTTATGAATATAATTTCATATGAATGGAATAATATACATGCTTTTAATGCAATATGTGGTAAATACCATTACCGATACATATACACCCTCCTATTAAATGACTGTATATTCCGTTGCATTGGTATACCCAAACTTATTAATCCAGGCTTTTATGCAAAAAGACATCTGTTACTTCTAGATGAACTGTTTTTCTGCTTTGTGTGTGTAACGTCTTTGTGTTATTATCAGATTATATTTCCTTGGGGCATTATTTCTGGACTGAGGCATAGTCAAAATTTTTAATAATTAATAAACTACTCCCACAAGGAAGGTTGTACCCACTCACACAGTAACAGTGAGCCCATTTCTATCCTTGGTCATACTGGTTATGTGCAGTCTTTTTAAACTTTACCAATATGTCAGGCAGCATGTCCCATCTAAATTGTTTCTCAGCCTCCTTTTGGAGCTGAGGAAGGTCATGTTACTGTGTTCTGGCAGAGACATAAAGGGAAGTCTGTTAGGGTGCTTCTGGAAATGCTTGTGCTTTCCTGATCAAGAAAAAGGCACCAGCAAGAACATACTCACTGGTGCTGTCTCTCTCTGGCCCGCTGCCTTTAACACAATCTTGTCACAGGGACTTGCAGAACTGTGTGGCATTGTACTGTATCAACTCAGAATCGACTTCTGAATGGTGACTCGATAGGACACACTTTTGGGTCGCTCCCCACAGACACCAGAAAAAAAACCAAAAAACCCCACCTATTTTCCTGAGACAAACACCAAGAAACAACCACCACTTCAGCTGGAGACAGATCAGCTGACGACTAACTGTGGGTGAGGGCACCGGGCATGGTTCTCAGCTAAACCACAGATTTGTATTTGGGATGGCGCTCAGGAGTCTCTGTATGTGCGGCGGGGTGAAGTCTAGGGATTTCGGGACCAGCTGCAGAGGCAGCGAGAGGCTGGCCGAGTGGCGCTGAGACATGGATCCACAGAGGGCCGACTTGGGAGGGGGCGAAAGGCGAGCCAGCGCCCTGGTAGCTGAGCTGGAGTCCATAGGTGAAATTACGCTGGGCGCAGCCACAAGCAGAAATCGGCCAAAGAGATCAAACCCCTCCCACAACCATTTTGCACCAGAGCCTGGGGTCCACTGAGCCGAAATCCCACCCATCGGGTGTCCCGCCCCCTGAATTACAGTGAGAAGGCTGTCCCAAACCCCAATGCTACCTGCTAGCACCACCTGTGGGTAGAGCCGAAATTGCAGCTTGATTGCTAATCCTGAGCAAGTCAAACCTAGGTAATGCCAGGGAAACCAAACCCTCAGAAATATTAACGGAATGCCAAAAAAAGCAAAGGCATAGAAAAATATACATGAAGTGATGGATCCAATCAAAAACCGGGGGGAAATCTCGATACAGCAGATGTATGTAAATTACCTGAAGAGGACGTTAGGGTAACATTGATTAATATACTCATGGGAATCCAGAAATCAGTAGAGGCAGTAAACAAGAATGTCAGGAGGCAAAGAGAAGAATTAAAACAAGACATGAAACAGGTAAGAGACACAATGGCTGAATTAAAGAACTCAATAAGGGACTCAACAATAGGATGGATGAAGCTTCCAATAGTAGTGATCTGGAAGACAGGACAAAGGAACACAATCAAGCAAACCAGCAGAGATTAAAAAAAAAAAATTCAAAGAATCGAAGACAGCATTTGAGACCGCTGGGAAAACATCAAAAGGAACAACATTCACATCATAGGGGTCCCAGAGGAAGAGAGAGAAAAGGGGGCAGAAACCCTATCTGAAGAAATAATAGATGAGAACTTCCTCAATTTGAAGAATGAAGCAGGCCTCCAGATCCAGGAAGCTCAAAGAGTTCCTAGTGAAAGAAACCCAAACAGAGATACATCTAGACACATAGTCATAAAAATGTCAAAAAATGTAAGATAAAGAAAGGCTATTAAAAGCAGCCAGAGAAAAACATGTCACATACACAGGAGCCCCCATAACATTATCAGTGGACTTCTCAACTCAGTAAGCATATTGTCTGTAAAACTGGACAATATTGTTGTGAAATCAGTATTTTCACAACTCTACAATTAGGTCAACAGGTGGTAGACAGTCATTTTTGTCCAGCTCCATTCTCTGAAACTGGCCACTTACCAAAAAACTTTACCAGGAATGGCTCTTTCCTATGGGCCCTGCATGGTTAGCTGAACATGAAAAATGAATGGCTGCACACCATTTTCTTTCAGAGCTGAGCTTGAGTAGAGAACAATGTGTACGCTGTGTCCACAAACAATTCTACACAATTACAAGGAACATTCCTTTTTTTTCTTTTTCTTTCTTCCTTTCTTTTTATTTCCCCTGTTCAGATGGTTGCTTAAACAAATGGCTATCCATTGTGGTGTTGAAATAGGAAAAAGTGAAAAGCTGGCAACTGAATCAAAGCAACTGTGCAATTAGCAGCTCAGCGGTGCAGGAGGTTTGGTTCCTGGGATAGACAGGCTCGCTTTTCACTTCCTCCCTGTTTGGTTCCCGCCCTCTTAGTGGACCTTCCTGAGAATATTAAAAAAAAAAAAAAAAAAAAAAAAAGAAAAAGAAAAAGAAAAAGAAAGAAAGAAAAAGAACATTGCTCTCACTGCCAGCTGTCTTTGGTGTCTGGTTCCTTCTTTTTCCCATCTCATGGACTGGGTCCTCCCAACTTCTCCACTGTTTTTGTGAGTCTCTGCTTGCTCGTTGGTTGCCCTGGCCTTCAGGAAATTCTGCGCAGAACCTTAATGCCCCTGCACTCCCTTGCAGCCTGCTTGCTGCTAGGGCGAAACACCTCCTAGCGCAGGAGCCCCCGACTCCTCAGGAGCGAAGGAACCGAGTGAGGAACGCGGCTCGGGACAGCCTGGAGCAGCTCCTGGACGCTGGACGCCTGCCTGCGCGCTGCAAAGAACCGGAGCGCTCCCGGAGTGTGACGCGTCCCACCTCCCGGGCGGCTCGCGGACAAGCTCTCGACCCTGTGCTTGGGCCCGCCCCGGGAGGTGGAGAGCCCCCCTGGGCGGAGGCTCCCAGTCGCGGGGGGCGCGGATCCACGGCGGATCCACGGCGCAGCCTCGAGCGCCACCCGGATGCTGCAGCCGAGTGGCCTCTCCGGGAGGGAGCGGTGGGAAATCGGGGCCCGCGACGGCCCTCGGCGCGCCGTGGGAGCCGGAAGGGGGCTCTGGATTTCGATCCCTCCCCTTTTCTGTCTGGGTCTCACTGCACTCCGGCTCTCAGACCCGCCTCCTCCCAGGTACCGTCCGGGAGAGGAGGACCCGCCTCTGCTCCCGGCACCCCACCATGCTCAATACTGCCTTCAATGACTGCGATTCTCGAACGGGGCTCCCGTCGGGCGAAAGCCCCGCCATCAGCTCGGTGATGTTCTCCGCCGGGGTGCTGGGGAACCTCCTCGCCCTGGCGCTGCTGGCGCGCCGCTGGCTGGGAGACGCGGGACGCAGCGCCGACCGGGACCGCTCTGTCTCCTTGTTCCACGTGCTGGTGACCGAGCTGGTGTTCACCGACCTGCTCGGGACCTGCCTCATCAGCCCGGTGGTGCTAGCTTCTTACGCGCGGAACCGGACGCTGGTGGCGCTGGCGCCGAATCGCCGCGTGTGCACCTACTTCGCCTTCGCCATGACCTTCTTCAGCCTGGCCACGATGCTCATGCTGTTTGCCATGGCCCTGGAACGCTGCCTCTCCATCGGGCACCCCTACTTCTATCAGCGCCACATCTCGCGCCACGTGGGCCTGGTGGTGCTCCCCGCCATCTATGCGGTCTCCCTGCTCGTTTGCTCCCTGCCGCTCCTGGGCTACGGAGAGTATGCCCAGTACTGCCCCGGGACATGGTGCTTCATCCATCCCTGGCGAACCCAGTACCTGAGGCTTTACGCCTCCCTGTTGCTGATCCTCATCGCCGCCGTGCTGGTCTGCAACTTCAATGTCATCCTCAACCTCATCCGAATGCACCGCCGGAGCCGGAGAAGCCGCTGTGGACCCTCCTTGGGTAGCGGCCGCGCCTGCTCGGGGAACCGCAGGAGAGGGGAAAGAGTGTCCATGGCGGAGGAGACCGACCACCTCATTCTGCTGGCTGTTATGACCATCACTTTCGCTGTTTGCTCCTTGCCTTTCACAGTAAGTCGCTCACTTCCTTTTCGTCGCTCAGATCTGAGCCGTCTCCACACTGTCCACACACACAAACTTTTACAACTTGTAAAAAGTACGTCCTCATTTCTAAAGGCGTCTCTCTGCTAGCGTTTCTCTGCAGTGACACAGCCCCTGAAGGGGAGCCCTGGCCCTCCACTAAGCTAGCCCGAACCCCCACCCCACCCCCGCCCCCACTTCCATCCTGGAGTCAGAAGCCCCATACAGTGTCCCTGTCCCCAGGATAGCCTGACTGAGGAGGAGGTAGCCCCTTCTATCTTTGGGTAGATACAACCCAACCTGACTTTTTCCTTTGTTCTTCATTACAACCTGACTTTCCTGAGCTGCAGTTCACCACCCCACAGCCCAGCTCTCTGATGCAAGTTTTTCATGCTTTGCCTTTTGTCTCAAAGTAAAAGTGGTACCTAACACTTAGCGTGGTAGTTGCCATTGAGAATCTCCCCAGATGAGAAGAGTCCTTTGTTGCAGAAATTCAGAGCATTCATACTTTGTCCTAAAAGTGCAACAAACACCTAGTTTACAGGTTTCCCAAATTGTATATGGGGACTAGGAATCTGTCTACTACAATTTATAATAATTAGAAGAAAAGATGTTTGCTTGGATAAGCTTTTGAGATCCTTCTAAAGGAGGCACTTGTACTTTTTTGATGCCACTGTCTAAAATGTATACAGATCTTCACCTTCTAGTTGTGCAATTAATGAACACAAAGTCACAATGAGGAGTGGCTGGTTCATTTCAGGATGGGAGAGTTAGGCATGTTCAGGACTTGCCATGAACCAGCAGGCCAGCATCTGCCTGGAGAACTGAAAGTTAGGAGCCCAAGTTCTGGGTTGGGTGCTGTCATGCTTTGGGGTAACTTCAGTAGTTAGTTCCATGATGCTGTGAGTTTGAGTCTTCTATTGTAGAGCACAGACAGCACAGCCTGAGCAGGTGCTGGCCTCCTACAGAGAGCTGGGATGTAGGAGTTTGGGTAATGCCACTTCCTGATCTCAGAGGAATGCAACTGACAACGAGTAAGTAGTTGGCAGTGACTCCCACCTGCCACAGTCTTGGAGAAAAGAAAGGGACAGTATCTACCATAAGCAGGCCTGACAGGTTGAAGCTGAAGAGAGCTGGGAAAGGATATAGGGTCCTAAAAATTAAGATATGAACACATCTCCTCGTCCAATTAACTCTCCTTCTCCAATTAACCATTTTCTTCTTCCTGGGCCCCACTGTACTCACACTTTACCCTTTTCTCAGTCAGGACAGAAAGTGGTCTGATTCAGTGAGTCACATTTGATGGGAAATGAGATGGAATATGTAAAAGTAGGACTGTGAAGTTCTACCTCCCATTCCATCCAGTGCCTAGAGTTTGTTCAACAGAATTGCTATGATGTAGAAACCAACATGGCTTCTATGCATTTGTTTTGTTTAACTGTTAGACTCTTTCAATTTTGCTAGGAAATAAATCAGCTGTTCAGGGTCAGGACTAGGATGCAGAACATATGTCTATGAGAGAAAGCACTCTCAAGTTCCACTAAACAACTTAGACTTCAACATGAGAGACAAACCATTTCTAAATTGGGGAATGCCTGCCTTAAACTAGTGGGAATTAGGATGTTAGTTCTTGGAGTCTATCATTTGTATTTTTATGAAAATATCCCCCATCCTCAGAGACTTAAATAGCCTGGAAATGGGCTCAGAGGTGAAAAGGATTTTTATTCTTTTCTTCTAAGCACTTTAGAAGAGGAAAGCAGGAAGAAAAAGTAACATCTCCCTTTTGATTTTGCAGAAATTGTATTTTTAAAAATTAAAGGTGGTAATTTTCAGCAGGCTCTTCAGTTTTCAAGTAAATTTGCCTTTTATCACAAGAACTTTATCATTCCACAAAACCTCCTTTAATTTAATATTAAGAGCCAGGGCAGTGCCCAGAGTTGCCAAATGTGGAAGGAACATAGAGCTACAAGTCTGGTGTAGAAGATTTGCTCCGAAGCTGTGTTTTTATTTAGATTGCCTGTTTATGACTTGGTGGGGGAGGAGCAGGTGAAGATTATGAGGGGATCTTTGCTCCCCTAGGCTCTCCTTGGCATTGACACTATCAGCAAATTATCTAGGTTTGCTTTTGCATAAATGTATGGTAATGAAGCCCATAGAGCAGGAGAATAAACAAGTATGGACATAATCAGAAAGTTGGTCAAGCTAACTTCTTGCCTGGGGTTAACATGATACATTACCAAGTGAACTATATGTAGATAACCCACTAGACTTCAAACATGTCTGAACCATCTACACCGCAAGTCAGAAATATCCAGTTACTGCTTAAATAAGGAAATGTACACTGACCATTGACTAATTTTATTTCATCAATAGATTATTAGTACTTCTTAGTGTATGTCATTTACATAACATTTTAAACCTTATGCAATGCACTGTCCCGATATCATTTCTTTCTTGGAGGGCTTATTAGACAATTCAAAGCTCATGGCTACTGCTTGGTTCGTATATTATGCTCTGTCAAAATGCTTGGTCTGTGCCCAAGCACATGGGGATGCATTTCCCTTTTATTTTATTTGACCCGTACTCAAACTGTGCTCAGGAATGGCCTTGACTCATCTCCCACCTGAGGCAGGAGTCATTTCCACACATCCTGACTAGGGCACTGTTAAACAAGGTAAAGATTTGTGGTTGCCTTCAGAATTCTCTGTTCCTCTAACAGAGTGTATACAGTCCAATAGAAATACAGTATAAACTATGTGTATTAAATATTCAAGCCACATGTAGAATTTTTATTTTTCTAATAGCCACATAACAAAAAGTAAAGGAGAAGAAATTAACTTTAATCAAGATCTTTTATTTAACCCCACATACCCAAAATATTATCAAAGTGCAATCAGTGTAAAATCCTGATTGAGTTATTCCAACTAGTATTCTTCCTTATGTCCCAGAAAATACTAGCAGTTCGTCCTGTCTCTGTCTATTCCTTCCTCAGGCCAGCAGAGTTGCTTTCTATGTCTCTCAAAAGTGGCCCACTGGCCCAACAAGAAGAGTTCACAGCTGTGGGCCCACTGAGACACCACAGCACTTCAGGACTGAGAGGAAGCAGGGAGTGGGGAATTTAGGAAACCTGGAACTACAGATGTTAGCAATTGTTCCTCTGTGTGGGCAGGATAAAATTACTGCTTCTTCCAAGAATGCCTTTCTAAAGATTTCTAAAGACTGAGAAATAAAACTATCAATGTGTAAAATGCCCAGCACTCTCTAATGCAGTCAAGTTCAACCTCAAATATTATTATCATCAACATCAAAATGGCTAACATTTTTGAATGCCTATTTTTACATACATTAACATATTATTTTCCAACAATCTGTTAAATAGTATTTTTATTCCCATTTTACAGATGAGGCCAATAACTTACCCTACATCCTAGAACTAAGGCATGTTGGAGCTGGACTTCAAAGCCAGGGAGTTGAAGCACAGAGAACCATGCTCTTCACTATAATCATATAGAAGGCAGAATACTCATTTTAGGAAAAACATGAAAAGATTAATCCAAGATTTCATAGAAGTCCAAAGATGTTATAAATACCTGGACCACTTTGTCTCTTAATTCCAACTTTTAGCTTTAAAAATAAAATGACAAAATTTCTCTTTCTCCATGTCAGGTCAAGGGGGCCTGGCTGGGGACAAGTATGCAGTTCCCTTTTTCTTCTCCACAAATCTATGAATTAAAAGACTGAGCTGGAGATTGGTCATGTAAAATGCTGATCTAAAATAAGAAATAATCAGATTACTCCTTACATAAAATCTTCCATTAGTACACCCAAAACATTTCTTAAGTGATGAAAGCAAGCATGTGGTGTTTAAGACATGACATTATTTTGGCTGTCTAATATGAAGTCATACATGGGACCAACGACATATTCCAAACTGTTTATATGCTCAGGGGATCTTGTATAAGTTGATACATTCCTCCTTATGTTAATCAGCTGTTGTCATCATTTCACAGAACTAAATAGAAACTTACTTTCCTCCTGAAATGGAACAGAACACAAAAAATATATCAGATCTTCATTCTTGCCTCAGATACAATTTGTATATTAATTTCCAATTCACATCAAGGCACTTTCTCATTACTAATTGTGGATAGCTTTTGGTCACTTTAAACTGTTTTCCACCTGCCTTTAGGATAAAGTACTTATGCATTTTATTCAGTTCTAAAATTTCAAGCCTGAACCACTGACTCATTCTAAAAATGTTTTCATCTTTAGAAATTCTTTAGGGCTATAATTTCTAGGTAAATCTGATTAGTGGAAATCTGATCTTTGTAATACAGAACAGACTCAAGTAAACAGGACTGGGGTTTCCTGTTCATTTCTGGTACTCTCTACAAAAAATGTAACATGAATGAATATGGTAAAACTGATGAAATTGGTCAATTACATATATGCATAATTTCACAGTTCTAGTAGGAATGAATGAAAAGTACAGAAGTTTCTATACATAACCACAGTAAACTTTGCCTGGCAGTATTTTAAGTTAATATGCATGAACTACTAGAAGGCCTTTTATCATTCATGTATCATCAAGGATGTATTTGGATTGTTTAAATAGTTTTAATATACGTTACCTTTTAAGAGAAAGTTCTTCTGTGCAATTATTTTTACTTGACACCTTTCCCTTTGCCATTTGATATTATGAAATATTGGTTATGAATAAAGACATAATTCCACTGATTTTTAAAATTTTAGTTAGCAGGAATGATACCCCTTTTCCCAAAAGAGAAGGGGTACATTATGTCTACAACCTCAGTCGAGTTCATCATCACTGCTCTTTCAGATGGTGAAACCTAGGTCCTCTGATTAAAGAAAAACAGCTTTGGAGGGGATGGTATATTTACTTTTCTGTATGTCAAGAGCCCATCACAGTATTAAGTTAAAAAAAAAAAAAAAAAAAGAATAGAAATGATGAATGATTGCTCTCCAGAGATACAGTCTCTTTCTAGCTAAAGGTTTAAGACCCAGTTAATCTGTAATGTGGTTGCCTTGGTTACTATGACTTTTTTATTTTTGGTCCTTTATTTTGAAGTTTCTGGCCACCACTCCCCCGCCTTATCTTGAGCTCAGAGACATTGTGCCTCAATTTATATATCGAGGTATCCCAAGCTTTATTTTTCTGAGGATAATTTTCTACCTAAAATTTCCCTCCTCTAATAGTATACTAAACTTAAGACTTCTGCATTTGGGAAATATATGTGATGAGAAGAGCCAGAGAGAAAAAAAAGTGCATTTGGGGAAGGCTGAAGCTTCCTCTGGACCAGTGTTTGGTTTGGTTTTGTTTTGTTTAAAGGAAAGGTACAGGCAGGAATGAAGGAAAATAGACAGACAGGAAGAGGAGAAAGTAGCATTTTATTTTTTTTTAAGTTGTTCGTCATGGTTGTTTCCTCTGGCCCTAGGATGCAAACCTGTGGACCAGGGTTGGTAACCTGTACTTCACAGATTGATACAAAATTATTTGTAAAAATCTTGCGTTGATTTGCAAAATCTTGAGTAGATTCTTCCTAGTGTACATCATTTTCTCAAAGGGTTAAGAGCTGCCTTCCTAAAATATACAGGCCCAGATCCCTGAACCTTCACTTGAGCTCTCCTTTGTTTCTAACTCTGGGGTTAGAAGCACAAAGTTGGGGAGATACTCTTTTGCACTAGAGCCGCATCCATGTCCCAATTTTTCCTTCGGAAGGGAAATGGGTTCGTGTTCCCTCTAGCACAAAGCACCTGTTATTTGGGAAAAGACGCTTCTTTTAAAACATCATTTACCTGGAAAATAATCTCCCTCCCCCAGTTTTTAATGGATTATGCAAATCCGATAGCCAGGTTACTGTAAAGTCTTTCATGAGGTAGTTAAGCACATGACAACTATACCTATGATTTAACTGTGGAAAGTACGGCAATGGTGAATTTGATGTGAGATTTTACACCATGGGCTTTTTATAGAGAAGGCAGCAGAGTGTGTAATGGTTGAAAGGAAATTTGGGTCCCACTGCTTGCATGTGACTCCATGGCTTCCTTACTTACCTAGTGTATGATTTGAGACACGGTAACAAATCTTCTAAGACTTGGGTTCTCCTGACTGAAACAGGAATATTAATACTTTGCAAGTTCATATAAGGATTAAACTGAATAAAATTTAAATAGTTTATCACCATGCCTGGCACACATGGGTATTCAGTAAACATTAGCTGTTCTCCCTCTACGATTTAATTCTCAGTAGAAAACCAGAATATTTATTAATGACCAGGAACTGAATTTTGGAAACAAAGCCTTTTGTTTGATTGGCCAGGCCTAACTGGGTCTTTTATTTCTACATGTGATAAATGAATAATTTAAAACTATTTCATGTCTTGTGTAAGGTGCAAAGTTGTGACTCTCACTTCTGGCTGCACATTGGAATCCCCTGAGAGGCTTTAAAGAAATCTCTAAGACCCATGTTACAGCCCATATTTAAGCAATCAGTCTTTCAGGGAAGAGTTAGATATCAGTTTGGGTTTTTTTTTTTTTTTTTTTATTTTGTTTTTCTTAGCCACTCCTCAGGTGATTTCTATGAGCAGCCAAATCAAAAAGTTCTTGTTTGCTCGGAAATTCTGAACCCACTTGGTAATTGCATTAAAAGTAGGAAAGTAATGCAAATAGTACCCATGAGTGCCAAGATGACATTTCCTGGGGGAGGATGCAAAAATTCTATAGAAGAATTTTCAAAAACATTAATTTTCATCAGTGCCACCTTGTAGGTATCACAACAAGCTCCTGATTCTTAGCAAAGTTCTGTAGCGAGAGCCTGCCCTAAGAATGAAAACTCACTTGACTCATTTACATGAGCCCTTGGTATCCTTCTCATAGCAAAGATAATAGTAGTAGATGCAAAACCATGTACAAATTCTACTAATCTTTGAAGCTGAATTCCAGAGTATCACTGAAACATTATTCATCAGTTAACTTACATCTATTGTGTCAGCCTGTAATTAAGATCTAAGACTGGTTGGAGGGAGAGAGGAGTGTGTCTTTATTGTTTAAGAGGTAGAGAGTTTCCCTTTGGAATGAGGAAAAAAGTTCTGGAGATGAATGGCGATAATTATTGTTCTTTCTTGTGCTGATCAGTCAGGGGTAATAACCAGAGGAGCACTAAAGAGGCTCAAGAAAGCAAAATTTATCAGACTCACAGGTAACTTGAAACTGAAAGCAATGCATGACACGCAGGACCACGTGGGAAAGTTCTAGTGTAGCTCAGGAGACAGAGGAGCAGGAGTGAGTGGCGAGCCTAGACCATCACCTTAAGAGGGCTTCTCTGGGAAAAGCAAGGCAGGGTAGTCCAAAGAGTTTAGTCTTGGATGTTTTCAATAATTTCAGCAGGCTCCAAGCTGGAAGGTGGTCCCTAGTTGCCTGGAATCAGGCAATGGGGTGATGAAGGCAGAGGAATATTGCCTTTTTAGATTATGGGGTCAGATGGAGGAAAAGTGATACCTAAATAGAATTTATTGAAGGCATATTGCATTTTAACATTAACTTGCCTTGAGGTATACATAATAGCAACTTTACATCTGTATATAGTACAAGAGGTTTACCACTATTTCCTTTTCCCCCCTTCACTTTATAATTAATCCCCTTAAGTCAAAAGATTTTTATTGAATTCCCTTTCAAGCTTGTTTTGCAGAAGTAACTGAGCTTAACAGTGAGACAGACCCACCTGGTTTATAAGAATCACTGAAGGGCAGTCAACGTGGGCCCTCGTCCTAACAGGGATGTTGATCACAGCACCTGTTCTCCTGATGCTCTTGAAAAGTACAACCGAAAACTAATCACAAGTGGTAGCTGTCTTAGATTGCCACAGCCTCAAACCTCCCTTCTGCCAGAGCCAATCACCAAATGCCCTGTCCTCTAGCCATCACCCCAAACCCTTTCAAAGTTTCCCTGTCTCTAGGTTGATGAGACAGATTTGGAGAGCTTTGCCTCTCTCCATGCCAGTTCAAACTTGCAAGAAAGCCCTTCTTGCCTCATAAACTAATGCTAGATTATCGGTTTTATGCAGTGGACCCTTGTCTGGTAATAAAAGGATTGTTCCTGGATGAGACCTTGGCTATCTCTAAGATGTGGCTAACCCAGGGAGGGCAGTCTCTCCCTCGCCCCAAAGGTTTTTGCAGTGTCCAAAGCCATTATATACAGGAACTAAAAACAAAAATGATGCAGTTGTACAACAAAGTGAATGTACTTAATGCCACTGAATTATATACTTGAACATGGTTAAAATGGTAACCTTTAGCTTATGCATATTTTACCACATTAAAAATAAACAAACAAACTCAGGATCCACACAATGAAAATGATGAATGCTAAGCCAAGGACAAGAACCAAAGTGAAAAAGTGGGGAGATAAGTGAAGACACAACTTATACCAAGAACTTCAAGGGTCACTAAAATATGTCTTTTCCAAGTGTAAAAGAAGACATTGTCTTCTACAAAATATTGGCCATCTTTTAAAAGGCAAATGTGAAGCAGTTCTAAAAATGACCCAGCTTAATGGCTGAAAAAGCAAGCAAACTGTACAGAATTGCTTCATCCTCTAAAACTATTTTTCACTTCTCATTGTCCTGTCACACTCTAAAGAGATCAGGAACTATGGAGTGGGTCATTTTCCAGTGAAAACCTGACTCATTTTTGTAAGTGAAACTGTGCTGCTAGAATGCTGAGTCCTCGCCACACTGCCCATTGGGTCAATTCCTTCTTAATCATATGCTTCAGTGAAACTAGATCATTAGATACAGACTTTCTACAACAGAATGCTCAAATGTGTGTGTGTGTGTGTGTGTGTGTATAATGATTACTATATTTTAATCTGTCAAGACTTATATATACTCTGACCCTGAATTTCTAAACTCTGAAATTACTCATTATATATACCAGGTAAGTACTCTATATTTTTCATCCAAAATAGTTAAGCCGACCAGAAAATTTTTGCTCCATGGCATTCCTTCATCTAACTTGCCTCTTCTTTCTATAACTGGGGAAACCCACCCTCGGTTCTTCTTTTTTCCTTCTTCATCTGCCAAGTCCTTTCTCCATTCCTTATGCCAAGATTCTCTGGCATAAACACCTAGGGCTGCCAAACCTTCCTGGTAGTGTCTTAACATAAGCAATCTGAAGATGACGCCTATTCTTCCTCCCTGCAATTTGCTTTGTATATCCACTGCCAGAGGCCTGCAGAGTGAGTACCAGGGGAGGAGGAAATAAACCATTCCTTCTTCTGAGGACAAAGAGTAGAGGAAAGAGGGAATTGCTCCCTAACTCATGGGCTACCATTGGTTAGAAAAGTCCCTAGACTGTTAGAAAGAACCGATTTTAAATGAGGGAATGTGCCTTATTATATTTGTTTTTCTCTTTTCTGGAAGTGTTTGATCTTTATTGTACATGTACTGTTCCACTCCTTTCAATCAATTTAGTGTTGCTTACTAAGTATGTAAGGAATTAGCTGAGAGCTGGTATGTCAGTTTGCAAACAGTGATCAGTACGGACAGATGTGTCTGTTTTCCAAGTGTTTAGGATTTTGTTCTAATGAAGGTGAGCTAGATGTCCTACCTGGTGAACCTGGTGCTAGTGTCAAGGGAGTGGTATTTGTGTCCTGATTCAGCCACTAACCAGCCCTGGAAGCTTGGGCAAGTCACCTAACTTCTCTGCACTCTGTCCTCATTGATAAAATGGGAGGAGTAACTACCATTGCCGGACACTTATTAAGTGAGCACTATTCTGAGCAGCTTACCTGTATTATTTCCTATCAGCCTCTCAACCTTACGAAATAGGTGTTATTATCTCCCATTTTGAAGATGTGGAAACTGAGGCATAGAGAGAGATTGCTTACCTATGACCTCAAAGCTATACACAGAGCCAGGATTCAATCCCAGACTGTCCAATGGCCAGAACCCATACTCCCACCAACAGTGCTCTGTCGTGTAGCCTCTTGCACTGAATTGTGATCATTAAATCCAATTCAGTATTTGGAAGTAAAAGTTAACAAGTTATAAACTTTCCTGAAGTTCACTTTCCTCATCTGTCAAAAAGAGACAATATTTATGTTTCAGAGTTTTTATAAGGACTAGAAATAAAGTGGGTTTAGTATCAAGTACAATTCATGACAAATATGTTCAGTGGGAGTGACTAACAGCATTTTTGTTATTGATATTATTAAAAGAATTCTATTCTAAGTGCCAATGAAAGTTCATTCATTTCCCTCCATTCTCTGTGACAAGACCAGGACATTGCTCCTGAGGTTAATGTTAGTTATAATCCACAGGAAACATGATCTCATTCATTATGTGATGATTTACATGTGGAAGAAGAATGAGATTTCCCTACCCGCCTTTCACTACTACTATCCCACGCAAAACACGTTTTGCTTTTAAATCTTAAGAAATAGCTTAGTCAAAACCTGTCCACTGCTGCAGTGTAAAACTAACATATATTTCCCTTTTGCTTCTTACAGAGTTTTGCATATATGGATGAAAACTTTTCCCGAAAAGAAAAGTGGGACCTCCAAGCTCTTAGATTTCTATCAATTAACTCAATAATTGACCCCTGGGTTTTTGTGATCCTGAGGCCGCCTGTGCTGAGACTAATGCGTTCCATCCTCTGTTGTCGGGTTCCATTAAGAACACGAGAAACACAAACTTCCTCTTCTACACAGTCAAATGCCAGTAAACAGACTGACCTTTGTGGACAGCAATGAAGAAGTGCTTAGTTAGCCTGCATCTGGAAGGTCTCTATGAAATGATTCCTTGGAGAAAGAAAAAGTTAGTTTATAAACAAAATGAAGCTACCCTCATAAAACAGAGTGAACAAATATTTCCACAGTGGTTTGGGCTATAGACATGCTAATAAGGCACTTCACGAAAGGTGTCAGAAGGGCCTATAGGAGTTACCCTGAAGGAGCTTGGTCTGTGGCCTTCAGAAGAACAACCGGCTGCTTCTAAGATCTAGTTGCCTTTTGATGGAAGCCTTCCTGTTGAATAAGAAAGCATGTGGTTTTGTAATTTGTTTAAAACCCCCAAATAATCACCATGTTTTCTATTTTAATCATCTGTGGTATTACCATTATAAACATACAGTGTACAGTCAGACCAGATAAAACTTTGTATGTGTTCTCCAAGTTCATGTGGGGACACAGTTGAGCCGGTCTTATGATTGCATAACAAACCTTTTATTTGAACAATGAGGTTGAAAATCAAAGGCGCTTTGTAACGTCATGTTTGTGTACGTGGGAATACTCTGTTGTCACTGTGTCACTACAGTATTACTCTTAGAAGAGTTGGTTAATGTGTACTTTTTCATTAGTCCTCCAGAAGCTACATGTCACTCTGTTAGGTTATTTATTTTATAATATCCATTGTGCTAACTAATAGTA
Source organism: Solenodon paradoxus (assembly GCA_004363575.1). NCBI lineage: Eukaryota > Metazoa > Chordata > Mammalia > Eulipotyphla > Solenodontidae > Solenodon > Solenodon paradoxus. The sequence continues at coordinate 52,044 of RJWH01001399.1, forward strand.
ATCAGGAAGGCTTTAGGAATTTCCTGCTTGTCAAGAAATAATAGAAAATTTATTAAGAGTGTTCTGATTAATACTCTTTATTCTGTTTAGAGGAGAATCTATGTGGCTATGTCTGAAGCCAAATATTCACATTAAAAACTGAAAAATCTGGTCAGTTCTGCAGATACACTGGAATTCTTAATGCTGATGTTGAGGCCATGATTAATACATACTTTGTAAGATGACTGTGCTGTAGCAAAATTCATCTGTCTAAATCTATATTTTTTTCTAGGAAAAATGGTTTGACTCATGCAGGAAATCATATAAAAGTGAGTCATATCTTCATATAGTTCTAAATCTAGATAGTTGACATGGTATAAACTTGGCATCAAAATAATTCAGTGAATTTGCACTTGTTTAATCATAACTTGGTTACTGGGTGAGCTCATCTGAAATTTTATAAAAATAAGCTATAAACAAATATTTGAAAATGGAATAGTATTTGATGAATTTTCCCCAAATAAAATTTTATGATTAGTGTAGAAATAATATCTTTTAAGTGAGATAAAATTAGAAATGTTATATATTATTTGGCAGATTTAAAAAATGTGGTTGTATTATAAATTAGAGTTTAAAATATTCAGCATAGTATTTGATATGAGAGGATTTTTTTCACTTAAGTTTTTACCCTTATAGAATGATCTTCCAAATAGTGGAACCTTGGTTTTTTGTTTGTTTTGTTTTTTGGAGTGAGTGTTTTACACGATAACTGTTTTAAAAACAGAAAAAGGGATGTCAGTTTATTCCCAAGGTCTCATTCATTGAGTTGCTTACACAAAGCCATTTCCTACAATTATTTATCAAACTAGATGATCATTTAGAAAGATTCCAAACCCCTAGAGTCTCAAGGTATTGTGACATAAACACTCTATGCCAAATCAGTTCTTATTTTAAGAAGAGTAAATAATTTATTCTTTATTTTCATTAACTTTCTACTTATTTAAACAAAAAAGAAAAATTTAACTTACCTAAAATCAAAACGTATAAATAAATTTTCCTATTCGCCAAGTATTCTAAACTTAAGAAAAAATTTTAAATGAGACTAATTAGGCCCATGGGTAATTCCTAAATATAAAATTTTAAAGTTACTTTGAATCTGGAGGATTGATTTCTTTTATCAGATGACTTTTTTGTTTATCTAAATGGAAATGTTAACAACAATCTTTCATCTCACCTCAGTAACTCCAAAAGTTCTAGAATAATCCTGAAGAACTTTAAAAAAAATTGGATATGATATCAATAGTGGGTACAAAATGATTTAATTCTCAGGCCCAAAATATAAGAGTTTAAATCAATTAAAGAGTTAAAGCCATTTATTAAAGTAAATTTCTACAGTTTTGTTTCCTCTTGTGATCATGTTCCTTCCACTCTACTGAATGACTAAATCATTATTTCATTTGCATCAATATATATAGAAATAAATGAAAGTAAAAATCCTATATATCATTTGAATCAACATGGATGGAGCTAGAGGGAATTATGCTAAGTGAAACAAGTCAAAAGAAGTAAGATAGACACCAGATGACCTCACTCATAGGTGGAATGTGAATAGACAAAACAACGGAACAGATGAAACATAACCAACCCTGAAACATTGCAACAGAACTGAGGTTACCAAAAGGGAATGGGGCAGGCGGGGACAAATGGTGATGGAGCCCACTGGACAATGGGGAAGAACACTTGACGTTTGGTGCAGGGCGTGGTGTGTTGAAACATAACTAAGAAATGGAGAACCTATACATATAAAATTATTTTAATGTGTTTAATAATCACTACAATAAAAATAAAATGAAAAAAATTAAAAATGAAAAATAAATTAAAATCCTATATAAAAGTCAATTGTCTACTGTTAATGACAATGTAAAAATAACTTAGAAAAAATTACTTAGATATGTAAATATTTCCTTTCTAAAAATTCCATCATATTAGATTTACTGACTCATTTTCTTATTTTAAAAAAAAAATAATTTGATTGAAATAATATTGTATTATCACATTATATAATGTTAAGATTCAGTTTCAAGTTAAATTAAAAACATGGAATTTAGCCTGGTATATTAGAGAACTGAACTGTGATGAAAGAAGACCTAGATTTTTTGACCTTGGACAGTAGGATGAAAGGGAGAGAGAAACTACTGGGGCCATTCACCTAGAATGTCAACCCTGACTTTAGGTGTCCAGAAGGGGATGGATCAAAGCAGACTGTTCTGAGCTGAATTGTTCCTAGTGCCCTAGGCCATCATTATCAACAGAGATTGTAAAAGTTCTTATACTAAATTGTGTCTTTGAATCTCCAGAGAGCTAGTAGGGACCTGAGTTTTCCTGGAAGCTAAAGAAAGCCTTCAAAAAACCCGAATCTCAAACTGGTTTGGATACATGAACCTAGAACCAAAACAAAGAAAACTCTAGAAACAGTGCCAACCCCAAACGGTCAACCTAGCCAAGACTGTAGTCCCTGAGCAGTGGGGAGGACAATCGGATCCACAGCACTACATACTTGGTGGAGTTCAGTCTGGCATCCCTGCTGGCTTCAAGGCACTTTGGAAGGATTGTCCTAATGCTAATGTCACATCAACTCTTATCTGAACCAAGAAAAGACACCACACTCAGATTTATAATTTGATGACTTTGAAAGGCAGTGGCAAACAACTTGTTTGCCCTTAACTTTTTCGTTATTTTATTTCACTTAGTCAAAGTTAATGGTTTTCTGAATTTGGGTAGAGACCTCACTTAAACCATTCACACAGACACAAAGTTCTCTGCAAATGAGTAATCCCTATACGTGAATTTACAATGATCACTTCTGCAGGTGGTATTACAGCTTGATATTTGATGACTATCTTCTGCCTTCATCAGACATGTCACTGGGTTTCCCTTTCTGGGCACCTTTATAACATACCTCTACCCACTAAGCAGCATTATTATTGATTTTTTTTTTTTTTCACAAATTAACAAAGCCTTTTGATCACCAGAAATACATGCTATGGAACTAGATATTATCTTAGTAATGCACAAAAGCTACAGTCTTACTTATACATGGGACCAGGGCCATATTTGGGGCACTGATTTTTATTTCAGAAAATTACTCTTGTTCTGGTAACTTGTTTTTGTTTTTTTTATTGTAAGTAAAAATTCTCTGATCTATTTTTAGTTCCTATAAAATATATGTCCTATTAAAGGTCACTTAAAAGGTGTTTTCATTCTGTGATCTATACATTTCATTTTTTAAAATCTGCCAAGAGTCCAGTCTTTCAGAGAGGATTTCAGTAGAAGGAGATGGCACACTCAGAAGGAAAGCTAATGAATGAAAGGAATATTTACAAGAGGGGGCCAGGTTAAGGAGAACAAGGATAATGAAGGATCCCTTGGAAGTCTTCATCCCTCCCAGACCTAATGAGAAAGGGAGGAGCTGTTACTAGAAAGGAGTGAGAGCTGTAGAAGAAGCCAGCACAGCAGCTGTGAGCACCAGAAGTAGACTAGATTCATACTCCCTACTCTTCTGCCTGTCCCTCCCATTGGCCAAATGCACTTATAACCTGGAGAATAAGGGAGATGTGATTCATGAAGTACACAGTACAGATAGAGCATGGATTTTGAAGGGCAAATGGAGATTAACCAACATAGTAAATTAAAAATACACATTCTCTCTCTTCTTTTTTGTAATTTCATTAACATAAAAGTTTTAACTGTAAAGTGGGAAATTTCCTCCACCTTCTACTCGGTATCCTCTAGCAAGCTTGAGGAATAGGAATTAGCCCATCTGTAGACAAAGGGAGAAAATGCTATAGATTTGTTTACAAAATATTCCATCCTAGGTCCTGCCCTTCTGAGACTCAGTATTTCCTTGTATCCATCTCTGGGGCAATTTATATAATTAATGGAGAGAAGGGAGATCAGACCAAAGTGTCTTTCTTTTTACCCTGCCCACAGCAGTACAGCACAGCAGCTATTCTTAAATCAAACAAAGGGAGATGCCATTGTCTCAAAGTGAATGGAAGCCTTATTTTTAAGAAGGACCACTGGAGTGAGAAAAGCCTCATTTAACAGAACAAAGGGCAGACCATATCCCTAATTTTAACAAACTAGAATGCATCTATATGGCTATAAAAAAGAAAGAATATATGTAGTAATACAGTAATTTTACATAGTTGAAAATGCTGATAAAAGTATTAGAAAAGAAGTAATCTCAACAAAATGGAAAAAGATTGGAAAAGTAACGCTTTCAAGGCCATCTATCAATATTGCCATTTCTGCTACCACACAGTTGTCTTTACTCTTTCTTTACACACCTCCTTTCACCTCAAGAGCACACTTTTTTTTTTTTTTAACATAAGCTATCTCTCCTTCCCCCCACCACTGAGTCCTGTCTTCTTTGATGCACACACTCAAATTTTCCTCTTTCGGCAAGCTCTAAATTTAGCCAGGGTTATTAAAGATTTGTCAGATTGCTGGGGTGTTTATCAAACAAGGTATTTAACCTCTCTGGCTCTCAATTTCTTCATCTATCAGATGAGAATAATAAAATGATTCACCTCAATTATTTTGAATATTAAATTAGTAAATGGGTATAGGATATTCAGAACTGTCCTGGACAAGAGACGTCCTAATAAGAATAGAGATTAGTATTATCTGAGATGCCCAGTTCAGTGGCCTCTCCAACCTCTTCGCACACACCTAGTTCAGATTGGTGGCATGATTGGTGTTTAGGCTCATGGTACCTATTTGTTATCTCTGGGTGACTATCAAGAATGATAGTGGTAATAAGCATGTGGGACGAGTCCATATTTCAGAGAATACAATGAGATGGCACACATGGGACAATGCAGAGGAATGTGGAAGCATAAAAGAGAAGTCATCAAGAGAGACAGAAAGACAACAGAACACAAAAAATAGTCCCAGTCTCCTCAATGGTGCCAAGGAGGAGCGTGAAAGGGAATAAACCTGAAACACTATTCAAACAGAAAATAACACAACTCCACCTTCAAGCTGAAATCTGCTCCCCTGTCATTTACACAGCCACCTTCTGAAGATTCCCAGGATAAGTTCAAGCCATGTGCCATAGATGACCTGTCAAGTTCCTGAAACCAGTGCCCAAACTTCTCTTCTTGAGGCCAAACTTTCTTGATTTCCTCAACTGTCCCTTATGTGACATGTCACCATTTTGGTGCCCTCCACCTGATCTTATCCAAGTTATCAATATCCATCTTAATATTTTGGGTCAGAACCAAATATCAGTAAATAATTCTATGCCAGTCATTACTACTGAGTGTTGATATGTCAGTTGCTGGTTTTATCTGCACATAATATTTCCATTAAAACAAGCATTACAAAGCTTTATTAGGACTGAGGTCATACCTCTATCACCTTCAACGAACAGAAGAAGCAAAGGTACTCCACTTTACACAGAGGAAAACTGGGTATGCAGGGCATGAAGTGAGGTGTCCCCAAGGACATCCTCCTAAGATACTCTGTCATTATGATGCTGATCCTGCTGCCTGAGACCACACAGTCATTTGGTGTCTCTCTTGCATATAAATTCTTGGCTTGATTCTTTAGACTAGGGATGGCAGTTCTGAACCTATCAGCTAAACCTGGTCTTTTCTGTTAACAGTGTGGCCCTTGGAGTAATGTGGACTAGATGCCCCGTCAGAGCCCATAGAATAATTTTTCCTTTGAAAATGGAAACTACTGCTTTTAGCTATCAAATGATGTGTTCACTGGGACTAGTTGGCCACACTCATCTCAGAGCTAAGCGTGCGCCTGATGTGTCGTGACAAATTAAACATCTAAATACTGCAAGAGCTGTACTGTGAAACCTTTAAAGATGGTTAAGATTATCTTTCAGCTTTTAGAGAGCTTCTCAACACATCCACGTTATGGAGATCTCAGAGGAACAAACCAAATAGCTCCCAGACTTTTGAAAACACATTGTCTTTCATATATTTTTTTAAATGAACATCCTGTTACTTGCAAAATGAAAGACACTATAACCAAAACACTTGCCGGCTGTGGTATACTATTTTTTGACCTGTAAAAACAAATCCTTTTGGTGCAAGTCGGCGTTCTGATAAAAGAAGAGCAAGTTCAATTATAAACAGAGATCTTTAGTCTCTCTACTACCTATTATGGTGACTGGGGAGTCAATGCTCACTTCTGAGAGGAAATACTAGCTCCGATGTTCACATCTTTCCAAAAATACCAGTTTCAAAACTAAGATGAAGAGTCAGATTCCTGTCTTCCCTCTACAACTTTCTTCTGTGTTCTCTGAAGTTCTAGTGAACCACGTGGTTATAAAGAAATATTCAGTGGGGAAACACAATTATCCTATATAGTCAGTTATTAAACATAAAGAATGTGTTGCTTTTAGTTTATTTACTTGAGCACGTTCAAGTGTTTGAAATCCTTTGTAAGAGGAATTTTGGATTGGATTGAGATGAGCTATGTGGAGGAAAAAACCTAGTAACTTTGGTTTTATACCAATTCAGTGAAAAGTGATGTAAGTGGTGTAACCAGAATTCGAATGCAGGCATCTATGCAATGAGATCTTTCCCTACATGATGTACCCCCGGTTTCTAGGCCTCCTCTCCCCTGCTCCTTCACTCCTTATCACCTTGGCCAACATACAAAGCTCAAGCAGAATGAGGGTAGTGCCCACGTGACCAGTCAGGGATTCATACTGGGAGTGAGAGTTTGATTGGGAAGTCAGGTATGGTGATGGATGATGGCAGGCAGAAGGATTGCTTACATACAGTGGGATTTATCGACCAAGCAAATATGTTAAGGATAATGAAGACAAGGTTTGTCATTCTTGGAGAAATATAAAAAGAGAGAAAAGAAGAAAGAAGAATGAAAATTAGTATCGGGGATATTGATAGCTCCTATTTTTCAATATATAGAGACAAACATAGAAATAAATATATCAGTGTGTGTGTGCATGCTCGTTGGTTTTGTACTCTGAGTAAAACTGAGATCAACAAACCCCTTCCCCAGCCAATAAGAGGGAATAGCCTACCATACATTCTAGGTTTCTAAATCTTATTTTACTCTGAAAAAGAATCAGAGCTTTTTGGAGAAATATCTGGTCCCAGGCTTAGGACAGAGAAAATATAAGTGAGCCATTTGACTGTGCAAGAAAATAAAGACAGTGCACTCAAGGAATGAGGAGCCATAAAGAGGATATATATGTATATATATATATATATATATATATATATATGTGCGTGTGTGTGTGTATTCAAAGGACTGCCCAATGAAATAATTACTAATTACAAAAGGGAAAAATAACTTTACAGTGAGTGTCTTCACAGGACCTCAATCAGAGGATGAAGGGAAAAATCATCAGTAATAGATCAAATCTAATTTGTGAGTCAGAAGATGAGGTGCAGTAAGAATGTAGTGTCACTTCTCCTATGTTTCTTCCTATAAAAACTTCATAGCCTGAAACTAATGACGCAGAAACACCAAACAAACCAAAACTGAAAGATATTCTGCAACATTACTGACTTAAAATCTTCAAAAGAGTCAAAGCATTGAAAGTCACAAGAAGAGAGAGGCGCCATCTCCAGGAACAGGAAAATCAAGAGACAGTACAACTAACTACAATGTGTGATTCTGAGCTAAATACTTTTGCTATAGAGGACAACAATGGACAACTCAGAAAACTTAATTGGATTTTAGGGGGAGATGGTAGTTCTGCATCAATGTTTGCTTCATGAGTTTGGAATTATGTAGGGGAATGTCTTTGGAAACACACTCTGAAGTATTCCGGAGTGATGATGGATCACATCCACACCCTAATGTCAAATGTTCAAGGAAAAATGGTTATGTGTCCTCTGCTCCCAATATTTCTGTGAGTGTATGATTGGTTCAGCATTGAAAAACTAAAAGAGCAGGCACATTCCCTCCAGAAGACCCCCAAATCCTACTTTCTGCGCATAGGGAGAAATTAACAAGGGAAACTAAAATCAGAATCTAATTTCTGTCACTCTAATTCACTTTTCTCCATATGTTTTGTTTCTGAGCTGTGAATGAGTGAACACATATGAAATGAAAACCAAAAGCAAGTACTAATGATAAATAAGTTACTGACTGAAAAACAAGGTCAGCCATCAGTCTCCTTTAATAAGAGCTGTTATCTTAACCTTACCAACTTGTTCACCAAGTCAGGTTGAGCATTAATTGATGTTAGTTCTTTGGCTTAAAGAATTTATACATCTATTGTCACATTCCCACTAGGAAAAAAGAAACCAAACATGTCTCAACTATGAAATGCTATTTAAGCGTACATGACTCATTGGGGGTGTGGGTGGGATGCAGTTATTTCAGCATTGACTTAATGATAATTTTAGGTAGTAAAGGTGAAAATGATTGTGTCCAAAAGAAGACATGATTTTATCCACCAGTGGTTCCCTCCCCACTCTATTTGAATCTGTGGGCTTTTGACACTTTCTCAGAATCATGAGTTCATTCTTAACTATACAGTAAGCATTCACTCAAGATTCTCGTTTTCAGTTTGCCCTGCACAGAGACCACAGGTTTTGGGTTTCACAAAGAGAGATTAATTGGTCTTAAAGATGAATTTCCCTAAGACCTTTTCCTCATTGGAACTCTGTTGAGTTTTCCCATCAGTTTTAAATCTATACTCAAAAGCCTAGAAGCGTTGGTTTACTCAGGAGATGATCTTGCAGGATACCCTGGTGAGTGAGCAGGTCAGGGAATCAGATGCACTGCCTCACTTGGTTCAGCCCTCCTCGGTGGTACCGCCCTTGGAGGCAGAATAGCACAGTGGCACAAAGTTTGAACGTGAAGTTGAACAGAACTCATCTCAGATTCCGCCTTTGCCACTTACTGTTTCATCTTGAACTAGTTACTTAGACTTTCTAACCCCTTCTCTGATCTCTATCACTAGAGTAATTGCCCGCCCTAAGAAAGCACAGAAATAATCAAACAACATGTCAAAGCACTCAAAACAGTGTCTGAGACTTGGTGCTATTTAAGATGTCTATCGTTATCACCACTACGGATTTTTTTTTTTTTTTAGGGAAAGGTGCAGACAGACATGAAGGCCAGTCGGCCAGCAGACAGGAAGAGAAAGGAGGAAGAAGCATTTTATTTCTTTTTATTTAGTTGTCCATCGTGGTTGTTCTCTCTGGCCAGGGATGTGAACCCCGGGTCCCTGGGCTTTATGTGGTCTATGCTTCAGCAGGCGGCAGTTGAACAAATCTCTTCTCCACCAGGGTGTGGCCATTATTGATTTTTTAAATGAAAATCAGATGATGTTTTGAGGAGCCCACATTGATAGCATGACCTCCAGCCCTCTGCTGTTTAAGCCCTTCTTACACAAACACGGTGGACTAACCTCACCCACGCCTCCAGGGGCAGCACCACCAACACCTATTTATGTTCCCCTGAGCCATTATGGACAAGGCTGACGCTGACTCAAGACACTGAGCAGCCCACTGAAGTCAAAAGTGATGCCTCTTGTTGAGTAGACATCTGTGTTCACAACAAGGAATCACTAAAGAATGAGTGACTTGAGCAACTACCCAGTCATTTCCACCCCACCCAGACCTTGGGAAGCATTCATACTTTCTTTCTCCCCAATTTCCTTGCTCCCCGCCCCACCCATTTCATTCAGGTCTCTGCCTAGATATCACTGCCACAGAGTCTTCCCTCACTGATATAAAACATAAACTCAATTAAATATTCCCTTTCTTCTTCCAATCAGTCTGCCTATTTTTCTTTAAAACCGTATCACCCTTCTACTACCTGGCATTCATAGTGACATCAGTGTGCGGCCCTCTATGTGCATGTATGTTGTCTTTCTAGGCAGAAAAAATGTCTATGCTGGCAAGGCATTTGTCTTTTTTGTTTACTGCCAGAACAGTACCTCATACAGTAGGTGTTCAATAAATATCAATTGAATAGGGACACACTCTTGTGTCTCAGGCAGCTGAGAAACTGACCTGCAGACCATGGAAAGGACAAGAACCTGGGTTCATGACCTGGGATGGGGGTGAAAAACCAAAATAAATAAATAGAGGCTTTCTTCCCCCTCTCTCTGTCCCTCCTTCCCTCCTTTCATTCCTTCCTTCCTTCCAAAATGCTTTTTCTTCCTCCCCTTATTTCTTTCCTTCCTCTTAAAAAAAAAAACTTAATTGAATGAATAAATGAATCTAATTGTCAGCTAGCATTTTAAAGATGAATGACCCTAATTTTTAACTGAAGCCAAAGTTCTTTGGAAAAACAAAGTTTTCCCATATTTGCTACAGGGAGATTTATAAGGAAAAATAAGACAAGTGCATAACTGTCTGCATAGTTCATGGAGAAAACAAAGAAGGCAAAATAACCCTTACTATGTAATAGATGTGTATAAAGGCATATATTTTTATACGTATTTTTTGCTTATTAATCTCATCTCAGTGCGGAGATACGTCAGTTTTATCTCTCGCCGCCTCCTGCTAACCCTCAGTCTAAAATGCCTCTGTTTCCCCGTCTCATACACACCTATCCACGTCGGGGAGTTATTCCTGAAGATGACATTAATGAAAACCAAACTAATTCACACCATAGTCAATGATATGATGGTAACTCTTTGTTAAAGGGTTAGAGCGGTTCAAGCTTAACCTAGCTCCTGCTTTCTGTCTAAAAACATATGTGTCTCTGAAGGTAGAACTCTTACAACTTTTCCTTAATTTACTAAAGGGAGTTTATCCCATATCTATAACAACTGTAGTTTGAGATGTTTATTATAATAGTATAATAAAGCATCTGACAAATTCCTATGGTATTGTACCATGATCCAAATCTACAAAAGAAACAATACAGAGAGAAAAATATACCTCGGACTACCTGCAAATAATCTTACAAACAGTATCCAACTTTTAAGAAGAAAACAAGAAATAAAAAGTACTTAACACAGATTTGGTCAGATGTGAGCCCTACTATGTCATCTTTTGACTCAGCAACAACTTAAAATCAGGAAGCCCAGTTTGGTCAATCACAAAACTATATATTCAGGAAGATTCTCAGAGTATAAATTATATATCAGAAACAGGATGTTATAATTAAATACATTAGTTTACATGAATTTCCTCCAGGCAAAACATAAAAGCTGATATCTGATAAGCATTTGTATTTTTTATGTCAAAATATACTCTACAGGTTAAAACTAGAAATTGTAGTTAAGTTCCCTAAGAATTCAGGATAAGATGTCAAAATAGTGACATAAATAATAAATTAGGCTAAATACCATATAAGAATTAGCTTTCCACTTTAAATCCTTATCTAAAAATTTTGTCTTATATTCAAATTATCTACTTTGAGTGAAGAATTCTGGAAAGCTTCAGAACCAGCATGGTTCAATCTGACTCATCTAGTTTTGTCTGAAAAAGAGATGCAAAAGAATAATTAGCAAGTATACACATAAAAAGATAACTGTACTTTTACTGTGAAGAGATCATTATGATTGTGTATCTTATTTCCAAACACCAGTAAATAAAAAGTGTTCACTGCAAGGGTTCTTCCCCAGAAATTAAGATGAATATTCTTTGGACTCTTCTTTGGAAAGTTCTGTGAAAAGCAAACACACTCATGAAAACATTCTGTTTCTGTATTTTTTTTTAATCACATATACTTCCAAAGAAAATTGGAGAAAAGTTGCAGTGATAAATAACGTATGCACACAATAATTATGTGTAATTATATCATTTTTATTTATTTATTTTATTTTGATTTATTTTTGTCTTTTATGCAGATGATGTGGTATGCATTGTTTTCTAATGTAAATAAGGAAAACACTCCACTGTCATCTTGATAATACAAAGGACAATGTCCAATGTTAGAGCAACATAAAAATTTATTTTAAATTGAATTTTAATAGACTTTTATTTAAAGCTTTCAAATTTGACCCAGTAAAGGTTTTCTGTACACAGGCAAGATAATACGTAAGGTACTTTCTATTAAGCAAGACATTTGTGGTGACTTTTTGTTGTCAGTAGTAGTTAAGTTAGATCTATTTCCCAAGTTCCTTTCTTTGCCTGCTTGTGGGTTCAGGTTAGCCACAAGAGAAATTTTTGTCAGATTTGGAAAAAGTGAAAACAGCAGCTCTGTTTAAGCTTAGAATGTTGGTATTGATCAGACACCATTTCAATTAATGCAAATTGTTTTGCATTTTTTGGTTCACTTTGATAACGGCTGGGCCCCCTGTTTCCAACCTCCCACCAGATCTTGGAAAAGCAGTCAGGCCCACTGTGTCCCCAAAAGAGGCTGGATTCCCCTCTTCAGCTTGTTTGAATCTGGGCAAGATTAATGTGCTGCTTCAGAGTACTCCAGCTCTTCTGCAGGTTATTCTCATCAGAGAGGAGGTGGTGGCCCAACAGAATATATCCTAGACTGATCAAAGAGATCCTAAATAAAAAGACAACTCTGTTATTGAGATGCATTTACTTTATTGCTCCCTTTGAGGATATTTTTAGCTTCATACCACAAACAGGGTATTTCAGGATAAGCCTACCAACTTTCCCAAGACAGTTGTCTTTTGGCTCAAGGAAAACAAATGACACAAATATGGGAGCTTATTCTAGAAAGATTTTTGTAAAACTGACAGTGTAGAAGAAGTAACTCTTCTTGATGATTTGAACAGGCTTTTCCGCAAATAGTGCAGACTGCTTCATTATTAGAAAGAGGAGGATAATGTACAACTACAAACTGAATACACCAGAGAAAGAAATGCCATCATTGCCCTCCTTTACTGACCTTAAACAACACAAATTTATTATCTTACTGATCACAAGCTCTTAAGTTCAAAGTGAGTCTTGTGAGGTTAAGACCAAGTTGTCTTTGGGGCTGTTCATCTGAAACCTCTAGGGGAGAATCCATGCCTTGCTTTCTCCAGCCTCTTTCAAGAGCTTGCCTGAAGTCCTTGGCTCATGGCCAGGTCACTCTGACCTGTGCTTTCATCATCCTATCTCCTTTGCTGACTCCAACCTGCTTGCCTCCCGCTTCCAAGGACTCTCGTGATTATATCAGACCACCTGAGCGATCCAGTAGCCTGTCTCTGTCTAAAAATTAACTTAATCACATCTGCAATGTCCTTTTGCCATGTAAGCGTTACAAGGATTAGGATGCGTCTTGGCAGGGTGGTGAGGCCATTATTTTGTCTGTCACACCAGAGCACGTTTGAAAAAGGAGAAGAGTTTTGTGAGTCTAAGACTTAATACTAAAGCTATAGTAATTAAAATTGGGTGGTATGGGAAAAGGTATAAAAAGATCCTAAAAGCTCTTATATACCAAAACTCAGTATTCAGCAGCAGTAGTATGCAGTACATACACTAAAAATAGTACAAATTATGAAGAAAAGTCAAAAAAACCTTTTGAGAAAATTAGTTGTCCATGTAAGGAAAACATCCCTGCCTCATTATATACATTCCAGATAAGTTGTGGGGACCTAAAAGTAGAGAAAGTGTTTTTTTAAAATACAGGCAAATAATGTTGTGGTCTCAGATTGATAAAGATTTCTTTAAAAAACCCAAAAACCACAATGATAAATTGTATATATTAAAATGTAATACTCCTACCCAATAAAAGACATTACAATGTCAAAAAGAAATGGAAAAGACCCTTGACACTCATGGAACCAAAGAGCATAGTATCAAAAATACACAAAAAAAAAGTCTATAGAGCTGTAAGAAAATATAAACAACACAATGGGGAAATGGGCAAAGATACAATCAGGCAATTTATCAAAGAGAGAATCTAAATGAAAAAAATAATCAACCTCATCAGTAATTAAGAAAACACAAATGAAAACATTTTTCACTCTATCAAAAAGTAACATTTTAGAAATCTGACAACACTTGGTATAAATGAAGATGTAAGGAAATAGAACTTCTAATCCATAGCCTGTGGTAGCACTCAATGGAAATATGTTGGAAACAAGTTGGCCATAGTGGCTAAAGTTGAAAATCTGTATATTGTACTGACCAATGATTCTATTTCTAAAAAATACACCTTAAGGAATATTATTTTGGTATAAAGAAATGTGCAGACATATGTTCATAATAGTATTGTTTGTTACTGTCAAAAGGAGGAGGGAGGAAAGAACTTTAAACAAGTGGAAAGGAAATTATGGAATAGTCCCATATCTGTTAAAATGAATGGAAAAACTAGACGGAGTGCTTCCCTATGGTTAGATATCAAAAAACTTGAGTGAGAAAAGATAAGTTTCAGACTGATTTCTAGAATAAACTGACAACTTGTGTACAAATTTTAAATACACAAAAATGAACCTGATGCTTTTATGAATGCAAATAAATGTGTAAAATTACACAACCTTAGAAGAAAACAATAGCAACTTCCCAATGGGGTCAGAAGGAGGGGACTAGGATGGCACAAAAGAGATATTGTTTCTAATTTTTATTTCTTAAAAATATCTGGAGTAAATAAAATCCATGCTAGTATGTACTAAGTCTGAATAGCAGACGACTACGCCTTTGCTATGCTACTGTCCATGCTGTCTGGGAGTCCTAAGTTTTTCAGAGTAAAATGACCACTAGTCCAGTGACGTAGAGAAATTTAAAAAAAAGAAAGACTATGGTGAGAAAATAGGTGTGTGTGTGTGTGAGTGTGTGTGTGTGAGAGAGAGAGAGAGAGAGAGAGAGAGAGAGAGAGACAGACAGAGAGACAGAGAGAGACAGAGAGACAGAGAGAGACAGAGAGACAGAGAGAGACAGAGAGACAGAGAGAGACAGAGAGAGTCCATGCAATGGAAGCAGGCAAGTTGTGCTTCTTTGAAGGAGAGCTCTCAGAATGACTGCTTCGGTGACATTCCCTAATGAGAGATCTCTGGACAGTGCAGTGCCCAGGGACTTGTATGTTTGCCCAGGACAATGTGTGCTGCAATCAGCTGAGGACACTTCCTGTGCTCTTCCAGAGAAGGCAGTCAAATGACAGATCCTGGCCATAAACTGCCCCCATTTCCTCACCTGCATTTTGCATAGACCCTGGGCTCATTATTTGCTTGTTGACTTAAATTTGATAAAAGACATAATATTATTGGTTGGACCAAACATAGTGTTTTAGATTACCTTTTTATTATCATCACAACCAGGAAAAAAAAATAGTTCTCTTCAGTGCATTTACTTTTGAAGTCATTTCCTGACACAGTTTATGTTTTCTGACAAATGACAAATGGAAAATGTTATCGCATTAACAGATGAACTGCTGTTGATTCATGTTCTGGGCTGCATATTCTGAGTTAACATCCAAGCAACCATACAGAAATGACAACTGTTGATGGAGGGACTAAGAGGTTCACACTCCACAGTTGGGATCTCTTAGTGGACAACAACCAGATTGCCCATCTGCTTTGCTTGCAAGAATTTATGTGCTAACTTTTCAAACGAATAAACACTCTTTCCTAACGCAGGCCTAGATGGCAGAAGCCCTGACTTAATGCTCTTGGGTTTTTTGAATCTTACCACTGGAGATAAAGCAGGGAATTCTGTTCCTAAGTATCATCGCAAAGTTATAAATATTGCATGTCCGTAAATGCTACATGAAGATGGGATTTGGTAGGATTGGTGAAGGTTATTTACATAACAGCCTTTCTGAAATAAAGAGAGAATAATTACTCCTTAAACAGAGCACACCCTAAAATACATAATCATTTCCCTACCTCAAATCCATTCCCTACCTCCTCATCCGTTTACCATCATTTAAATGTTTCTGGATTACAACCTTCCCTGTTAGAATATAAACTCCTGGGGGCAGGGACTAGGTCCTACTTAGTTCCGGGTGCCTGGATTGTACCTGATGAGAACTGTGCGAACATTAGATGATTATGTGGCTCATGGAGTATATTATCTAACTCAAGAAGCATGTGTTCTATGCTTAGAAGATCAACTACAAAACAAAACACAAAAAGAAATTAAAAGTACTATGATTCTAATCATACTCAAGAAAGCCATCTTTTACCTATTAAGAAATCATTAGTGCAGTGACAGTGATTATAAGATAATCTCACACTAAAACCGTAATGACAAATGACTCATCAACGATTACTTGCTAATCCTTAAAGAACAATTTTTATATTGAAGAATAAGAACCAAAATAAAATACATATATATATAGAGAGAGAGATATATCTCTCTCTCTCTATATATATATATATATACATATACACATATACAAAGCAGGAAGCATTTACTTTAATTCATAACCCTAAAGCGTCTAAACTTTAGGTGACTGGGCCTTAGGACCTAAGGGAGATTTCCTTGGCTAAGCAGCCTAATGTGTGTGGGTTTACAAGTTTGTGCACAAGCATGGAGGCAGAGCTCAATAGCTCAGTGCAAAGCAGAAAGAGGATCAGAAACATAAGTGAAAAATTGAGGAGCCGGAAACACTGATGTATGCTGCATAAAAGAGAGATCAGAGAGGAAAAAAAACTGTGAAGACACAGCCAAGAAACAGGAAAAGCCTTTGGAAAACAATTGTCTAATTAGTGTGTAAGTTGTTGGCTATGGAATTAATGATAAAATTTCTCTCCCTCCTTCCCTCTGAATCCTCAGTGAAGTTTGTTGCTCCCTAGTGGTTTCTGCCTGAGTAGCTAACTGGTATGCTGAGCTCTGGTTCTGGGTTTACATGGAGCAGAAGAGAGAGGGGACATTTGGACAAAGGAGATAAAGAGCAGCGACAGTTCCACTGACTCCCTGATAGCCTCTCTTGGGTGTAGCTTAAGCACAACCTTAGCATGATCAAAACCGAGCTCTGCTTTTCCACTCCAACCTTGCTCCCCCTCCACCCCACCCCCACCCCCGCTTCCTCAGGTTATTAAATGACAGCGCTTCCACCAAGCTGCTCAAGTTGAAAAGCTACGCATCTACTGTGTTCCTCACATTCTCTCGCTCCTTACCTATAAAATATACCCCAAACCCATCTATGCTGCCACTCTTGTCCAAAGTCCCATTTCTCTCAGGAACAACTGTGACAGCCTCCTAACAAGTCCCTTCCTTCTGTTTTACCAACTACACCCACTCTGCACTGGCTCATGATCTCTTCACATAGCATCCAGAGTGACTCAAAGTCAGATCATGCTCAACACGCCCGTGCAGATTCTGTCCACACTGCTGGGAATACAACCCTCCTTCACCACAGTCCACAGAGCATTCCATGATCCTGGCCTGCCCCTCAGGCCGCTTGTTACCCATCTCTCCCATTCCTTTTCCATCTCAACAGCACGGGCATTGCTTCTGTTTTTCAACACCTTTACCCCAAGACCATTTCCTTTTCCTGACATGTTCGTCTTCCAAATCCTTGCATAATGTCACTCCCTCAAAAAATAGTTCCCCACTCAAATGCAGCCATCTGTCCATGAGGAATGTTCCATCCTATCACCATGCTTTCTTATCATCACAGCACAGATCACCACCAGAATATCTTTTCCACCTTCATTTTCTGCCTCTCCTCACCAGAATACATGGTTCACAAAGGCAGAAATAGTACTGTTCACCGCTATATTCTAGAACCCTGAACGATGCCTAGCACATAGTAGAAATTCAGTTGACACTTGCTAAGAGGCAGTGTAGCCTGGTGGCTAAACTTCTGAACTCTGGGATCAGACAGCCTGGGTTTGAATTGCAGTTTTACCACTTACTATGAAACATTAGATTACTTACTTAACGTCTCTGTTTCCTCATCTGTAAAATGAAATGAAGAAAATAGTCTCTGCCTCAGAGGATTTTGTGTAGATTACATTATTTAATGTGGTGCGCCCTGGTGGAGTAGCTGGTTTGGGCAGCTGCCTTTGGCCGATGCAGTCCACCTACATCCCAAGGACCTCAATTCATGTCCTGGGGCTGGGAGAACAACCAAAAGGTACAACTAAAGAAAATAAATAAATTGCTTCTTCCTGCCTGCCTGCCTGCTTCTGCTCGCCTTCATTCCTGCCTGCATTTTTCCTTTAAAAATAAATAGATAAATAAATAAATGAGTTAATGTATTTTAAATGTTTAGAGGTGCAGACTTAATAAGCATCATACAGAATAAGTGCTATTTACTTACTGGGATCAGTCCTTAATATCTTATGCATGGGCAGGAAAAAAGAATCCTGCTGATGCTCAAACTTCTAAATTCATTAGCAAGCCCAACAACATATACCCAATTACTTTTAGCCTTTTGACTCCTCTTTAAAACCTAGAAAAAGAGTCAGCAAAAGAACTAGTATATTCTCACTCTGTGTCTGGGAGAAAATCCCAGAAGCACATGACCAGAGGTATTTGAGGTCACAGACTTTTTGTCAAAGAATTTGGGCAGGCTGACCATATTTCCTTGAGACAAAAAACAGGACAGGACTTTCAGGCCCCTCAACAGACTGGACCTAGGACAACTCAAATGCACCTTTTACCCTGCATTCTAAAGAGCCCAGATTTTTTAAAAAACAAGACAAAATGGAAAATTGGGAAATATGAAAACAAACAGTCCTGTCCTGTTTAAAATGATACATATGGTCAGCCTAAGTTTGAGACTCTTTGGGAGTATGAGCAGCACCTCTTGTGTAAGCCTCAGTGTGTGTGTGACTTCTGAATAGTCTACTGTCAACTGTTTTCAAATATATTCTTACTGAGTGGAAGGAGACCTGCCACACTTACCACAGATCCTTCCCAACCACAAAGGAAGCTTCATGTTATAGAGTCACCAGATCAAATACAGGACACCGGTTCATTTCACGTAAACAAGAAATAGTATTTTAATCTGAAATTCAAATATAACTGAGGGCCCTAAAATGTTTATCTGTTCTATCAACATGCAGGCACGAAAGGGTGACCTGATATCCGGAAGAAGCTCTGCAATAGATCTGGGATCAAATCTTAATTCTTAGAAGCAACTTCGAACAAGTTTCTCAACTCTCTGAGCTTCAATATTCTCAACAAACAAGCCTACTTCACAGAGTGTTGATGAGGCTCCAGTGAGGTAGGGTCATCTATTTATGAGGCTGGATAAACAGGTTTGCAAAATATTTATATGTACATAATCATCTGTCTTCCTTTCCTTTTGATGTTTCAGATTTGTTCTCTGAGATTCCGAAAGCTGATTTTTGTCTAGGAGAATTAGCATCCGCCTTCAGAGCAATTGAATTAAGGAAATAAAAATATATTTAAATATAACATTTTCCTGTATCAATGATCTGCTGCCATATTGATGCTGTGTAACAAATATCCCCGAAACTTCAGTGGTATTTAGTAATAAATATCTATGCCTGCACATGAATCTAGGGGTTAGCTCAGCAATTGTGCCCCGCTGAACTGGTTTAGGGAGATTACTTACATTTCTGTAGTCAGGTTTTAGGTCAGATGGAGACTGGATGGACTAGTCTTATCTCACCTGGGATGACTTTGTTCTATGTTACATGGTCTTTCATCTTCTAATAACTTGACCTGGTCTTACTTTTAGGATAAGAATCAAGAGAAGAAGCAGAAATTTGCCTGTGCTTTTACAAGTCCATTTGTGTCAAGCTAACTCTTGAACCATTAGCCGAAGCAAGACTTATGGTCAGGTGCAGATCAAGTTAAAAGAGCACTATCAAAAGGCCTAAGTACAGAGATGTATGAAAGAAAAAACGGGCTGAGTGCAATCAGTCTAATACATGAAATCTGTGGTGTAAAAATTCAGTTTAGGAAGTCAATAAATGAGGGTATGAACCATGCAGACACCTCTTGAGAAATCTGCCCTGACCCTCCTCTCTGGGAGCTGCCCAGCCTCCTCCCAGGGCAGGATTTGCAGCAGTCTTGCTTATACTGTTTGTGACCCCACACTCCATTTAGGTTGACCAGTAGAGGGCGCAAGGGGAAAGAAGTTGACCCCAGCTGAGCTGATCACATTCTTTTTCTGGAATTTGGGAACAGAACCAATAGAGTTGAGCCAGAATCTGTCTGAAAGCACCTGCAGCACTGAACCTGTGGCATTCTGGGAGGTTGTGTTCTGCCGCAGGAACAGGGGAACAGAACAAAACAGCTAGTCTCTCAGCTGGTAGAGTGAAACAGATGAAGAAAATGCAGTATTAATTCCTTATTGATATATAACAGATTACTACAAATGTAAGGATTTGGAGCGCCCCGGTAGGGTAGAAGTTAGCTTAAGCACTTCCGAAGGAGTGCAGACCACATATCTCTGGGTACACGTCCTGAGTGCAGGGGTAACAACCCGTGCGAACAACTAAATAAAAAGAAAAGAAAATGCTTCTTCCTCTTCCATCTTCCTGCCTGCCTGCCTGCTCGCCTTCATCCTGCCTGCGCCTTTCCTTTAAAAAAAAAAAAATGTAATGGCTTAAACAAGAAAATACATTATTTTACAATTCTGAAGGTCAAAAGTTGAAAATGGGCTGTTGAGGTTGCTTTCCTTCTGGAACACATAGGGGAATTTCATGTCCTCTTTCATCTCTGGAGGCTGCCCGCCTTGGTTGGCTGATGGCTGTGTCATTACAGCCTCTGCTTCCACGGTCATGTCTCCTTCTCTGACTCAAGCTCCCTGCTTCCCTTTATTAAGGGCCCTTGTGCTATCACTGGGCCTACCTGGAAAATCCAGAATAATCTGCCCATCTCAGGATCTTTAACTTAATCATATTAGCGAATCCCTTTTACCATGTAAAGTAGCATTTTCAGGGATTAGGAGATCGGGACAGTATTTTGCTACCACAAAAGCTCCAGGAGGAATAGGTAAAGGTTCTAACAGCCTCTGCTTCTTGGCCTAGTCAAAGCATATGTGCTCTTGGGTGCCATGATTCAATCTTAAATTCTTATAAGAAGTCTTTTAGGTAATCGCTGCCTGGAATGTTCTATTGAGAAGAATTTGGAAGGGTTATTGGAATACATGGTCAATTAACAATGTCTGAATGGGTACCAAGCTGAGAGTTACATTGTGCCATTCTCTAGATGAAAATTATGGAATTAGTATGATAGTGTAAAGAATAATTCTTTCTTATCAAAATGCTGCTTAAATGATGAAAATGTAAATCCTTGTTACTGGTAGTAGAACCTGAATGAAGGGTAGTCCCTTAGGAGACTGCTTGTCGTGTGTGACATGTAAGTTGGCGGCTGTGGGTAAGGCTGTTTTTCACCACGTACCAGAAATCTAGCCCTCAGAAGACCAAAAAATCCATTTAGTGATGTTTCTGCATAATACCTTTTCCTCTGAACAAAATCATGTGGTTCAGGACCTCTGATCACAAAACTGTTGCAAATGGCCATCAGATTCTATTGACTTCTCCTAAGCAGCATGGAGGTGACCAGGAGGCATTCTCTGTTTCCATGCAAAACAGTTTTCCTTATCTCACAGGAGAAGACCGTTGGTTTCAGGAGCAACAAGTGTGTTTTATCTCTGTCAGTTTTGTTTGGTGCTGTGTGCCAGTAGCTCACTTTTGCCTGAGTTCTTGGCTTGGCTTTTATAAGGAATTCTGCCCTGAGTGACTCTTAGCAATTCACTAAACACTCACTCTGGTGATCTCAGTGACTTCATAGTACTAAAATTTCACTGTCATATTCACACCAGGAAGAAGGAAAGATAAGATGGGCCTATCATGCCCCAGAATTTATGAGGAACTAAAGGGCAGGCTGGAAGGTATGAGTTTTTCAAGTGGCTTCAAAAATGCAAACTGTCTCTCAGAATCATTGAAAACACTTAAATGGAGAGGAGGCAGACCACATGCCTGTACAAGAGATGCCTTCCTGTTAACTGTCATGAAATTCTCTTTTCATGAAGAATTCTTTCCTCTTCGAAGTTTTGAGGAGGCATGTGTTACTTAATCACCCACTGTAGCTTTTTTAAACAGTAATATTTATTATTTCTTTTATTTACAATGCTATACCACTATAACTTTTAAACCCTATAGAATGAGTGTTTACCAAATAGGATCTTTTACTTGATATTATAAAAAAGATGTCTGTGTATCTATTTTGCCAAAAAATTAAAATCCAACCTTTGCCAAGGAGCATAAATATACTTGGCAGGATCCAGAAGCTCAGTAGCAAAGACAAAAATAATGTTCCCCTCAGCCAGTTGCTCACACTTATTTGTCTTCCTAGGATGAATTTTCTATCCTTATGCAGTGTGGTTCTGGAAGGCCTGCTAGAGTAACAGTGAAGTGAGATGCTCAGGGCCTTGTAATTACCTCTCTGTGCAGCTCCCAATGCTTACAGCCCCACAGGGACTCAATTATTGACCATTCATCTCTCATCAATCTGATATTTTCATCTCCAGTAATGACTAATTTTTAAGAAAGACATTTATCTTTTAACATGTTGTTCTTTTTACTGCTACAAATTTTGGTTTCATTTACTTCTGCTCTGTGGGCTTTATATAAATATCAGTAAGCTGAATGGATTGTCAGCACTTGGACTGATGACCAGTGAACAGAAAATTTCTTAGTTTTTCATTCAGTGAAGCCACTTAAAGACTGTGTATGTGAACATCGTGGTGCTTTGGGGAATTTCCCCTTAACCCTACTACATGTCCCTAAAGACTGTGACCCTGGGTGAAAAACCAACAACGGTGTTCTGATTCTGAGCAAAGTCTCTTTGCTCTTCCTTTTCCTGTGACATGTGTTCCAAACCAACCAGTTATCAGAAAACCGAAAATTTTCATAAACCAAATTTTGATATCTTGTGCTTTTTTTTTAAAAGAAAGGTGCAGGTAGGAATGAAGGCGAATAGGCAGGCAGGCAGGGAGAGAAGGAAGACACATCTTATTTATTTTTATTTAGTTGTACATCTTGGTTATTCTCCCCAGCCCAGGACACACAAACCCATATCATTAGGATGTAGGTGGCCGGCGCTTCAACCAGAGGCAGTTGACCACACCACTGCTCCACCAGGGCATGCAATACTGTTCTTTTTAAACTAGGTAAGACACATAATTTAAAGGTTAAAAAAGTCTAATATTTCAGCAAAAAATGTGAGTCAGCGTCAGTAACTATTGTTTGATAATAGTTCTTGGCCGTTAATTGAGTTTGCACTGTGGACCTGACAATACTACAGTTGCATTTCTCCTAAAAATAACCAGCCAACTTTTGAAAATGACTCAATTGTTCACTTGTTTATAACTATCGTTGTTTGTGTACTTATTTCACTTCTCTGCTGAACTGTGGGTTCCTGGGAGGGAAGCACCACGGAGCAGAATGCCAGAAAACCAAACAATCTCTTTTCGTCAGAAACTTAGTCAAATGCAAGAGCTGGAATTGCTACAGAGAGAGCTGTACTCATCAACTAAAGGCCTCTTCTCCTGCCACCCTTCACTACCCTTGTAAAAAACATAAACATTTTTATTATCCATGATTTAGCTTTTGTCAAAAGCCTCTATCAAGAAGTCACCTATGTCCTTTTTGAAAAAGAGTAATCTATATTATAAATTATTCTGATCAATCTTAAAAAATATACCTTAAGGCTATGACTTGGAAACCTTGGGAATGGGAGGTGGGGTAAAAAGACGGAAGGAGTCCTTTGCTAAGAGAATGACTAAAGTAGGTCAATTGACACCCTTGTGACACTGTAGTTTACATTTTAAACAAAAATTGCACATTGCAGCTACTAAGCTTTAAATTAGTTTGAAAACCAAACATTCTGGGAAACATTGTTAGTATATTAGTAATATTACTGAGATCTTTTCCCACAAAACTAGAAATAAAAGAGTATGAAATGTTATGATTCTGCCATTTCATTATCTGACAAGTTAAAGAAACTAAAATTTATTTCATAAGCCAAGCAAGTCAAATGTATTCCAGGAAATAAAAGAAAAAATAAAATAAAAAGAAACTGAAATTTACCATTGAGATTTTCACTTTAAAGTGTTTACCTTCTACCTTTCTTTAGCAAACAAGACAACAATACTTGAGTTTATATAAACAATAACCAAAGAAATACTTCTTTATATGATAAAAATGACAGTAATATGAATATGAAGTAAAATTCTTTTTAAGTATCCAACTTTTCTAGTTCTACTAGCAGTTTATAAACCCAGTTTTAGTGTTATGCATGTCAGGTCTAACAAAGTATTTCATAACACGTATTTTACATCCTTATGAGTAAAATGCAAATCTTACAAGACTAGCAGAAAATGAAAGTTCTCAGGAACAGAAAGGGAGTTCCCTTAGATTTTCCACATGTTAATTCCCACTGAAGCTCTGACTCAAGAATAGACACCAACCTCTATTCTTTAGTTCCCCTTAACCCAGTTGAAACTGATTTAATATTTTTAGACTTATAAATGCACACGGCTAGTATATATATATGCTACTTTTGATTTTGTTGTTGTGATTTATCATAGACGTCTTAGGGAAAAAAACTTGACTAAATAAGGGAGAACATAAAAAATAATTATGGAAAATCCAAACTTGAAAAATAGGCGTATTTCCAATGCACGTATTTCTGAACCTAAAATAACCTCCCACTATCCCTAAAAGACCAGTAAAACTTTGCAGACACCTTGCTCAGCTTTCATCTTTTCCAATTCCCTGAGTTTCTCAAGTTTACCAGGAAGTCTTGGAAAATATGCTCCTAAGAACCAATCTAAGATGATTTATCTCATACACTAAATTTGACCTTTACTTTTTTCTTTTCTTTAAATTTCTTTTGCCCCCGTGTTATCCACTTAAGTCTGGTTTCTCATCCAAGGGGCACAAATGATTTAAAAGGACATCATGATTAAATTAATGAATTGTCCACCCCTTTCTCACCCAGGTGATGGGCTCTGTCTATAAGGCTATGATTGGGTAAGAGCTCACCCAGTAGGGACCCAACCGTGTGGTATCTCTGAACTGGCCAACAGTCACTGCAGGCACATAATACTGCAGTGTCTCCACACCACTGGTGTTGGAAGGCATGGTATTCAGGGAGACTCAGGTTGTCCAGGGTTTATCCATAAAAACACCCATATCAGCTACACATGTGGAAGACAAAATCTCTCAAGACTGAAGTAATGAACTTCGTACATGAAACACTTGAATAGAAAGAGGCCACAGGACTATTGAACCACAAAGTGGGTGGGGGTGTCATTTGGAAATGAAACTTCAGCTTGACAGCCCGGAAGAACTGAGATAGGACCCCATGTTGTTTAGGACTTAATGTAGAGTGCTATCAAATTCTAATTCATGAACTTTTTTTTTTAAAGGAAAGGTACTGGAAGGAATGAAGTCAAGCAGAAGCTGGCAGGTAGGAAGAGAGAGGAGGAAGCAGCACTTTATTTACTTCATTTAGTTGTTCATCCTGTTCATTCTCACCAGCTCTGGGAAGCGAACTCAGGACCTTGGAATGTACGGGGACTGCATCCAGCCCCTACTCTACCAGGGCATACCCCATTTGTAAACTTTTATTCATATCTGAAACATAAACTATGGAAAAGAATCACAACAACAACAAAATGACAACAAACTCAATAATTGGAAAGGGTTCTGTAGTTCCACATTTTGTAGAAAAACTATAGTGAAAATTTCTTTTAAATGAATGCTTAATGTGGCAGAGAACATAGCAGAAACCAAAGATTAGTGAGTTTCCACTTACTCAGATAAGTTATTTAATCACTTTTCTCCTCTTTACTGTTGTTCCCTCTTTCTAAGGAGAGCTCTGCATCAAAAGTAAAGCCGTCTTAATAAAGAAGGTCTTTCTGAGCACCCTGGTGGAGTACCAGTTAGGTCCATTGCCTCTGAAGGAGCACAGGACATAAACCCCTGAGTTCAAGTTTCTGGCCCAGGAGGAAGCAGCAAGAGTGAACAACTAAATAAAAAAATAATAAAATGGAATGCTTCCTCCTCTCTCTTCCTGCTTGCCTGCTCGCCATCATTCCTTCCTGCACCTTTCCTTTAAAAGACAAAAAAAAGTCGTTCCAAAAACTGATGTACCAATCACCACAGACTTGCCATAAATATAATTCCTTTCACAAGAGTCACATCAAACTACACCCAGGCTGAACCTCTCTCTCCTTAAACATCTCACCCACTGCCCTTAAATCTAACTAATCTCTCTAACCCAGAAACACACATTATCTGACCTTAGAGAATAATTTTCCATAAAGTATGTATGGATAAAAAGTAAGATTGTTCAGTGTTTAAACGTCATGTCTGAGTGAATTACATGTTTTCTTTTCTTAAATGACTTAGGACATCACATTTTAACTTATCTTCCATTTTCTATCCAGCTAGTTATTCAATGTCTCTTACCAGGAGTTGGATGGAAAGGAGTCTGAAATTGATAAAATTTTTATCATCTCAGCCTGAGTCCTCAGTACATTTTAACTAAATAATGATGCTTCTATAACTTCTCTTGTTCCAAGTCTCAGTGATAAAATAAAAGAGAGAAACCTGCTCTAAACAAAAGTTGACACAAGAGGAATTGGAACAGAGTACAGAAGCTGTATTCAAAATTATTTCTCATGAAAGTACAGACACAAAATACTTGACCTCTACACTGGCTTCACCTCCAAGGAGCCCATATTCTTGTTTGGCCCATTTCTTAGATTGCGTGATTCTCAGATCTCTTCCTTCTGGTCTCTGTAATAAGCCAGACACTAATTACTGGCAAGATAGTATAATCATGTAGGAAATTCCCTGGGGTTTATTGACTTTTTTGGTTTATTTTTCTTTTTGACAGGAAATAAGCCAGGAAATACTGTGTTTCAAACAGTACTGGAAGTACCGAAGCTCAAATATTCTGGATGCTGTTATTTATTTTCACCATATAAATGCATGCATTTTCTCACTAGCAGCCTGTGCTGTTTATTGGGAGGAGTCAATTACCTTTTCAGTCAAATTTCCACAATGCATGCTGCCTCTGGGCCTCTTGGGTGCTCTTCCCTCTGGCCAAGCCTCTACCCTTTATTAGCAGATAAAGACTCACACCCACGTAATCCTTTTCCCCCAAACAGCTGACTTTGAGTTTATCCACAGGCTTGAAACAAGGCAAAATACTGATGCCCTGAACCAACACTCTGAACCTACTTCCATTGTGAGCATATTCAAATGGCAATAAGCTTAATGGAGCAGCTTTTTATGAGAGCTACTTCACCATTTAGAGTTATTTGACAACTGAATTTTTTTTTTTTTTTTTTTAATTTAAGGAAAGTTGCAGGCAGTAATGAAGATGAGCAGAGGCTGGCAGGAAGAGAGTGGAGGAAGAAGTACTTTATTTGATTTAGCTGTTCATCTTATTTGTTTCTTCCAAACCTGGGATGCGAACCCAGATCCTTGATATGTATGTGGCCTGTGCTGGTGGAAGGCGACTGATCGAACCACTACTCCACCAGGGTGTGCAAGAAACCCTGAATCTTAACTTCTGCAATCAAGATTTCTCAGGACTGTTATTCTTACAAAATAGCTCACGGTTTAAGAGTACTTATACTATGCCAGGAATTTATGGAGACTGAGGTCCACATTCCTCTGAGGTAGGCTCCTAATCTTACAGGTGAGAAAATAGAAGTTCAGAGACATGGAGAAAGTTGCTCAAGGTCATACAGCCAGCAGTGAGCAGAGACACAGTTCAAATGCAGGAAGTTTGACTCTAGAGCCTTCACCACCTTTTGGGTAGTAGTTCACCTTTTAGAATGAAAGGATGTAAAAATAGATAAAAATATCATAACAATGTCTGTAGGAGTTCTTTAACTCAGGACTTTAAAGTCATAGAAGAAGTCATTGAAAATGATTGAGGTTAATTTAAAATATCTCATAAACTCTAAAATGTAGAGTGGGGTTCTTCACGTAAACTTCCAATTTCTCCACTCTAAGAAATTGATGAAAAACTGTCAGCAGATGGAGTTAAGAGAATTCTTTTTCTTTTTGTTCAGTATAAATGCTCCCCCTCACTGTTCACTCTCCTGGATTCTAATTATCTCATGCTGTACCAGCCCCAAGATGATTTAGAATTGTTCAAAGTTAACTTTAAGTGCCAAATGTTTATCAGTAGATTACTAAGAAGACTTGCAGGAAGAGAGTAGGAAGATACACTTTATTTCATTTGTTCACATTGATTATTACCCCAGACTCGGGATGTGAACCCGGGCCCTTGGGATGTATGTGGACTGTGCTCCTTCGGAGGCAGTAGATCAAACCACTACTCTACCAGGGTGAGCCCAAACATGGATTTTTGTAGTATTGACAAATATGTAAAAACAAATAAACAGGCATTCTTGTTCAGCCTTTATTGGAGTAGGATATGATATAAATCTTGGTAGGCAAATTAGCAATAGCTCTCAAAAATTGAATGTATATATATACTTTGACCCAGAAATTCCTCTTTGGGGAATTTATTTTGGAAAATAGTTGCACAGAAATTTTCATCATAGCCTATTTATAACAATAAAAACAAAAAAAGGTCACAAATAAATGGTGGAGCATTCAGAAATGAAAGGTTTCATTGCCTTAAAAATGAGATGAATTTTTTTTTCACTAGGTAGAATATTTCAAGGTAAATTTCAAAACATAGCCCCTTTTGTTTTTAAAAATTATATGTAAAGTGGAAAAGATACGAGTTTTATTTAGAAAATAAGGTGCTGTTTCCCACGAGAGGAGCACAGTCCAGGCTTTCAAAGACCCTACGTTAAAGCAGAGGGAGGTAAACATTAAACCAATTAGGAAATCAATGAACTGCCACTGTGACAAGGGACCTCAGTGGAGAAGCATCCAGTACCAGGAGTTCTGACCTTGTCTGGAGAAGGGATGGTCAAGCCAAATGCAGGATAAATGTAGTTTCCCAAATGCAGCAGTACCTGAAGGCTCAAGAAGACAAATAACTGGATTATTGTCAAAAACAGAGTATTTTAAGGGTTAGAGGCTGGAAGTAACTTCCAGGTGGATTTAGGGGTCAGTCAGGTGTGAATGGTGCCCAAGGATATAGAATTCCTAGAATCCACACAGAGGTCTTGTCCTGTCTTCATCTTATAAGAAAATTAACTGGCTTCTCCCCAAACCTGACCAGACTGAGGCTGCAAGGCAGGGAGAGAAGCTGGCTGGCTGGGGACTTCCTGTTTGGCATCAGTAGAGCTTTATTTGCAGATGCAGAGAACAGAGGGGCCAGCTGGGAAAAGCTGGGAGAGAGGAGGGCCAGAGAAACGAGACAGGACTCACCCTAGCACACATAAACTTGGACAAAAGGTCAGACTCCAGTTTATTTACAAACAATAGTGCATTACTTGAATTCTCCGAAGCAATGCTCTGTGAGGAGTATTAGCTATTAACTTGAAGTCACTCCACATTACAAGCTTCTTTCAGAACAATAATAAAGCTTCCTGTCCCTTCCCTGCAAGAGACTGATTTTCTCTTGGATTTGGCTAGGTGAATGTGTCCTCCGCGGAATAGCCAAGGTGGAACACATCTTCGTTTTGTCCTATTTTAAAGACAGAACAAATGTAGTAAACCTAAAAGTTGGTATTGTACCTATTGCTTAATCCATTTTAAAAAAATGATGAGGTATTTTAAGTATATGTGAAGTACAGAGTAATATGCACTCATACCTTACCTACCACCTAGTATTTTTAAATTTAACATATAATTAATACATTTGTTAAGAATAAAATAGCATATGCAGTAGAAGTCCCTTCTACATTCTTCTCCAAACCTATTCCCTTCCTTCCTGCAAACAACTAATTTCCTGAATTCTCATATATATGTGTGTATGACAATATACATATTTATAAAAAGATGGGAAGATGTGATTCTGAGATTTCTCCAGGGGGATTAAGATTTGTTTTTACAAATCACAGAATCACATCTTCCCATCTTTCATGATCCAAAGACTACTTTCTTATCAAACTTTATATAAATTAATTGGTTTTCTTATATTAGTAGGGACTTCTCAGTCTGAGTTTTTGAACTTTAGACGGTAACTAACATTACAGTATGATGTTTATGTATCAGTAATAGATACCTCTACCGTGGTCACTGCCTGGCTTGGTACTCTTTGGTAGACTAAGGATCGCAGAATATTTTAAGAGTTTACAATGGCTATTTGTTTATATCATTTCATCTCTAAGTCAAGAATCTTAATATTTTAACTATTTTTGATTTTTTAAGGAAGCCTACTTAAATGACAACACTGGTCCAGAACCCAGGTGAGCTCGCCTATCACTGAATTTATTAATTTTTTAATTTTAATAACATGATTTTTACTTTTAGCATATTAAAATCATTCAACTATATATATATACATATATATATATATATATATATATATATATCCTATATCACCTAGAAATATATAAGGGAAAAGAAAAAATGAAATGTTAGGAGCACAATAAACCATGACTAGTGTAAATTATGAATTGATACAGAGTTTACTAATGAGTTTTCATTGCTAGCTAACTTTTCCTTTATATCATTATCTTGTTTTCCATCCACAAAGGAGAAAATACAATCACTCTTTCATTCATATTTGCTTGGGTAGTTGTGAGAGTTGATATCTAGCTTCAGTCAAGCTCATTCAATTGTCAGGTTTATTGAATTCATATAATTCAGTTAAAATAAATGAAGTTATCTCAACCAAGCGTAATAGATGTCATTATCTGGGGGAAAATATGAGCTAAACTTTAGCCAAACACAGAGAGTCTGTTTTGCATCCTGACATCATAGATATCCTCAACACTTTAGTTGGTGTGATGCCCCTGGGACCAGAAACCATGGATTCTCCCCCATTCTGAGTTGTACTGTTAAAGGTAGGTCAAAAGGCAAAATAAAGGAACAGGTGAAATAAAACTAAACCTGGAACATTTTGCAACAGAAGTGAGGTTACCAAAAGGGAATGGGGCGGGTGGGGGCAAATGGTGGTGGAGCTCACTCGACAATGGGGAAGAACACTTGGTGATTTGGTGAAGGGCAGGGTGTGCTGAAACATAACTTAGAAATGGAGAACCTATACATAGGAAATTATTTTAATGTGTAGAATAATTACTACAATAAAAAAAAATTTTTTTTTAAAGATGGGTCAAAAGAAAGAAACCCACAAGCTGCAAGTCAGCACCAGCAAGCATTAAATTGAATAAGCAAATTTTGAGGGCTATACCGGGTTGAGATAAGGAAAACTTTTTCAACCTTATGGGTACTTTTACTTTCTATGCAGGTGATATATACATCTTGAACATTTCAAAGGCACAGATCCATAAATGATCATATAAACTAGATGTTCATATTTCAACTCACAGATAAAAATACAGTTTACTTTTGCTAAGATGAAAGTATATGTTTTCAGGCATTCCCTAATGATTCTGTTTACGAGTGTTTGGTTTTAAGGGCCCAGATTGCAGGTGGGAGAAAATTTTTTTCTAATATGCGCTGAGACTGAATCCACCAAGTGAGTCACTGATATGGGCAAATCCTAAGGCAAAGAGCTACCCTACCCCCATCTCCATTTATAGGACAGCTTCAGAGATTTAAGTCCAGACCCAGAAATAGTTAATGGTTTTTAGCACTTAGTGTGTGCCTTGCACTATTTTATGTGCTTTCACATGTATTAATTCTTCAGATCCTCTCATAAAAACATGGATTAGACAATATTGTTCTCCCCATTGTGCAGATGAGGTATTTGAAACGTTGATTAAGAAACTTACCCAAGTTACACAATTCTAGAACCTGTGCTCTCAAGCAGGTTGTCATACCACATATTTACACAGATACAGTGGGGTCAGCTACATATTGTTATCTAAAGCCCTCACGGAGACTGGATCCCTTTTGGAGCCATTCCAGATTCTGGGGCTCCACTGACAGATCTCAAATTTAGAGGGAAACACAAAAACAACATTTGGACTTGCTATTCATCATGAAATGGCCATCCAAAGTCCTAGAGATGCTTCAAAGCTCGTTTGGAACTTTCTGAGGCTAGAATTTCCAAGCTAGAATTTCAAAACCACATTAATCATTCTTCAAAGGATGATAATAGTTGAACTACTAAAAGATAAAGGGAGATCTAGTGAAATAAATTTGAAAAGCAACATTCTACTGAGGATTCACAATGAATGATAATGAATATGGATATATTGAAGGTTTATTGAAATCTTAGAGTAAAGAAAGATGTTTTCTTCCTTCTGTGGCTCACATTGCTGAAGTGCAGGCTATGAGAGCTATGGACCCAGTTTGAGACCTGGGGCCGGTGGTGACAAAGGAATTAAAAAAAAACATGTTTAGCTTTGAGTTCACCTTTTCCAAACTTGTACCCCATAACATCCCATGGAGCATTCTTTGGGATTGGTGCTCTAGAATGAGGTTGACCAGGGCATCTCAAGGCCGGGATGGAAAGATAATGATGATCTCTGCAGCACCGTGTCTTGAAAACACTCCACAAGTGCTGTCATACCTCCTACCTCACCCCTCCTGCTAGCCTGGCCTCAGAAAGTTCTCTCCTGAGGACTTTGGCAGGGCCTGAGTTCTCAGGTTGGCATGGCACACTCTCAGGCCTAAGATTAACTTTCTAAGACCCTTTGGACTTTTTTATCCACAGCTCAATGTGTGGCCCTGAGCAATTTGAAAACAAGCCATTCAGTTCTGATCCCAAACCAGGGAACAAGACATTTTGTTTGGACTGCAGAAGATCTTTGGCAACTTTCCATAGAAGTGGCTCTTCAATAAGAAGGCTAATCACAAATGAATTGCTGTTTAGTTAAGTCACACAACTAAGAGAAAGTTATAGTCCTCTGTGGTCAAACACAGCATCTACTTCCCAGTCTATCAAAGAGTGTTGTGTTATAATAAGAACACCTAATATAAAACTTACCCTTTTAGCAAAACTTTAAGTCTATAATACTATATTAACTTTAGGCACAATGCTTTACAATAGATCTCTGGAACTTATTCATCTTGTATAACTGAAAACCAGTATCCTCAACTAAAACTCTCCATTTCCCTTTCCCCACCCCCGAGTCCCTGGTAATCACAATTGTACTCTCTGCTTCTCTGAGTTTGAGTCTTTTAGATTCTTCATATTAGTGGTATTATGTATTATTTGTCCTTCTGTGTCTGGTTTTACTTAGCATAATGTCCTCCAGGTTAATCCGTATTGTCACAAGTGATAGAATTTCCTTCTTTTTAAAGGCTGAGTAATATTCCATTGCCTGGATATACCACATTTTCCTTTTTCCAGGCATCCACTTAGTTTGATTCCATGTCTTGACTCTTGTGAAAAATCCCACAATGAACATAGGAGTGCTAATATCTCTGCAAGAGCCTGATTTCTATTCCTTTAGATATATACCCAGTAGCAGGATTACTGAATCATAATAATACTTGCTATGGGGCTACCCATGAAAATGATGAAGATGGTTGATGTCATTTTGTGTTTGTTAGGATGTAACTCTCATAAGAAATACATGAACACTTCTCATTACATCATTACAATAATGACCTAGAACTGTTCTTCTAACAAGTGAAGCCTGCACAATAGAAAAGGGGATAAATTTGTGTCCTGGGTCAGGTTTCTTTCTTTCTGTGATTTTAGTTTCCTCATACCAAAAGAGAGTATTGAAGATGAAAATCATTAAGTTTATTTTAAATTCTGAAGTTCTATGAATATACCATAGCCTATTAAAAGATTGCAAATGGCCCATTTTGTAGAATAACATAATTTATATTGAACTTTTCATGTTCCTCAAAGAAATGGGCAGGGGCTGTCACTGTCATATCCTGTACTTCTTTGTAGAGTATCTCATGTAATATTGTTTTGCTCTCTGCTATGTATCTAAGCCTAGTATATGGGCTCAGCTGACATAGGAGACACCATTCTGCCTTCACTATGTCACTACAATTTCTAGTCAAGAGACTTCTAACCTAATGTCCAAGCCAAATGTCCTTCTATTGGTCCTTATTCCTCTTGACCTCTCTGTAACTAGGGACACCATGGGATTCAATCTTCTGCTTTTAGCCTTCCCTGCATGTCTCAGGAGATTTGACCATCAATCATGTTTTTAGAGAAAAGTAGTCCTTTCTACAGAAGTGGGCTTGATGTCTACATTTTATCATACATGAACCCCCAGCCACAACTTTGACCTGCAGATAGTCTCCAAATCCTCTCCTTAACTTGGAGTTCAGTCTCCTGAAATGCAGTCCCTTTCATTTTGAAATAACATTATTGGATACCAGGCATTCTACATGCACTATAACATTTAATTCTCATAACAACTATATAAGGTTGGCATCACTCTACCAAATTTTTAGGAAACTGAGGCTTTAAAAGAGGTTTATTACTTATTCGAGGCAGCTAGAATTTGGATCTAAGTTCCCCATGATCCTAAACACTCTCTTACAGAGCATGTCAGCATTCTGGAGGTATATGATGAGTTCCCTGTTAGATCTATGGAGAGGAAGAGTATGAATTGGAAATAGTTCCTATGCTTAAAGAGGTTATGATTTAATAGAACAAGTAAGATCCAGCCAAGTAGATATAATTAAAAGCAGAATTGAGTGCCAAATTATTTTAAAAAATCTATAGCAACTGGAGACTGAGTGAATAGTATGAGTACAGGAATCAGAGAAGAAAAGCGTAATATGAACACCAGAAGTTAATTCAGGGCTACTAGAAAGCTTGAAAGACAGTGTGAGGAGGTATAATCGGAATGATAATTTAGGAATGATAATAAATAATTATAAATTTCCAGCCTAGATTTGATGATATTTATTCCAGAGAATAATCGATGTTTCAAGCAACAGGGTGCTTTAAAAGAGAAATCTGGAAATGATCTACAGGCTTCTGAGGATAAAAGCAGATCTGCTTGATGGTGAAAAATTATTAAAGAGCATGGAAACAACAAAGGCTGAGAACTCTAGCCAAGAACTGGATTAAGACAGGGCCAGTGAGAGTAGAGGAAAGGGGAAGGATGATGAATGAGATTACCAAGTTTGGGCTATTTGGCTTAGACACTAGTTGGTTAGCAATTATCAGGACTCTAACCTTAGTCCCTCCCTCGACAAGTTCTGCCCAGGAATTTCTGCCAATTTTCTGCCACATCTTCAGAGCTCACCAGACAAACCTTAAGGTTTGTCTCAAGTGCAATGGTTTTTCTGGTACCAAGTCCACACACCCAACTCAGTGCTGAAAATCTACTCCAGTTTGTCCCCCGGATGACTCCTCAAACTCAATATGCTGTACTTAAAATAAATCATCCATATCTTTCCCAAACATCCAGACATTTCTGGTTTTGCAGCAAAACTGCCTTTTTCCGTTCACCAAGGAATATGGTAAAAAGTTGGGGGGGGTGGGCGAGTGAAAGTGACTCTAAGATTTTAACACTGGATGATTAGAAAGGACATAGCATCATTACCAGAAATGATACTGGAACTCAGAAGAGAACTGAGGTAGAAGGTTTAAAGGGAAAATTATATACTTACTTTTGAATGTACCAATTTGAAGTATCTATAAGAAGTCCAGGCACAAGCATCTGGCAGAAACTGAAAATGAAGGACAGATGACCTGATGATCAATCATGAATGGATATAGAGGTAGATTGTCACATGCATTAAGAATTGAAGCCATAAGAATCGCAAAGGAAAGGAAATAAATAATTCATTCTATTAATTTTTATTGATTTTTACTCTATAACATACACTCTTCTAGGCCCTTGGGATGAAATGGTGACAAAGGCTTTGTCTTCACTGAATTTTCTCTCTAGAGAGTAGATCAAAGAAAAGAAATGAAAGACAAAATTATAGAGAACATCTACTCTTAGAGAATGGAAGGGGAGGGAGAGAAATACAGGGAACAGAGAGAATACTATGTCTCAAATGTCAAAGGAGGAGAAATTTCATTTTTTAGAAAGTGGAAGTATTACAGAGAGAATTACTTTTATAATTATTTTATAAATATTTGTTACGTGCCTTGAACCTGCTAAACAAGAAATAGAAGATCAGAAACAGAGCCTAATGAGGGGATCTTTACATTGTAGTAGAAGGAAGCAAAGGTAAAAAGATAAAATAAGTTAAGTATGTATTGTCATAAATACCATAAGGAAATGAACAGAATTAAGCAATTATGAGGCACTAGGAAGAGGAAGAAGGCTTATATAAGCTTGCAAGGGAAACTTCTTAAAGAAGTGAGACGTGAAGTGAGGCCCGAGAATGACCAGCTATTCCTGAGCAGTGGAAAGAGCTAGGGATAAAGAACAAGTGCAAAATGCAGGGTTATTTAAAAAAAATCATTAGAGGAATGGAAAGGAGGCAAATATGGCTAGAAATTAATGAACATGTAGAAAAGAGGTATGAAATAGACTTAACAAAAAGCTTCCAGTGGTCTATTAAAGAAAAGACATGCCTTAACCTTGTCTGGTGACAGAGAAGATAAGGAAAAGCCACATCCAGAACTAGAATCAAATAATCTGTTGATAGATTAGCTATGGGAGATGAAGGAAATGGGGGGATTAAAGATTATCCCTAGTTTCTCCCCTTGAGTAATGAGGTGAATGATGATACCATTTATTATTTATGTGAAAGACTGAGGAAAAATACATTGAAGGCATAAAAAGCTCTCTATTTGGAATATAAAATTTAAGATACTTAGGCAAATATTATTTAGATTGCCAAATAATGGGGTTTGGCAATGAAAAGGTCCCTGGTTTCTACTTGTAGATGTGGTTCATGATAGTTTTGGGGTCCTATCCTTAAAGTTACTTCCCTTCTGTCTCCAAAAGAAAATCTGTAAAATATCTTACTGGGGATTTGAGCCCCATATACAAGTGCAAATAGATTCATAAGACTGGATCTTGCCTGTCACATTTCCATTCTTGCAACTGATGGGTAGAAAGAAGGTCGAAGGGTGTGACATACAGAAAGCAAAACAACCACCAAAAGCAGAAGAGTTGGCCATAATCCTGTCCATATGGCAACAATTTTTTTCTGGTGTCTTCTCCACTAAAACAACATGATATGTATTTTTTTTTTTATTAGAGACAACAGTTGCATGGCAAAATGGTAGCTATAAGTAGACATCTTTGCCAAAATAGACTGACTTTGATAATAGTATCAATTTGTTACCCCTGAATGATTCTTACTTAGAGGCAGGAATGCTGAGTTATAATAAGTTGGCTTCTTGATCTGAATGTTCAGTCATTTCTCCATTAAGCAAGTATATCTTAGGTACTTAATATGTGACAGGTGATGTGGGGTATAAGACAAAGCCTTTAATCCCATGGAGGAGACTAGAAATGAACACAAACAATGGTGTAAAAAAGATTGAGTTAAATTCCATTTAAAATGCAATCCTCTAGTAATCTGGGGGTGATAATTTAAGGAAGGAAGTTATGGAAAGGAAAAGATAGATATGAGAGGAGAGATTTTTGTCAAAGTATGAAGACAACGAAGACAAGGTATAATTGTAGAATGGTCAAAACATCAGTTGAGATACACCCTTGTGACTCAGGCAGCTGAGACAGCTAAGGTGCAAACCATGTAAAACCTAGGGACTCAAGTTGGAGACCTTGGGCCAGTAGTAAAACAACAAACAAACAAATCAGTTGATCTGGATCCTAAATTTGCATTACCAAGTAGTAGAATATAGGGAGTGGAAGGTAGGTTGAGGTCAGATGATAGAAGTCTTTGAATGCCAGCCTTGAAGGGCTGGATTTGCTAAGACATGTCTCACTGTTTAAGTAGAAGAATGACAGGATCCAAGCAGTGCCTTAAGGAGACTGACTGGTGGAGAGTTAGGGAAGTATGAGGGGATGACAGGGAGGAGTCACTATTTCTATCACTCATATCACTCATATCTGTTTTTGCCTCTCCATCATATGTACCTTCCTTAAATTATCACCCCCAGATTCCTAGAGAGGATTTTGTTTCAAATAGAACTTAGCCCATTAATTTTTATGTAAGTGTTTGTGCTCATTTCTAGTCTCTTCCACAGTATTAAAGTGATGAAGCCGAGTTAAGAAAGAGATGGCTGCACTAGAGAAAAAGGATGGATGAAAGAGAGACTATGAAGAAGTATTTGGTTGAACTGGAGGGTGGAAGGTAAGGAATTATTTCAGAGAAGAAGAAAAAGAAAAAGAAGTCAATAGTGACTGAGATTTTGTGCTTTCAAGATAAAAGCAGTTTTGCTGTAAGAACAGCAAGATCTGGGGATCTGAAAATCATGGTTTGTGGTTTTAGGTATAGCTCATTGAGTCAGGTACCAGGGGGAACAGCATTGTGTTGAACTGGAACCAGGAAAACCATGGATTAGAGACAAACCCAAAGTGGCATCAGCTGGCTGATGAGCCCTGAAGATGTGGTATTGGGAGAGATTCCTGGGCAGAAAGTGTTGAGAAAGGGGCTGAGGTCAGAACCTTGGGTTGCTCATTTAGTAATCAAGTAGTGACAAGAGTTAGAGGAGGAATATAAGAGGTCTGAGAGTAAAGAGGAAACATGACTGGAACCAAGAATGATCAACTAAATCTTTCATATTTATTAGCCTGGTAAGATAAACAGCACATTAGAAACACACTCAACTCACAGAGGTAGGTCCTTAGGCTGAATAGTGATTTCATGAAAAATGTGCTACCAGTTAAACAGGATTTGGCATTTTTGTTTAGAAGTGCATGTGTTACATGAGGTACTTGTCTCACTAAAAGGGCAGACCTTGACCCCCCACAAGGGGTCAAGGAAGCTTTGAGGCTTCCTTCCCTGCTCTATGCAGGCAGGGAATAGTGGGAGCTGGAAGAAAGAGAGCCAAGAAAACTTTAAAGAAAGGGAGGTCACAAAGAAGCAGGCTGGAGAGGCAGACTAAAGAAAAGGTAGGGAATGAGAAAACTGTATCTAGATTTTTTTTTCTCTGTTTTATTGGGAGAAGTAAAAAAATTGGAAATGATCATTAAAAGAAGATATGAAAACAAAGCAGTTTGAAAATACTCAAGTTAATAAACTCCATTCCCTTACTCAGAAACTTGCATACTACATTATATGTAAATTTCCTCCTTTTGAATGTCACTTATTTCTAATTAAGTAAATAATACATGCAGAGTTTTAGAAAGTGTGGAAATAAATAATAGGGAAAACATCAGGCTATCTGTAACCCCTAATCCAGAGACACTCCTATTAAATTTTAGTGTATGAAATTCTACCTGTTACACCCCTTTGGTTCAGGTGCCTGAGACACTCATGTACAAACAACATAGAACCCAAGGGCTGGGGTTCCGGACCTAGGGCTGGAGTGAAAAGCCAAATGAATATTTAAATTAAGATGTTTGTTCTTCCTCTCCCTCCCTTCCTTCTTCTCTTTAAAAAAGAAAAGGAAAACAATTAACCTGAAACTGGACAATTAGGCTATTTCCAATCATTTACTATTATTAGCAATATTATGATGAACGCCCCTATACCTTCATTTTTAAATATTCTGCCAATATTTTCTTGCCATGGATGCCATTAAGTGGAGTTGTTGGGTGAAAGGAGAAGCACACTTTTTAAAAATGTTTTGATAAATATTACTAAATGACTCTTTAAATAATGATACAAATTTGGGCCTCCATTAGCTATGTAACAGCCCATTTCCCTTCCCTCTCACTCTCAGCAAATCTTTCATATTAATTATTATCTCACAAAATACATAGCTGGGTTGAATTTTTCCCATATGCTATTTTCCATTTGTGCATCATCTTTTGTGGATTACTTTTATCTGTCCTTTGCCCATCTTTGTTGGGGGGATGTTCATCTTATTTTAAGAGTTTTTTTATATAGTAAGGATATTCATTCTTTATCTGTACTGTATATTGCATATGGTTTATTTATATTATCTATATTCTGATGTTTGATTTAATTTCACAAATCTTAATATACAGAAACATTTAGTTGCTGTTATTGCTTCCCCCTCGGTCTTGAAACCAGGTCCTTGAGCTCTGCATGCTGGGTGCTCAGAAACATTATTTTCAAATGTGTGCACTCAGAGACATCAGTACCTATGGCTTCTGCCATGCACATTCTGCTTGGAGAAGTCTTCCCCACCACAAAATTGAGAATATTCATCTCTACTTTTCTCATAGTTTCTAGTAATTATATGTGTATGTATATGAATGTATTTTATTGTTGTATTTTGTGGTTTTGTTTGTAAATAATTAACTTAGCACAACATTTTACAAACTTTGTCCTGAGGATCTTTATTCAGTGAGATACAAATTGTTTCTGTGAAAAAATGGTTCCTAAGATCAAGTAAGGTTGGACTGATTTGTAAACTATAATGCCTTTTAAAGGAATTAATAATAACCATTAACAATCTCATCAGAAATCCCAATTCATTTTAACACAAGGTTTTATAAATGTATTTGAACATGGCGCAGCCTCTCTATACCTGAGCTACTAATTTCAAGCAAGCCAACTTCGAATGTACAGAATTATAAGGATTTAAAGATGAGCAAGATATATCCCTTAGCCTAAAAAATCTTAATAGGGACTGCTTTAGAGGCAGAAAATGATACTTCCAATCAGAAGTGAACAAAATCTCCAGGTTCATCAACTGAATGTATACAAAGGTTTGGAGAAGGGAAAGGTCAGACCAGCATCCCAATGACTAATGGATGGTACCATATTGAGTCTGGACTTGCTCAGTTTAGACTAAACATGTCACACTGCACTGCGGGCAATGAAGGATGCAGACCTGGAGTTCAGATGAACAATGACAGGACAAGCATAGAGGAGGTATATAAAGCCTTTAAAGTAGACTTAACATGAATAGCAAGTCAGAGTACATGCCTGGGATGGGTGCCATAGAGAACAACAGAAACAGCTAGGGAAGGCAGAAAGATGACGCCATCAGAACGGAAGACGGAGAGTCTTAAATAGACTTAGAAGTCCTTGGAATAGGTTTGTTTCACAGGATCATTCTGAGATATTTTATTAACAATTAATTGGCAATTTCCTGAAAGAGAAGCTTGGGACAGAGGGTCAAATGATGAGCTCAGGGGACCATCGTGAATCAGCAGCCACACATGGAATGCAACTGGAAATGCCAAAGCTGAGAGAGTGAAGAAAATTGAAATTTTGCAAATCATATATGAGAACTCCATATTTTAAAAATAACAGGAGTTTAAAATACATGGCTGTCATTTCAAATTGCCAACACTGCATGAAATTGCCCTTTTCTGTCTTGGGAAAGAAGAAAAAGAAATGGTGGCAGAAAGAATGGGTGGTGGTGGGCACTCTATACACAGATTCTCTGAGATCAGTGGTCAGTTCCCAAATTTCGAAGGCTGTTGAGTGGGCAAGAGAGTTACCAATAATGAGTAAAGCCACCAGAAACTGCTGAAACTGTTGTCAGATTTACAGAATGTTAGGGTTTATAATAAATGTTTGGGCACACCCTTGTGGAGCAGAGGTTAGGTCAGTCACCTCCAAAGAAGCAAGCCACATTCCCTGGGTTGAGGTCTGGACCCAGGGGGAAGCAATTAGTATGAACAACTAAATATATAAATAAAATAAAGATGCTTCTTTTTCCTCTCTTTTCCTGCCTGTCTGCCTGCTCGCCTTCATTCCTGCCTGCACCTTGTCTTCAAAA
This sequence comes from Solenodon paradoxus, assembly GCA_004363575.1. Lineage (NCBI taxonomy): Eukaryota > Metazoa > Chordata > Mammalia > Eulipotyphla > Solenodontidae > Solenodon > Solenodon paradoxus. The sequence continues at coordinate 93,545 of RJWH01001399.1, forward strand.
AAGAAAGAAATGTTAGGTAAGCCATAGCCAGAAGATTCACAGGTTTTAATGTGGATATTGAATATTCATTTGGGTCACAAATAAAAATTCCTTCTACTTGAAATTTTTTATCATTACTTCCATAGGGGCATCTTCTCCGATTCATTCATCTCCTTTCTCTTTGATTGCTTGCTTGTTCTTCTTGGTTCCTCTTTCTCTTACCATTCTTTAAATGTCATGTTCATGAACAGGGCTCCTAATTCCAATTCTCGCCACTTTTATCTAAAGGATCCTTTTCTTAAGCTGCTTTCAGAAGATATTTAATCTTATCACATCTCCAGTCAGTATCTCTTCTTTGCCCATAAACAAAACCAATCTCTTCAGCCCTCTGCTTCCTACAGTCACCATTTGCAGAGGTATTTCTGAGACTATAGATGCTCAGAACTGGCCAATGTCAGAAGTGATGCCAGTACTGACAGAGGCTATGGAGGTAGGTGGGTAGGGGGAGCAGCAACTCAGTTAAACCACCACAACCTGGCTCTCATCCTCAGCTTCTCTTGTCCTGACACTGGATTATTATTAATGCCTCTAAAGACAATTTCCCATATTTCATCAGTTTGATTTTTGAAATGGATTTTCACTATCAATCAAGGAATAGCTAACGTTCTAGTTAAAATTCATGGATTGCTTACTATGCACTCGTCACTAAAAACTTTCTGTATGTTGGTATATTTAATAATTATTACACCCCTTGAAAGATAGGGGCAGAACACTAAATAATTTACCCAATTGTTAACTAGAGGAACCAGGGTTCAACCTAAGCAGTCTAATTCCTGGCCATGTTTTAAAAAGCCTGGGCAGAGAGAGAGAGGAACACAAGCTTTCAGAAGATCAAAATGGTTCTGGCACCATTGAGATGAAGTGGATTGTAAAATCGGTGGCATGGGGTAAGGTAAGCAAAGACTTTCATCTGCTAGAAGGTGACCTGGTCACTAGTGTTCTTTCTGCCAGGCTAGTCTCCTCCTTACCTCCTTTACATGTCACCCTTCTTCCTTCCATTAGTCTTCTCCTAGAATGCTCTCTCTGTCCAGTTTCCTTCTCCATATCGTGTAGCCCAGAAAACCCTCCCATCCTCACTACATTCGCTTTCCGTGACTACTCACCACACTTAGATGTATTTCACTATTCATTTTTTATTTCAATGTGCAGTCAAATTAAATGCCATTTAGACAAGAGTCACCTGCCTGTGTGACAGCAGAAGACTTTGTATTTCCAGCTTCCCTTACTGATGATTTAAACACAAAATCTTGCTGCTTTATACTGTCTCTTAGCAGTTTTGTGTGTTTCCCGTTTATTCTTCCAAATTCCTCTCCAAAGTCAGGGACCGTGTCTCAGATAAGGCTGCTTCATTCGTTCCCCTTTGCATCTGCCACTCTCCTGAATAAAGCTGACCACGTAAAAGGTATTCCGTGAATACTTGTTTTCTCAAATCCCATTATTGTGGGAAAGCTTCTAAGTGACCTTTGCATGAGCAAGCTCTCACTCTTTAACTTTCTATTTGTATATGGCAATGCTATGGCGATCCATTGTTTCAAATTACACCCAGAACTTCTGTGAACTATGGTTTGAGTTATTTCATACCGACAAAAAATAAAAATAATAATAAAACACCATTGGCGTCCAGAAAACATTTTTTATAACATTATTATTGGCAACCGATGCTGACATGGAGCTACTTCTTTATTTTGGTTGAACTTTGAACACAGATTCCCATTCCCCAAGTGGTCTTAAAGTCAACGTTGTTCCTGTACAAACGTCCTATGACTTCCAGCTAATCTTTCAACATGAAACAGAAGTGGTCACATATGAGGAAAAGTAATATAGCTAAATGTCCAAAGCCTGTGTTAATTTTACATTTAATTTAACATTTAGTTAAGACGTCTGCTGTGGCACATGTTCGCATATGTATAAGCCCAAGCAAATAAAAAAAAAAATTATCGTCATTGACCCACCTTCTGCCTTTCTACTTGGGCTTGCAATGCGAATAGAGGCAGACAAATGTCACTTCTTATTCATCATCTCTCAGGCCAGTATCATCCCAGCATTCACAACTCACAGTACCCAATTTTCTTCACGTGCCAATAATTGTCCAACTTTTTTCAATGTCTTTGAAATACCCATGATGGAAATTTCCTTTCTTAATGATGATAACTTCTCAGTATTCTAATCTTGTAAAGTTATTCAACTTTCTTGTCCTTAAATTCTTTCTTATAATTAGATTTCAAATTATAAGTAGATAATTTTTGTATCCTTTCGTGTTTCCTACAACCACTAATTCCAGTGCTTTGAAAATAATAGCTCAATGTTTTTAATTGACTCATGAACAAGTCAACAAAAGTTTAGGTAGCATTTTCCATCAGAGACTGCAGGTTATTTTTTGGTATTCTATATTCAGTGGAGGTGACCACTCTTTATTTATAAATTTTACTTATACCCTATATTTAGTCAGAGGGCCACCTGGATTTAAAAAAAAAAATAATAGAATTTTTTACGGCAAGTTTGATTTTTCAAATCCATCTTTTAACTTATTGAAGTACCCTAACTTTTGTCTCAAACTTAATCCCATCTCAGACAGCTTTACGCCTTAAGTCAATGCAAGATCAGTTGGACACTTTACAAAGAACATTCCTACTGACAGCTTGTAGGGTTTACAAGTATGGTCATAATTCTCCCCTATGTCTGGCAGCTAATAATGAATTAAAGCAGTGTGAACTGACATGAGGGGTGTTCATCACATATTGTTTAAATGGAAAAAGTAAAGATATAGAACAACATAGTAGTATGATTCTCTTTCTCAAAAGAAAATCTTAATAGGAATTTTAAAAGAATATGTGAATTAATAGTCACCTCTGGGTGGCAGACTCTCTGGGAACATTCATTTTGTGATGCATCACCTCTGTAATGTTTTAACTTTCACAGTGAGCAGATATTATTTTGTCTAATTAGTAATCATGGCTATATAATGCTTTTATATATCAATTTACAGTGAGTTTTTCCCTCCAATTCCCTTCTCTTTGCATAGTTTCTCTCCTTCATTTCCTAAAGGAATGTAACAGAAAATAAAAATAGCCCTTCCAGTCTTTCTGGCTTTGGTGTTCCAGAATCATAAGCCTTTAGAGGAAGGGGATTTATTATGTGCATAAACAAAACATCTTTTTAAAAATAATAATTTTATTATTTCTTTTGTTTACAAAGCTGTACTCATTTTAATATACTGAAATAGCTTCTCAGTCTACAAGTATTACACACACACCCCGCATCAGAGAGTGTGTCTTTTACCACGGCCTTGTCCTCTCTCCCCTTCCCTCCCACCCAACTCTGGCAGCCATCATCTAGTGTCTGGTGAATTTTGCTGGGGTTTACCTGTTCATTTGTTTAGCTTCATTATATTCCACATGAGTGAAAACATCCTGTATTTATCTTTTTCTTTATGACTTAGTTTGCTTAACATGATCCACCCCAGTTCCATCCACATTGTTGCAAAGGGCAAAATTTTGTTTTTGTTTTTTTTAGTAGCTGCATAGAGCTCTGTTGGGTATACATTTTGCAGCTTCTTTATCCAGCCATCTATTGGTGGGTGTTTAGGTCATTTCCATGTCTTGGCTATAGTAACAAAATGTCTTATTCAGAATTAAGGGGATGGCAGTCTCCTCCAGATTGGGAAAAGATGCCACCAGACTGAGGTTTGGAAGGTGATGGAGAAAGAGTGTAGGAGGCTGTCAGAGGCAGAAAGATCTTTTGAGTTCTTAGAGCAGAAAAAAACCCCAACAAGTTTCTCAGTGGTTCGTAGATAAGGCAGGGGATAGGGTGGGAATAGGTAAGAGTCTCGAAAATAACTGTACCAGGTGACTACCAGGGCTGGATAGGTGACATGAGTGAGGGAAGCACAAATGGTCATAAAAGAATAGTAGTGGGCTGTGGTGTCATGGAGTAAAATTACGCACCTATGAGAGAAACCGTTACTCAGCATCTGCCCAACAGGAGTGGGGGCCCAGTGTTACCAGACCTTCTTATTTTTCAAGTCCAAAGTTTAAGTTATAAACTCTCCATTTTTGAGTGGCTCAATTGTGCATGTCAAATTAAATGCCGCATCTTAGCTACTTTGGGCTGCTATCATAAAAGCACTGGATGGTTTATAAATGGCAGAAATGTATTTCTCACAATTCTGGATTCTGGGAAGTCCAAGATCAAGGCATCAGAAGACTCAATGGTGGATAAAAGCCGCTCCCTGGCTCGTCAAAGGCCATCTTCTGTCTTCACATGATGGGAGAGCTGAGTGTGCTCTCTGGAGTCTTCTTTATAAGGATGTTTATCCCATCTAGGAGGGCTGCACCCCCATGATCCACACACATCCCCAACTCCCCACCTTGGGAGTTAGGATTTCAACACATGAATTTGTGTGGGGACATAACCTTCATCCTATGCAGTCCTCGTGGCTTAAAACCAATCTGCAGGTGATACTTAACATGAAATGGAAAAGGCAGACTCACAAATCAATTCCTGTGTTTCAAGCTTGTCCACGTCGCAGGAGCTGTGGTCATCTGTCTCCACAGGTGCCATTCTGGACCAGGACCACACACCCCTTCCCACCTCCAGTGGTCTCATAGGACCCCAGATTGGATTAAAGAGAGAGTCTGACAATATTCTTTTTATCTGCTTAATTTCTTGAGTTAAAAAAAAAAAAGAATTATTAGTACTATAAATTATGTTTTGCGATCTTTGTAGGAAAAGCAGAGGTGCTCTGCCCCTGGGCAGCCAGTCGTTCCTTAAGAACCACAGCATGTGAGCTCTTTCCTTGCACCAGGCCAGACAAGCAGGGCCTTTGCCTCACTACTCTTGTCTCTCTTCTCTCCACTAACTCCAGGTGCATCCTTTCCTGCCCTGTCAACCCAGGGCATGAAGACCTGTGCCCTGCCTTCACCACTACCACCAGCAACATGTGAAATTCAGGCCCTTGCGAGGGGCTGGGAGAGAGGCAGAAGGCACTTTTATTTCTGGAATTGTCAGAAAATTGAGTTCCTGGTGTCCCTAGTTGAAATCTGGGGAACACACAGAAACAATGTAATAAGGAAGGATTTGCTTCTTATCTGTAAATATTGCAGTTGGCCATATTAAGTCATGTTGTGAGGAATGGTCGGGAAGACATCAGTCAACTCTTGATTTACAAAAGATATTGGAGGGAGGCATTTTAACTCCACTACACTCCTACACTCAAATCTAAGTAAGGTTCACTTCACTTTTCTCTCATCCATCTTTACTTTCTCAGCCTGGCTTAGCCATTTATCATTATAGCTTCAGTTCCAACCTCTAGACAAATGGGTCAAAACCTAGACTTCAAATCAAACTCTCAGCAGCAGATTCTCTTTCCACAGCCTGGGGCACATCTCTGCCTGGACAGTTCAGTTGGTTTCACAGAGACCTATAGGAATTTTAACAAGCATGGGGGAAGGGAATGAGAAAGGGAGAGACATAAATAATGCCTGCCCCTTCCTCCAGGACAATAGGAATGTGGATCTGTCACCTGGTGTTTGGCTGTTTCCTCAAAATGTTGAACTGAAGCTAACATAGGGCTCAGTCGTGCTTAATTTTAGGAATCGCCAGAGCTGCATAACTGGCCACTTTAACAAAAGAAAATGAAATCATTCACATGATCATTTTTATGATTTAAAATAATAAATTAGAAAATGATGGCAGCTGGACTGTCTTGGCTCCAGAATGTACACATGGAACATTTCCGTTGTCACTTCCTATGTGTGGTCTGTGATCTTTATTAGTCAGATGGAAAAAAGAATCTAGAGTCTATTGTTAAGAGATGCCCATGTCAGGATACTCAGTTTGGCTAATAGAGCACTGGCTGAACTTCATGTCCTAAGCTTAATATTCTTGTATAGAGGTTCTTCCTCCCACCTTCCCTCTTCCTGTCACTATTTTTCTAGTCACCAAGACTTGCCATCTCCCAGTCAGCTTAGATGTCAATTCTTTCAGAAGGTCTTTCCTGATCCTCTGAGTTAAATTAGGTGCCCTTATGCATCTTGTACTTTCTCCCTATTACACATTTTGCTGTTCTATTATCCTCTCAAGAGAGCTGGTAGCAATGAAGAAACTTGACTATATCTTGTGTATGTCTTCTATGGCCATGATCTTACTGTACTTCATATTTGTGGTGTAGAGAGGTGAGCAATATTTGAATTCTCCTATTCTCCTCAAACCAATTATTTTGATTCCAAGTCCTCTTCCTGCTATCCTGGGGAGTATTTTCATCTTGTTCATTCTTGTCTCTCCCTGCAGGACCAGGATCCCAGGAGGTTCCTCTCAACCTCAATCACCAGGACACTCCCCATGGTCTCCTGGTTACAACAGCTGTGCTAATTCTGGGCTGTGTCTGACAGCAGGAATCCTTGTGAAATCAAGTGCCAGAATTCTTTCCAGGAGGTCTCAGAGCCTCTCTGAAGCTAGAGATTTGCACATCGTTCTCAATCCCCTGAAGACCCAACCTTCAACCATAAACCCCCAAAGGTAAAAGGGAAACTCTAGGAGAGCCCTTGATCTCCATGCCCTTCTCATCTCTCTTTTTAGGACACCCAAAGCAACTTCCTCAATGCACTTAGGCTTTTAAAACTCAATAGTCAGAAAGGAAAATGCCTTTCCAGTAATTTCTGCTTTCTGCACCCTCTAAAGTAAGGTCAGAGCCTGGCTTCCTGATTAAATGAGAGAAGATGAATAAAATAAAGGAAGAGAAACATAAATTGGTATCTCCTAATTTCCCAACTATTATATTATATTCTTATCATTTTCTCTTGGCATCCTAGTGACGAGTAAAGCCTCCATCAGCACCAAAGGGATCTACATCCTAATCCCTAGACTATGGCTATCCCAAAAGGGGCTTTACAGATATGATTAAATAAGAGTTTGCTATAGGGAGATTATCCTGAATTTTCTGGGTTGATCCACTATAATCACAAGAGTCTTATTAAATAGTGTCAGAATCAGAGAGAGAAAATATATGAACAGAAGTAGAAGTGAGAGAAGAGATCTGACTTTTGAGAATAGAGGCCATGAGCCTTGTTCACAAGCCAAAGAATGCAGGCAGAATATGGTTTTCCAAGAACATGGATGCTCTAGAAACTCTAGAAGGAACAGACAGGCTTGATTTTAGCCTAGTGAGGCTAAGTTTGGCCTTCTGATTACCAGAAATATTAAGACAACAAATTTTTATTGTTTTAAGTCACTAAGCTTGTGATAATTTGTTATAGCAGCAAGAGGCAACAAATACATATACACCTGAGGGAAGAAACTGTATATATATATATATATATATATATATATATATGCATATGTATATATATACATATGCATATATATATATGTATATCCCTTGTAGAATCTTATGAAGTGCCTTGCTCAGAATATTCAAAAAAATGTTTATACAGTTGAATTCTCTGTCTCCCATAAACAGAAGTCAAAGAAATTGAATAACAGCATATTTGAATTAAAATAAGGTTTAATATGCAGAATTTTGACAGGGTCATGTTTTGGTTTAAAATATATTGTCCAAAGTTTACCCATGCTCTTCTCTCTACCCACATAATATTGAGGTTTTCCTTTGCACACTACTCACAGATTCAGTGACCAGCTTAGAAAGAGGAAGACTCTTGTTAGTACATGCATGGCTTTTGAGCGCCTGGGAAGATACTCATTTAGCTATAAAATCCCAGCACTGAAGGGCAGGGGGAAGAGTTTTCTTTCATTCAAAAGGTTTTTTTGTAAATATCAAGAATCACGCTGGGCCAGATAGAGCATGGAATTTATACCATGACACATGGAGCAAAAAAAAAAAAAAATTGTAAAACACATTCAAATAAATTTAAAAGTCTAAAAAACTTTATTCAAAGATTCCTGAATTGATCGGCATCCTACCTAGCAAGTACAGAGGTCTAGGAAGAGAAGAGGAGTAAAAAATGGAGGGGTTTTGTAGTCGGAGAGTGGCCAAGCAAAAGAAAAGAAAGATTATTTCAAACAAGTCACCTTTCCTTCAGGGTGGGGTGTCTAATAATGCTTATTATCTCACTGATGCTGACCAGGAAATTCTAGATTGATTTAAAATTCCACTTTTGCTGAAACTGCAAGTAAGTTTATGAATTAAGTCTTGGTGGGACTTGGTATCAACAACTCCGTTTTGGAGGCATTGTTTCCTTTTTTTTTTTTTTTAATATTATGTAAGATCAATTTCTACCCCAAAGAGAAGCATTCCACAAGTAAGAAGGCCAGAGAGATTCCTGGACTCAGACCTGGATTTAGCCGCAGTGAGTCTCTGAGCAATGCTGGTGATTTGCACGCCCCGTCTCTGGGTCCAGACAGGAAAGGGGTAGGAAGAATAGGGGAGCACATAGGTATTTTGTGAGATATTAGAGTAGAAAGGGCAGCTGAGACAAAGTGGATACAGGTGACCCAGTTTTCAGAGCAGTAGACGGAGTGCAGATGTGGGCAACAAACAGCAGGTGTGTCATCCAGACCAAACTAAGTGATGATATACAGCTAGACAGGGGCCATCAGTGGTACCTGTACCCCATCCCCATGTCAGCATTGCAGAAACAGCCTTGCTGTCATCTTCCTTCACAAAAGAGGGAAGCAGGTTTTCTGAGATTTGCCTCAGCATTTAATCCAAAGAGATTGATCAAGTAACCCTGATTTGATAACATTATATCTTCCTACCATTGACAGAATTGAATACTGTTCAGTAAAGTAATTTCAGTTATGGGGAGACATAAACAATTATATCTCCTCAACTCAAAAATTTACAGCCTGGTAAAATTTTGTACCAACAAATAATTTTAAGCAAAGTTGAAATGGAAACTATTATTGGAGTGAAACTCAAAACTTTTGTTATATAAGATTTATTTTTATCCACTACAGTTCAAAGAAAATAATTCTGTCTTACAGCTTCATATTCGAACTATTTTTTTCTTTCTTAAAATTATGATTTTACACCAGTTCTACTGCAGTTTTCTCTTTGAGGTCAAAGTAAATTCAATTTTACAGATCAATTCTACCTTTAATTATATGTGTTATCATAGGAATCTTTCTCCCTCTTTCAAACATGAGTTGATCATTAAAAGTTCCATCTTCCAACTCATATCCTGGAAACATCGTTGATACAGAGGGAAAATAATCTGGATCTGCTTAGGGAAAGAAACTGGTGATAATTTATTTTATGACCTATTACATAATGCAGCAGAAAAGTCACAAGGCCTAGGAATCAGTGGACATAGTCTTCCAATTCCCAATAGGGAAGTCTATCTCTGGGTAGAGTTTGTCAACTGTTTTACCCAGTTTTCTCTTCTCCCATCTGGAAAATGAGGAGCTGAACTGGTGCACCCCACACTTTATGTAAAAGTGTGTAGATCTAGGCAAAGGCCTGGCATTGGTGTTCTAAAGAACCCCCAAGTGAGGTAAAAGAAAGAACATCCTCACCCACCCTTGGTGTAACAAGGCTCTCAAAGACAGCCCAGGCTCAGTTTTGTGTTTCCTTATTTCCTGTATATTCTGTCATTGTTCACCTTTTTTAAAATACCTTTTAGACAGACCCATATTGTTCAAGCTTTAAATTAACCAGGTATTGGGATCACACTGAAGGACTGCAGTCACTATAAACAATTACATGAGCACCCACCTTTCATTGTCTAGTTCAGTAGTCTTATTATCCTTAACCGCATGTTAGCATTACCTGGGGTGCTTTCTAAAGCTACCACTGTCTGCCCCCTCACCCTCACTTATGTAAAGTATATACCAGAATACAATTTAATTGATCTGGGTCTCAGTCACTGGAAATTTCTCAAAAGTTCTTCTTGCTTCTAATGTGCAGCCAAGACAGAACCACTGCAGGCCAGCCTCTCCCTCTGCAGGCGCTCTCAGTCTGACCCAGCTGTGCCTCCTACAGCTCTCAGCTGTTATCCATTAACTCAGTGCCTTCTCCTAGAAAGCTTGGTTAAATTATACAAGTCACATAAACATTTCTCTAGCGAACTTGTGATTCAATGAGGATTTTCAGCAAGGGAGATGATACAGAAAAAAAATTCCTTGATTTGTTTGGTCCTCTTTAGAAAGCAAGAAAGTCAATTATCAAATTACCATGCACATGCTAACTCTAGGTCCACTTTAACCAACAGAGTCTTATAAAGCTGACAGAAGCCAGCAGAGGAAGTGAAAGTTCCTGAAGGTTCAGATGTTGGCAGAACAATAGCTCCCCAGAGAGCAAGTCTTTCCAGAATGTCAGTTGGAATCCTAGTTACAGCATTTTCTAGCTCTGTGACTGTGGGCAATTTTCTTAACATCTGAGTTTCCTTAGTAGTAAAATGTGGGTGGTTATTAGACGATGAGATTAAAATAAGTTAATGTTTGCAAAGTGCTTCCCTTATACAATTCCTAGTACATTTTTATACAAAGTAAATATTACCATTTACCCCATGAGATTAGAAGGTGTGGGCTGTTAGTATTTCCCCCCTTAAAATGACACTTGAACTGTGCCTCAGAGAGGGCTGTAGCATGTGTGTATTTGTTTAAAGAGAAAAGAATAATGTGACTGCTGGTGGGACAGGGGCAATCGAAAACCAGAAAGGTAAATTAAGGCTGGTTTGTGACAGACTGTATAGAATAGGGCAAAAAGTCTAGATTCCATTTGAAATGTCTGAGTCAGCAAATGATGTGATTGTTTTTCTGTTTTAACACTGACCTGTTCAAAGTCCAAATGGGGTTTGCTGTCATTTCACCTCTTTTGTGGCAGCCAGAGTTTCTCTGCCCTACTTCTACCAGAAATACCAACACAGGATTTGCATTTGCAATTTGTGGTTTTCCTGAAACAAACGTTCTCAAACCATTGACATTTCCATTTCTGCCCTGAAATAGTAACTGCTGAACAAAACTTTGAAGCCCCAATTTACATTCTGACCACTCCCAGCAGGCTGTCACCCAGGAGTAATTTTTTTCCCCTTAAATCTCCTAACTTCTTCCTATCATCCAAGGCACTTAGCCCATTTATATTCCAGACCCTTAGCAAGACCCAAATCAATGTAAAAGAGTAAAGTAAATAAAAATAATATCATGGATTTTCCAGGAGGAGCTGAAGGCCCCTAGGTAGGAATTTCATGTAACAGAGAGAAATCGTTAATCTGCTTTCAAAGTAGCTCATGGGTTTCAGATCAAGGAGTTTACAATAGACTTGGGGCTTAGCCAGATAAAATACAAAATGTGAAAATTTTTACAGGCTGAGTTTTATCCAAATCATCTCTCATATGTTAAAACTAGAGTTTATAAAATTAGGTAACCTGATCTGGACTTCTATAAGACAAAGACAAAACACTCTTAAATAAAATAAATATATTTCTTGCAACTTGAAAGTGGATCATATTTGGGAAGTAAAGTGATATTACTTCTAAACTGAGTTCTTCCTCGATTTGGGGAAAATCATTTAACATTTGAATGTTTTCCCCAAATAAATAGCAATAAATTCTCAACAACCCAGATATGCAAATGTTTGACAAATGCTAACTGAGTGGTTACTATGCTACATAAATAAATATATATGCTAGTCCCAGTGTTTTATTTATTAAGTCCTCACCATTACCCCATTAACTTGGTAATATCATTAATTCCATTTAGTAGCTCAGGATACTGAAGCCTAGAAAGGTTAAGCAACTTGTCCAAAGCCACAGAGCTTGAAAGTGGCAGAACCAGGATTCAGAATCTGGAGTCTGTGGCTACAGCAAAATGAAGTCACTGCTCTGAATAAGCTGAGAGTCTGGCAAAGAGAAATAGGACACCTACACAGGTATGGGCAATAATGGTCAAGGAAGGGATGAAGGGAAAAGGAAGACTCTGTTACTACGGTCAGAAAGACTTCTGAGGGGAGTGGTAGTAGAAATCAGGCTGAAAAAGTAAGTGCATAGGATTTTGTCTGGAAGAGAGAAGACATTTTAGGTAGAGGAAACAAGGGTGAACAGAAGCACTGACAAATATCAGGCATGTTTGAAGAATTTCATAAAAGAGTATGACTGAGGTGTAGAAATACACTCAGAGAAATGTCACAAGGGTTTGACAGATCAGCTGATAGGGAAAGAGAAAGGAGGAAAGGAAATGTAAGAGACATTACTGGGGAAGAATGCAGAAAATTTAACTACTCTTTAAGACTGAAATTCAGCATTGTTTGGGGGGTGACCCGCCTTAGATGTAAGGCGGTATGTATTATTACTATCTGTGGTCACTGAAATAAAAGCCCCTCAACCCCAAAGATACCCATGTCCTAATCCATGGAACCTATGAATATGTGTTATATAACAAGGGGAAATTAAGCTGCAGGTAGAACTGAGGTTACTAATCAATGAATAGTGGTGAGATAACAGAGTAACCTGAACTACCCAGGTGAGTCCAATGTAATCACAAGTGTCTTAATAGGTAGAAGGGGTGGAGGAGGCAGAATCAGAAGGAAAGGTGATAGTGCAAGTGAGGTTGTAGCATGTAAAATCTCAACCCACTTAGAAGATGGAAAGGGGCTATGAATCAAGGAATGCAGACAACTTCTAGAAGCTAGAAAAAGCACCTCTTATGTCTCCAGAAGGAACGCATTGATATCGGTACCATGATAAAGACCTATTTCGGACTTCAGACCTCAAGAAATGTAAGATGAATTATTTTTATTGCTTTAAACCACTGAGTTTTATGTTATTTTGCTGCAGAAATGAAAGAAAAGTAATACGGTATTCTCAAATTTTTATTTAATAAATATTTTCTGAATTTTATTTTAGAGATGAGGAAATGGAGGCCTAGGGAAATTAAGTGACTTGTCCAAACTCTTATTACTTAATGTTGTTCTTGGGGGGGCGTCCTGGTTTTTCTCATCTCTCTGACCACTTTTCAAATTCCTTTGCCCTATCCAATCTCTAAACAGTAATGTTTCGCAGGCATTTTTTCCTAAATATTCTCTTTCTTTTCTTTTTTACTAGTGATATATTTTTCATTTCCAAAGTTATAAATACTGTTTATCAGTTGATTACTCCTACAGTGATGTTTCCAATTAGGACCCCTCCTTGAACTTCCACACATCAGCCAACTTGACATTTTTTTGGATAGCTAACAAATATTTCAAACCTAACGTTCAAAATAGAATCAATTCCTACCACCAGTTCCCCACCCACATTCGGTTATATTCATCTCAAGTCAAAAAGTCATCAAACTTCATTCCTTTTTCCCTCAACTTGTGTTCATCCCGTCAGCAATCCATTCATTTTTGTCTACTTTCACTACTACCAAACTGGCCCAAGCTGCCATTAGTCTCTCCTCAAAAACCGTATTAGTTTCGCAAAGACCTCTTCTCTTCGGGTTCCTTTGTGGATCAGTTTTCCTCACCCCACCGAGAGTGTCCTTAGAAAATCAATCTTGTCACATCTCTGCTATGCACCCTTTAATGGCTTTCCAACTTACTTAGACAATCCAAACTTCTTAATATCAGCCCCATGAAAAAGACCTGTTTTGGAATTCAGACCTCATGAAAATGTAAGATGAATCGTTTTTTTATAGCTTTAAGTCATTGAGTTTATGGTATTTTGCTGCAGAAGCAAAATAGACGGCCCAATCCAGTTCCTGCCCATCTCATCGTGCTCACCTGCTACCACTGCCCTGATTCATTTACCTTTTGCCAAGCAAATCAGAGTTCTCTTGGTGATTCAACCCCAGAAGTTCTTTCTTGCTTCAAGGTTTTTATATTTGTTGCTTCCTTTCCATGACTATACACACACATGCGCACAAACACACACACACACACACACACACACACACACACACACACACACACCCCTATTACCCATTCATCAGTTTTCAGGTTAAATGTTGCCTCCTTAGAGAAACCAAAACCAAACTGCACTATCTAAAGCGTTGTAACTCTGCTTGATTCTCTATCTCAACCCCCATTCATTTCCTTCTAGCACTTATCACAACTTGCAGTTATTTGTCAGTCTGGTTGTTTGGTTTTGGGACTAGTTGGTTTTGATTTTTTTTTTGCTTTTTCGGTCTTTTAAATATGTTGCTTCCATAAGGGCAAGAATTGCCTCTGCCTTGGTTACTATTGCAGCCCTAGAACGCAATGCCTGACGTGCAGTGGCTGCTCTGTAAGTGTTCACTGAATGTTGAATCAGAATTGTGAGTATAAAGGTGTAATGTTTAAAGACTAGTCAGAGTTATCTAAAAATACTACCACTATTTAAACAGTGAATTTGAGTTTAAGTCAATAAGTAATCAATAGCCTACTGAACTGCAGAATATTCTCTTATTAATTTTAGGTATCTATACATTAAATCAACTGCATTTAAAGTAAAATTTCATATTATGACAATTTTGATATATTTTTTTGTACCTAATGATATTTTGTACCAATTAGCTTCTTCTGACCTTTCATTTACACAGGTGGTAAAACCACGTGTTAAAACCACAGGTGGTAAAACCACAGGTCCAGAGAAAGGAAGTGTATATTTAGAACAGATCAGGTCAAACACACTGGTTTCCCCCCCAGAGTTGGAGGTGCCAAAGAAAACTGTATGGGCTATATGTGATTTATAAGACATCTCCAATGAGAGATTAAAACAGAATATAAAGTATCCAAAATGTATATAGCAAATGACTAATATTTCTTAACTAGGTATTTGGAGATGAGCAAGAAGGGATAAAATATAGTAGCAGGCCAAGGAAATAATGGTGCATATTTAATCTCAAATAAGGCTATGTTGAAATCACTCATCAGAAGTGAGCCTATTCCTTTGAAAAATATCTGTGCTAAGAAGCATCTTTTTTATCCTTCACCCTTCACTAAAGCAACATATACCCAGTCCCACAAAGAAGACAAATGGAAATGTGGACTCTGTTAAGTTTGAGAGATAATGTTTAATTCAGTCAGAAAATTCTTTCTATGAGGCAACAACATGCTAGGTGTTTTTGAAAATAGCAAGATGAATGAATCACAATGCCTGACTTGGTGTAGGTTTCAGTATGATTAGAAAACCAAGGCAAATTATGCAGAGTCAAACAATATACCAAGACCAGAGATTTTAGAAAAAGAATTTTTCAGTTCTAACATATATACCCTAACATATATACCAGCATCAAATTCTGGCTCTGATGTTTATGTTTCAAACTATACAAGCTCTGAGCCTCAGTCTTTCCTCTTTACAGGATAATAAAAGCATCAGTACCTCAAAGTCAAGAGAGGATAAAATGAGATATCTCTGTGGAGTGCTTGTTAAATGATATCTATTGTTGTGATTATTTTATTCTTTGCAAGTTATCAATAATTATATCAATAGAGGAGGGAAGACTTTGTTGGGAGGTATTATTTACAAACTATTGTTAATTGTAAAGACTTTATCATAAAATTACATTTTGGGACAAGTCCCACTGTAACTATTGCCAGAAGTTTGTGACTTCAAGGTGGCACTTTCTGGTTAGAAGCTCTTTCTACTTCTGAGATGGCTTTCTTTAAATTCTGCCACAGAAGAGAGGTAGAAGAATCTTATTTATGATCATGTAACATGATATGAAAATGTAATCATTCAACAAAAACTTATTTTGAAGGATAGACAATATCACAGTCCCCACCCTTTAAAGAGAAGACATATATATGTATATATATGTGTGTGTATGTATGTATCACATATGATATTTTAATATACATGATATTTTGTGGAGATACATATCCATGAAAAAATACTGTTTACCAAAAAACCCACCATATTATAAATATCAATAAAGAATTATAAGATGTATATATCATTTTGTTTGGGAATTCATCGTTTCATCATCTCTCATAGTTTTAACTACGTCTTGCATTCTGATGATTCCCAAATCTATACTTGGCACCTTAACCTTTCTTCTGAGACATCATAGGTTTAGAATCACAATTGAATAGATCCATTAAATGCAGCATGCCCAGAACTACACACTCCATCTTGCTGGCTCTCTATCCCCCCTCATTAATTCATGTAAGTCAATTATTCATGCAGAAACTTGAGAATTGGTTTAAGTTGGTCTTTCTCCTCCTTAATGCTGTCACTCCTCAGTCCCCTAGGTCTTATCTCTGTTTCCTTCACATCTGTCCCTTCCTCTGGGCTGATATCCTAGATATCCTATTACCCTAATTTGGCAATCATTTTCTCTCAAATTATAATAAAGCTGCCAAGTTGGTTTCTCTATCCTGGTCTTCCTAACCTGTTCTAACCTTCCAGGTGATTTTCAAACCATGGCCAGAGTCACATCCAAAATTTAAACCTAACTCTTCTGTTTTAATGGCCTCCAACATCTCCTTCTGTTCAATGATTCCTCAGTATTGGCAGGGTAAAAACCAGTCTCTCGGAGTGCCCTGGTGGGGTAGTGATTAGGACCACAATCTCTGGCTAACACAGTCCACGTGCTTCCCAGTGCCCCAGGTCCATGCCCCAGGGCCAAGGGGGAACAGCCAAAATGTACAATAAATATTAAATTCATAATGCCTCTTCCTACTCTCTTTTTGCTTGCTTTCCTACTCGCCTTCATTCCTCCCAGTACCTTTCCTTTAATTTAAAAAAAAAAAAGAAAAAACGAAAAACCAACAAAAACAAAAAACCAACAATCTCCTAAGCATAGCACACAAGGTACCTATAACTAGACACTTTCCCACCTTTTCCAATTCAATCATTTATTTGTTTCACTCATTCAATTAATTTTTACTGAGTGACTACTATGAAATTGACACGATTCCAGGTACTAGGAAAAGAGTAGGAAAACATAAGTGAGATCTTAATTCCATAACTGCATATTCTAAGAGAGACAGCAAAACTAAGATAAATAAGGACATAATATTAGAGACAGCAAAACTAAGATAAATAAGGACATAATATTAGAGACAGCAAAACTAAGATAAATAAGGACATACTATTATTGGAATACTTTGAATATCCCGTCCTGATTTTTTTACAAAACATTTGACAAAGATTCTTATCGTATCTTTAAGAATGAAATGGTGAACTCTAACATCACTCTACTGCTGAGGTGGAGGTGCAGCTAGTGGAATAAAACATAAAACATTGAAAGAATACTGATTGCTCTTTCTGAAAAGAATTCACTTAATAGGATAGTACTTAGCAGTCTCTGTCCTAGGCCCTGCCGAGTACAACATTTTTTATTAATGTGAAACAGTGACATATAATTAACATAAACAACAAGATACTTGTAGGGTTGTTTAGGGTATCATACAGAAATGTTTTAAATAATAAGCAATTTTTTAAAAATGCTAAATTTTTAAGGTCTACATTTAGCTTCAGGGTAGGAAATCTTGGACTTCAAAGCAATTCTTATTTAATAAATCTGAGTAGATATTGACTACAAGTACAAAATTAGTTGAGAGAGAGTATGGTGATTTTTAGCTAACTCCACTTTAGATATTAATAGGAGTCTAATACCCAGAACTCAGGAAATAATATGTCTTATGTCACCCAGCACTGATGAGATAATATCTTGTGTTATATCCTGGAGAGAGAGATGCAGAAAGAAGAAAAAAACTAAACTATTTCTAAACTATGGAAGAAGTAATAAACATTGAAAGTGAAAATGGTTCTAGGGACATAGGACCTGATGGGGACCAAGATGAGAAGGAGACATAGTTTCTGTGTCCTTTCAGGCTGCTCTAGAGCAGAGGCTGAAGACTTGCTTCCCCTCCTTCAGGGAACAGGCCCAGGGTCAGAGGGAGAGGAAAGGGGAAATAGGATCTGGCTGAGAATGAGAAAAAAGCAGTGACCACCAAGCAGATTCTCAAAAGGCAGCACAGACTGATCTTCAGTGAAAGACTGCATGCTCTTCAACAGGGATCTTGAAGGGAGATTTGGTTCATTTGGGAAAGGTAAATTAGGTTAACACTGATTAATTTATAAATTATTAAGCAAAGAAAGTCAATCACATACACAGCAGCTCCTTGCAAAGTATATATTTTCACATACATAAGGCAAAGCAGTGGATGCCCAAGGATGCTTTATTGTCTCACTCTAACTTTTGCAGCAACCCTTTTGCTTCAGTCACTATTGTAACCAGACTGGAATTTCTGTCTGGTTTTGCTCCATTTATGTAGCAGTGAAGAGTCTGAGCTCTGAGATAGACTGCCTGTGCTTGTCTTTGGGTTTTACCAGTGTAGATGTGGGGCATGTTATTTAGCTTTGAGACCTCTGTTTCCAATCTGCAAACTGGAAATAATCACTGGGTGGCCATGAGGCTCATTGAGACGTCATGTAAAGCCTAGTGTGATGCCCGCAGTAAACACTCAGTAAACGCAGCCTCTGATGATCCAACTGGTAATAATAAACCTGACCTTTCTTTGCACTATGCATGATTTCCTTCAACATCTCCTTGATGCAATTTAGGGGCTGAGTAACAGAGTCTGTTTTGCTGATGGCTCTCCAGGAGCAGCAGAATTTGCAAACATGCAATGGGCAGCATGGTGTAGAATAAAGCGAGGGATTCAGGTTGCTGTCTTCAGTTCAGACTAGCTCTATGACTGGACAAACCATTTATGCTCTGCATCAGTAAAATGAGAGCATTGGACTGAAAGTCTTTATACTTTTTCGTACCAAACATGTTTTTCATCTTCTATAGGGCATGTTTGGAAAAGAATGATAAATGGTAAGGCCAGGCAGAAGGAATGGGAAAGCTGGAAGACCTAAACATTGACTATTTAAAGTAGTTCAAGAATCAAAGTACAGCCTTTGCAATTAATGATCCTTGTGAATTGTACAGTAATTAATTTTTATTATTGCAGTAACTTTATTTTACATATTAAAATGAACTCATATGTATAGTTTCCCCACATGTGCAGTTTCCCCATTCCTCAGATATATGTCAGCATACCCTGTCCTCCACCAAATCACCAAGTGTTCTTCACCGTTGTCCAGTGGGCCCCACCAACACTTGTCCCCACCTTCCCCATCCTATTCCCTGTTGATAACCTCAATTCTATTGCAAGAGTCTAAGGGTTAGTTTTGTTTTGTCTATTTCTTTGTTTTGTCTATTCACATTCCACCTATGAGTAAATCATCTGGCATCTACCTTTCTTCTTTTGACTTATTTCATTTAGGATAATCCCCTCTAGATCCACGCATGTTGATTTAAATGACAGGATTTCATCTCTTCTAAGAGCTGTGCAGTATTCCATTTTTTGTGTACACACACACACACACACACACACCCTGCAAAACTTCTTTACCCATTCATCTGATATTGAGCACTTAGGTAATTTCCAGTTCTTAGCTATTGTGAATAGGGCTGCATAAACATGGGGTGCATAAATCTCTGTGAATTGGTGTTTGTATCTTTTGGGTAAATACCCAGAAATGGTATGACCAGATCATATGGGATTTCTATATTTAACTTTGTGAGGAATCTCCACACTGTTTTTCATAGGGGTGGCAACAATTTGCACTTCTACCAACTGTGTGAAAGTGTCCTTTTTCTTCACATCCTAGACAACATTCGTTGTTTCCAGACTTTTGGATAATAATCAATCTGTCAGGTATGGGTATAATATCATTGTTCTTTTGATTTTCATTAATGTAATAGCCAGAGAATAGGAACAACTTTCATGTGCCTGTTGGTCATCTGTATATTCTCTTTGGAAAAATGTCTTTCTAATCCCTCTTCTCATTTTTTGATTGGATTGCCTGTTTTTCTTCTCTTTAATTTTCTGAGTTCTTTGTCTATTTTGGATATTAAGCCCTTGTCAGAAATATGGAACACAAATATCTTCTCCCAGTTAGGTTGTCTTTTTGTTTGGTGGTGTTTTCTTTTGCTTTGAAGAAATTTTCTAGGTTGATGTCGTCACAGTTGTTCATTTTTCTTTTTGTTTCCCTTGATGCTGGAGTTGAGTCCCCAAAGGCCTCTCTAATGATAATGTCATGGAATGTCTTTCCTGTGTTGGTTTCCAAGAATTTTATGATTTTCAGTCTTATGTTCAAGTCTCTAGTCCATTATGGATTAATTTTTGTGAATAGTATTAGGGAGTGGTCTAGCTTCATTCTTTTGCATGTGGCACTCCAGTTTTCCCAACACCATTTATTGGAGATTTTCCATTTTCCATCATATGCTTGTGACTCCTTTGTTGTACATACACTGACTGTATGTGAGTGGTTTAGTTTCTGGTGATTAGTTCTATTCCACTCATCTGTGCCTTTTGTTATTCCAGCGCTATACTGCTTTAGTCACTACTGCTTTGTAAAATAGCTCAATGTCTGGGCGTGTAATCCCTCCAGATTTGCTCTTTTTTCTTTTTTTTTTTTTTGTCATAATTGCTTTGACTACTAAGAGTCTTCTGTTGTTCCATACATATTATAAGATTTTTTATTCTATTCCCTGGAATTAAGCCTGCGGGATTTTAATGGAAATTGCATTTAATCTATATATTTCTTTAGGTAAGAATGACCATTTTAGTACTATTGATTCTTCCCAACCATAACAGGGGATGTCTTTCCATTGCGTCGCATCTTTTAAGAAGAACTTGTAGTTTTCATTGTGCAGATTTTTCACTTCCTTTGTTAAGTATATTTCAAAATACTTGAGTTATTTTATTTCTATTTTAAATGGTATGGTTTTCTTGATTTTTCATTCTTCTAGTGTGTTGCTTGTGTGTAAAAATGCAACAGATTTTTGTGCATTGATTTTGTAGCCTGCTATTTTACTATATTTGTTGATTAGTTCTAGTAGTTTTTTGACAGAATTTTTAGGGTTTGCAATGTTTATAATCATGTCAACTGCAAATAATGAGACTTTTACTTCCTCCTTTCCAACTTGAATTCCTTTTATTTCTTTTTCTTGCCTAATTCGTTCTGCCTAAGATCTCTAGTATGTAGCAATGGTGAGAGTGGACAGCCTTGCCTTTTTCCTGACCTTAGAGGAAATGCTTTCAATATTTTGCCATTGACTATGATGTTGGCTGGAGTTTGTCATATATGGTCTTTATTATGTTGAGTATGTACCTTCTATCCCCATTTTATGCAGGGTTTTTTTTTTACCATAAATATGTGTTGGTTCTTGTCAAAAGCTTTTTCTACATCTATTGATATGATCATGTGTTTATTCCCCTTGCTCATGTTCAAGTGCTGTATCACATTAATAGATTTGTGTATGTTGAACCATCCTGGGATGAAAATAAATATCCTTGGGATAAATCCCATTTGGTCATGATGGATGATATTTTTTATGCATTGTTAAATTTGGTTTACTAATATTTTGTTGTAAATTTTTGCATCTATATTCATTAGAGGTATTTGTCTGTAATTTTCTTTCTTGGTGACATCTCTATCAGCTTTTGGTATCAGTGTGATGTTAGCCTCATAGAAAGTATCTGAGAGTTTTCCCGGTTCTCAATATTTTGGAAGAGTTTGAGAATAATAAGTATTAATTATTCTCTGAAGTTTTTGTAAAACTCATTAGAAATGTCAACTAGTTCTGGGCTTTTATATTTAGGGAGAATTTTGATTACCTCTTCAGTTTCCTGGCTTGTGATTTTTCTGTTCAGGTGTTCCACTTCTTCCAGGTTCGGTCTTGGTAGAAGGCATTTTTCTAAAAATCTGTCTATCTTCTCGAGGTTGTCCACTTTATCGGCATAGAGCTGTTGATAGTAGTCTCAGAATATTTCATATTTCTGTAATATTTGTGGTAACTTCTCTCCTTTCATTCCTGATTCTAGTTAGGAGAGTTTTTTCCTCCTTTTTTGATTGTGAGTCTTGCTAGTCTTTCGTAAATTTTCTTTATTTTTTCAAAGAACCAACTTTCGGTTTCATTGATCTGCTGAGTTTCTTTTTGTTTTCTATTTGTTTATTTCTGCTCAAATCTTTATTATTTCCTTTCTTCTACTGATTTTAGGCTTTAATTGATCTTTCTCTAGTTTTAAATGTAGGGTTACATTGGGATTTTTCTTGTTTCTTGAGCTACACCTGTTCTGCAATGAATTTCCCTCTTATGGCTTTTACTGCATCTCATAGATTGTGGTAGCTCGTGTCTTCATTCTCATTTGTCTCTAAGTATTTTTAAGTTACTCTTTGATTTCCTTATTTATCCAAGAGTCATTCATAGGCATATTGTTTAGTTTCCAATTAATTTGGGGGACTTTCAGCTTTCTTTTTATGACTGATTTCTAGTTGTAAGCCACTGTGGTCAGAGAAAATGTTTGGTATAATTTCAGTCTTTGTAAATTTGTGAAGACATGTTTTGTGTCCCATTATATGATCTATCCTTGAGAATGTTCCTTGAACTCTTGAGAAAAAAGTGAAAGCTGTAATCATTGGGTAAAGTGTTTGGTATGTCTAATAGACTTAACTGTTCCAAATGGTCATTTAAAGCTGCTGTTTCCCTGCTAATTTTCTGTCTGGTTGATCCGTGCGTTTTTGTAAGTAGGGTTTCAAGGTCTCCCACTATTATTGTGTCGCTGTTGATGTCTCTTGTCAGTTTTAGTAATACTTGCTTAATATATTTTAATGTTTCATTTGGTACATATATGTTAATAAGCATTGTCTTCTTGCTGGATTAACCGATTAATTATTATATAATATCCATCTTTTTCTTTTGTTATGCTTTTTAGGCAGAAGTCAGTTTTATCCCACATAAGTATGGCCATTCTTGCTTTTTTGTTGTTGTTTGGTTGCCATTCAGCTATAGGGTTGTCTTCCATTCCTTGAGCCTTTATTTTTTGTGTCTAGGTTTATATCTGTTTTGGTTTCTTCTGTTTGGAACTCTTTGAGCTTCCTCTTTCTAGGGGCTTGCTGGAGGCTCACATTAGGGAAATTATCAGATATTATTTCTTCAAATATAGTTTCTGCCCACTTTTCTCCCTCTTCTCCTTCTAGGATCCCTATGATGTGAATTTTATTCCTTTTGTTGTTATCCTGTAGGCTTCAAATGCTTTCTTCATTTCTTTTTTCTCTGCTGATTTGCTTGAGTGTATTCCTCTGCCCTATCTTTTCTAACTCACTGATTCAATTGGAGGTTTTATCCATTCCTATTCTTGAATCCCTTTGTTGAGCTCTTTAGTTCAATTATTTTGTTCTTCATTTGTTTGATATCCTGCTTTATTTCCTCTCTCTTTTTTATGATTATCTTTTCTTCTCTATTGTTTTCTTGATTTCCATGAGGATGTTTATCACTGTGGCCCTAAATTCAGCCTCATGTAGTTTGCACATGTCTGTTGTATTCAGATTCCCCCTGGGGTTTTAATTGAATCCATCATTTCAATATATTTCTCTATATCTTTTCTCTATTTGGCATTCTGTTTTTGTTTCTTGGGCTACAATTCCCTGAAGTAATGGCCTTCCGCAGGGTACAACTAGCACTGAATAAACCTGGATCTTGATTTGAACACTGGAAAATCTTGAGTTTTATGGTGTCACCCTGGCGAGATTTGTTGAAGTTCCTGGAGTGAGCTCTGTGTTGGGACCTGAGAGTTCAACCTGTGTGGTTGGAATTTGTGTGGGGGATATAGATCTTCCTCCAGTGTCCTAGATCTGAATGGAAATGGCAACAATGTAATTATACCACAATCAGCAATCTGACTGCAGTTCTACCTCCACTCACATGGTGGCACTGGTGAGTAGCACTGAAGGTTCTTTCCTTCTGGCACTCTCTTCTTCCTTTAAGCCTGGTGGAAAGGTTGAGCAGTTTCACCAGGGTTCTGGGTTCTCCTTCCACCCTATGCTAAGATCCTCTTCCCCAGCTCTGTGTCCTGGTGCTGCTTGGCAGGTTCTCTGCTATGAGACTCTCTGAGAGTTCTGGTTCTTCTGGAGTCTCCATATCCTCCGCTAAGGCCCAAATCCCAAATCTGTGATGTAGTTCTGAACCCTGATGTTTCTGCCTATCCTTTGTGGTTGTGATTGTTCCTGCTGTCTCTTTAGCCTCTGGACCGCTTTTCCTCAGTATTTGTGTCTGGAAAATAGGTGAATTCCTATTTGCTCTGTGGGGAGGAGCTGAGACTCACTTTTACCAGGCCACCATCTTGACTCTCTTCCTCTACAATATTGTATTACTATTACAAATTACTAACATTTCAAATAGATTTTGATAAGGGTGTACCTCAATAGAGGAAGTTAGAGGTGACATCTGTCAGATATTGCCATGCTCATTATAAGCCTGCATAATATGTAAAGTGGTCATAGAAAGTTGCTTGCTATATAACCCCAGTGTGTTTATTTGCACTGGAATTCTAGAGATTGTTTACAGGATCAAGAACAAGTGGAATTAAAAGAATTCTTTACTGTCAGGTGGCTACCTGAAGCTTTACTACACACCAGAACTATATGCTCTCTGTATCAGATAGATATCACCTGTAATCAAGATACAAGTTCCAGTTCTCCCCTTTCTCCTCTTCCTTCAAAACTTTGTGAACACCATCGAGCTTTTCCTTCCTTCCCAAATTGCCAAACAGTAAAAAGAGAAACGACCCACTCCCTGATGCTGTACTCACATCTTGTTTTAGTCTTTTTATTAACCCTGGAACAACAAATCAGGAACGTGATATCAAATATTCATTTCTCTACCTTTCATGATTTTGTGGATTATTTCTCTAGTGAAAGGCCACTCAAAAGATGAATTTTCACTTAGGATATAAAATTACAGAGCTGGATAGAATCAAACTACTGGGAAGGGCTGTCCTGAGAAATCCTAATTATAGAGATAATCTATTTGTAGGTTACAAAAATACATTTTGGCATATTTTGGGATATTACCTTTCATCAAAGATTACACTAAAATTTTTGTTAAAATTCTCATGGGCATGACTCAGTGGCTCAGGTGACCGAAACACTGGTGTATGGACCACATACAACCTCCAAACCCAGATTTGAGACCCAGAACTGGGGTGAAAAACACTAAATGCACAACTAAATACAGGTGTTTCTTTTTCCTTTCCTTCTTCCTGCATTAAATGCTTCTTCCTCCTTTACCTTCCTCTCTTTAAAAAAAGTCTCATGTAGATGCTATAAATGTGTGTATGTGTGCTTGTGTGAGCAAATTTTAAGAAACTGTTCCAACCTAACTGTAACCCTGTGATTTTAAAGTTTTATTTTTAGCAATAGAATTTTCTTGCACCATCTTCCAATATAAAAAATACAGTCAAGTCACTGGTTGAAGCTCAGGAAAGAACAAAACGCCTCCTTACTTGATTTGTCCCTTTGGTATCTGAGATACCTCCATGGGTCCATTGTTTTAGAATCCTATATCTCATTTATTCCCAGTAGGCAGGAATAATTTTACTTCATTAGTAATGCTGAGGTACACATACACACACACATACACACATGGAGGGAGGGAGGGGTGAGGGAAATAGAGAGACAGGGAAAGAGAGAAGAAAAGAGAGATTTATTTTAAGGAATTGACTCTTGTGAGAGTAGGGGGTGGGAAGTGGGGGAGAGGTGGGATATGCCAGGACTGACAAGTGTGAAATTTGCCAGGCAGGCCAGTAGGCTGGAGATTCCATCAGGAGTGGATGCTGTGCACTTGACACTGAAGGTAATCTGGAATCGAAACTCCCTTCTTCGTTCAGGGAGCTCTGTCTTTTCTCTTAAGGCTTTCAACACTCAGTGTCTCCTGATGTATATGTTAATCACATATGAAAATACCTTCACTGTAATATCTTGATTGTTGCTTGACAAAAAATCAAAACAAAAACGAAAACAAATAAAAACAAAACTGGGCACCATAGCCGAAGATACTAAAGAGCTGAGTGACCATAGACAAAAAACAACCATCTCGAAGTGCTTATGTAGTCAAAAGATGCTTCTTTGACATGAAATAATATAATTAGAGGTAGGTAAAGACTACATTGAGAGAACGTCAAGGAAAACCAAGATTAATTTAGATGAATTTGGCCTATCTCAAAAGCAAATTAGAGAACAGAAATTAGTCACCAAAAGTTTGCCCCAGATTGAAACCTTCCTTTTCATTAATGACCAATTAACATTTGAGGTTGCAACACCAGCATGGTGGAGTTTCATGCAAAATGTGACCTATTAACACAGAAAATGAAATGTTTGCTTGTTGAAAGTTGAGCTCATGCTTCTTCCCAAAAGGAGTACTACCTCTAAAAAATATCGTTCAGAAAGGAGTGGATAAATGACAACCCATATAGGTTATTCACACATTTATCCAATACAATTTTAGAGAGAAGTTGTGATCTCCGACACTGCACATCGCAAGTCTTAGATAACACCTCTATACTCACTGCCAAGCTGGCCTGCATGTAGTACTATGCTAGTACCACCCTCTTCATCTGGCCACAGATGTTGGATCAGGGCAGCCATTTTGTATATCAAGAGCCTATGAGCTCATCTGGCAGAAAAATTTTACTCCACAGAGAAGATGGTAGCTAAATGAACAAACCTAATTCTCCCCTTGAGAACGTTTTGAGCCCTAAAAGAAAGCCAATTGAAAGCAGATGCTAAGGGGAACTAAGATTAGTAACACAGAAACAAGTCAGGGAAAAGGAAAACAGAAAGATGACCAGGTGCCAAACATGACTTCATAATCTAGTAGAGGTGTCTCATAAGAAAATCAGAATTATAATACAGAGTGGTAAATGTCTCAATAGCATAGGCTACTTTGGGAACACTATGGGTACTTAGAAGGTGACCCAGGATGACTTTCTAGGGGAGACAATAGCAACAACTGAGGAATAATGATGGCAGAGCATTGAAGTAGCACTCCATGAACTTCTGCTGTTGAGTGGTGACGTGATGGCTCCCTAAAGCTAGAATTAGATCTAGTTCTCAAATTTCACTGAGTGCCATCTGGCCTAGATCTGTTTGTGGCTTTTATATGACTTCCAGTTCTGTTGCTGTTACTTGGTTCCCATGAGGCCCTAGACAATTCTTTTCCTTATTCCTTTTCCATTTTCTTGTATATTGACAGTAAGACCCCATTATATGAGACAATCAAGAGAGTCAATATTATTTGTTATCTGAAAACCAACCATGCCATTTTGGGTTAACTCTTTATATAAAGAAGTTTTAGACAGAAGCCATTTACCTGACAACTTGAAGGAGGCTGCCATGGCCAGCCAGTCTCAGGAGATCCACTAGCTCCTTCGGATAGAAAACAAGGGCCATAGACAAACTAGAGGAAAAGAGAAGCAATTAAAGCAAACTAAGGAAGAAGTAATGGCTGAAGTAGACCAGTACAGACTGCAGAAACATAAGGAGTTTCCACCGAAACAATCTCAGATAATGGGCATTCAGACTAATCTTTCGGAAAAAAACAGAAGAACAAATACTAAGGAAGATGAAAGAACTGAATTTAAGCTACAGTAAGTACATGGAAAATGTGATAAGTCAGTTTTTTCTAACATTGTGACTTGAAAACAGAAACCCACACAAACTACAGAACCAAATGTGTTCCCTATTATTCAATAAATAGTGTGTGCATGTAAGAATATAAATAAGAGGTTCTACAACAAGTCTAGGTCACAATAATATGGAAGCCAAAAATTTGGTTCAGGATAACTCAGTATCACTGAAATTTGAATTTCTCAAATGTAAAAAAGGGGACTCATTCCATCTAATTTCTATTACAATCCCTGGAAGAGTTTGTCTCTACATATTGTGACTGATCTATATTTTTTTTTTAAAAAAGCAGAATTTATACTCTTTACCCTTCTAGTTAGGAACTGGAAACCATGAGTCAAGAGTCAAAATGAATGACCCAAACTTCTTTAAACATAAATCATAATTATTCACAGAACACTGACCCAAAATGAAAATTAAACACACATATACACATGTACTTTATGAAAACCAGAGTTGGACCTATATATTTTTAAGTCTGTTTGGTATTTTATTTAGTACAATCTCTCCTTCCAATTGGATTTCTGTAGTTGTCAGATTGCTATAGGATAATAGAAACAACATGACATAGACAACCACTAAACAACAACTACAGCTTCCTTTATAAGATTAGTCATTAATCATTGTACCAATAGTAGTGTCAGTGGCATGATCAATTTTGCAAAATTATTTGTGAATGGCATCTTTTTATTTATTTTTTAAGGAAAGGTGCAGGCAGGAATGATGGTGAGTGGACAGGCAGGCAGGAAGAGAGAAAGAAGCACCCTAATTCATTTTATTAGTTGTTCATCTTGGTTGTCCCCTCCCCCACTCCCTGGGTTGTGGGCAGTGAACCTGGATCCCTGGGAGATATATAGACTATGTCTGCTAAAGGCCACAGACTTAACCAATAAGTCACCAGGGGGTGCCATGAATGGTATCTGACAAGATAGAAAATTGATTTTAAAATTTAAGCATCTTAATTAGAAAAAAAGAATTTTCAATTTATCACACACAATGTTATGTAAATATTTCAAATGTATGCATATTAAGCTTGTTAACTTGAAAAAGCTAAACTTAAAATAGCAACATTTCACTTTAGCACAAAATTAGAAATAATATAAATTTTTTAATCCTAAAGAATTAAAATTGAAACTGGATGAGAAATGAATAAATTATCAACCACGTTTACAATATTGGCAGATGTCTTGGCCACTTTCGCTAGTAAACATCTTTGTCAGTCCTGTGGGAGCAGTTAGACATGAAATATACAAGTTTTTACTTTCACCAAGTCTTCAGGAACACATCACTCTCATAAAATGACACTGTACTTTCTCTACTTTAGTCACAGGCCTGAATCATTCGTGTCAGTAAAGTTTCTTTCACTTTTGACTGGCATCTGGGTCTTAAGAGACAGAGGTGAAAATCATGATAAATTTATTGTTCAGACTATTAAGTTTGGTGGTTATTTTTGTGTCATCTGCACTAAGGGACGGCCAGATAGCTACTGACATATTATTGATGGGTACATGGATGAGTGTATTTCAGGAGATCAGCACCTGCATTGGGAAACTGAGTAGGTGACTCTCCCTAGGTTGGGTGGGCATCACCACTCCACTGAGGACCCTAAAAGAACAAAGATGTGGAAGAATCTGTCTGAGCTGAGACCGCGATCTCCAGTAATCAGACATGTGAACTCCTAGATGTCCAACTTTTAAGATTCAGATCACTGCTTAAATCATCACCTCCTCCAGCCCACCCTACTAACCCCCTGATTCTTAGACTTAGATTCAGACTGAAAACCACTGACTGTCCTGATTCTTCAAGGCTGCAGCGACTTCTTGGACTCTATAACCATGTAAGCCAGATAAATCGACACATACACATGCACATATATATCTACATACATACACATGCATAATACATACATGTATGTACACACGTACCCTATTGGTTGTTTCCCTGGAGAATGCTGACTAATATATAAGTGGTGTTTAGAAAATCTGAAATATATATCTCATTGGATACAGTTATCTTGTAAATTTTTAGTTTAGTAGGCTTTTGTATTTTGGGGGGGTTATGAATCCTTTTGATGATCTAAAGATAGCTATGAAGTATAACCCCCAGAAAATGCATGTGTTCACACACACTCCATTTTACACACATAAACCATGGCCCCCTTTGTTAGAGACACACTATTTACGGAGTGGAGGTCCCCATTATCCAGTTCACACAGTCTTCGCAGCCTCTGCTGCTAGCAGTTTCGCAGCCAGAAGTGGCAGCTACAAGGTGCGTGTGCAGGCAGAATATTGTCCTAGGCTCAAACGACTATTCCAGTTACCCTTCCTTCAACTCTCTTTGTAATCACAATCAAACAATTTTAGACCATTAAACCAAAGATGAAGAAAAATGCTTGATGTTACAAATAATGTTTTTAGTAACCATTAGAGAGCAGTAATGACAAGCAAAATAAGTTAAAACACAGAAACAAACCATTCAGTGTGCTGAATTTCATACGATGAGAGTAAAACGAGTTATCTAATCCAGAGTATGGTTTTTCTCTTAAAATATTTTTTTTTCAGTTTATTTGTATCAGAAACACAAACACACAGGCACGTATAATCAAACGCTGAAATTACATGAACATACATAAAATTTATGTTAATATATATGTTTTAAAGAAACGTATCTTTCTTTAAAGATAGCCAGATTGGAAGTCAAAAAATATAAAACAACGATCTGAGTCTTCATTTAGAAAGTAATTCTTAATTTTTATTAAAGTTACAAAATGTCTCTGACTAGGAAAGTTTCATTTATTCAATTGTGTATGTCTGAAAGGGCATTCACCTACATTACTCACTGAGAAAATATAAAATGAGAGTCAAAATATATGATCCAAAAAAAAAATCCATAATTAAAAAAAAACCACGAGAGCCTAAACATAATTATTTTTTCTAGTAGACAAAAGTTAAAGACCACAGAAAGGAGAACCAACAGCAATGAACAGATTCTAACCTCTTAGATTTCCTGTCGTATTAGTAAGGGTAGAAAAAAATCTCTTTTTTATGAAGTTAAGAGTAGAATGAGTGCTTCAAAATAAATTCAGCCACACATTTAAAAAAATTCTGGTATCAGTCCATTAAGGGAATAAGGGAATTACTAGAAATAACTCAGAAATTCTTTCCCACCAATACTCTATTTAAATTCTTTTTACAATGCATGTCAATAATTATGAGAAGGAAAAATAAAACCAAACAAATTACTGTAAGATAAGTATTTTATGGGTTGCATTGTAAAAAATTATCTTTTTAAATTTTATTTTCTCAGTGTTAGACATGATAGCTTATGTGTTTCTAATAATTACATTTGAGGTGATTTCTAGAGATTTAGAAAAGAGCTAAAACCTATAGTTTATAGGTTTTACATTTACTTTTATACATGCAAATCATCTAATGTGATCCTATAAGAGTAAGAACGTTTGTAAATTCTTGGGCTCATGCTCATAAAATGTAGGGAATGCTTTCCCTTAGGCAAAACAAATTATGATCAGAAAGATCCGAATCAGAGATGTAGAGATAAATCAGAAAGTCCTTCACAATTATGGGAAGAGATTAAGGATGAATCAGAGCCCTCTTACTGAAGAAGTTCCAGGTACTGGTTGTGTTTCCCATGTTTTCCTGAAGTCAGAATCATATTTATGTAAGACGAAGCATATGAAGACGGCCTTGACTCTTAAGACACGAATGTCCTTTGGGAAAGAGAGAATCTTCTGAGGGAAACTGGACATCTATTATGTAATGATTGGGGTATATTTGTGACCATGTGGAAAAAGGGAGTATTGTAGAAGGGGGGAAAATCCATTGCAAAGGTTATTACTGATTAAATATCAAAAGTAGTCCTTTATAATCTAGAAAAAATAGATTTTACAAAGACACTCTAAATGTGATACAGATTTTGAGAACTACAAACACTGAAAGCAGAAAGTGTTTGAAGTGTCCTACTTAAGATGTCATTATCTAAAACATTCTCAACTAACCGGTGATAAGTGACTGTACAACAGAATTATCTAAAATGTATTCTCCCCCAAGTGTATTCTCCCCTAAATATAGAAATCTTGCCTAAGGCTGAAAGTTTTCATTAACTTCTGAATAATAAGAAATTGGAAAATCTCAGTTTCACATATCCCAGATAAATTCCATAATTGTAGCTCAATGATTTTCTTTGGAGATCAGAACTGTTACATGCCATCAACCTTACAGAATGGTGTGTAAATTTCATTGCCTAAGTCTTCCTTCACGGTCTCCTAGAGTTTTTTTTTTTTTCTCCTATGCATTCTTCTCTGAACTGTTATTTATTATAGTCATAGTCTGATAGAAAACTTGAATTCATAGGTTCCAATCCCTTTCTCCCATATATTCACCAAGACTCTTAGGCAACTTCTTTTACTTCTGTGAGTCTTCGTTTTATTTGTTTCATCAGAAAAGGAAAATACCTGCCCTCAGAACTTCCTTCTTCGGGCTTAAGTGTAACTCACCTTCTAAAACATCCGTTATGTCTTCCTCATTACATCTGGGAATTTACTTCAGGTTGATGGCAACAATTTTTTTTTCAAATATTTGTCTTCAGCTTTCTAACTTTTCATGGATCTTTTTCCTACCTTGAGTCCTGAAAAGATACAACGGACAAATTTATCATTTCCTCTCTCTTTCCAACATTTTCTGTTTTTTTCATGCACAGAAACAGATTTCATTCATATCTTTATTAGCCCCCAAAGTGTTACTATTCTGAACAGTTCTGACCTGTGTGTATCACTCCATCTTTACTTAAAAAAAAAAAAAAAAAAAATTATCAGCACACTGGCAGCTCAAGCATTAAGTCTGAAACTCCACCAGAGTCCCCATAAAGCCCAAGGATCTGGGGCACAGGGGGAGCCACCAAAATGAACAACTAAGTAAATGCTTCTTCCTTCTCTTTCCCTTTCTGCCTGCCTACTTAGCTTCATTTCTGTCTGATTGCTGTCTGTCTGTGTGTGTCCCTCTCTCTCCTCTCCTCTCTCTCTCTCTCAGTAATATTGCATCACATTATATGTTTCCTGTGTGCAACATCATAAGTCGATAACTGTACATACTACTGTATACTGTTGACCATTAAATAAAAGTTCAACTTCACTTTTAAATATTTATTTTGAGGGAAAATGCTTTAAGGTATATCCTTTTACCATCCATTTATATCCATTCCCCTCCTCCCCCTTTCCTGCCCCTCATTCCTGTTTTTACTTGATTTGTGATCTATGGGAAACACCACTGATTCAGTTAGTCTCTGGTTTGACTTCCGGTTCTACTCTTTAAGAGCTCTAGAAAAATCCCCTTCACCAGGGGTTCCCAAATGGGTTCACTATCAGTATTAGCTGGGCAGCTTCATAACTATTAGAGCAGAGCTTTAGAGCCTGAGCTGGAGAGTAAAATACATGAATCTACTTTATTAAAAGTTCTTCTAGGTGATACAGATGAAGACTTACATTTGGGTACTTGTCAGAACTTCTGATTTACTTTCCTAACTTGTAAAATACTGAGTCTATTTTATAGTGATATCATGAAGGTTAAACAAGGCAACATACGGGAATGCACATTATAAGTGGCAAAATAGAATACATGGTACTAGGTATTATGAATCAATTCTTTGTGGAGTTTAGAATAGAATAAATTCTTTATTTTTGCTGCAGCAGCTATCACACAGAGAATTAGGAACAAAAAATAAGACAGGCAATCTTCTGAAATGCTCACAATATAAAATCCCAGGGTATACGAGAACACAACTTAAAAACCATAAAAAGGAGTTTTTTTAAACCAACAAAATGTTTTTACTGCATTTTAAAATTAAATCTAAAAATAAATTTCACCCTTTCTGACTTCTTGAATTACATTTAAAATTTCTTTGTGGGAATCTGCTTCTCTTTGTCTCCATCTTCTAAAAAACTAGAGCTACACTGGAATACTTTGAAACCAAACTAAAGACAATTGATATGCAAATACAGGTATCTGTCCTTCCTGTTCTTGAGTTGTTCCTGGGCTGTAAGAATTGAGATGCTGAGGGACGTTTACTAATTCAGTTTCCATTTTGTGCATTTTATTTTGCAGGGGAATAAATGATTCTCTAATAACTTGGAAAAATTACTGCAGAAAATGACATCAGCCCTAGAGAGCTTCCATTTTAATTTTCAAAATAAAGCATTCGCCTTCAACATTTAAGTCCCCAGAGGGTTTGTTGTACTTGAGCTAATGCAAGCAGAGAGGTGGTTAAAAAGCACTATTACTCTAACAGGATTGTAATTATCGCTTTGAGAAGATTATGAGCTTTATCCTCAATCCATCATAGACATTGAACTTTCCTCTTTCATCAAAAGTAGAACCATCTAAAGTTTACTTTTTCACTCTTACAGGGGGAAAATCACTTAATAAGCTTGTAACCCGCATTCATAAACTATGATCCAGAGCTCAAACTCATTAGTTCAACACTTTTTGTCTCTGGCTATTCCTGTCTGGCCCCTTAGACTTCATTTGTCCAAATGCCCTTCACTCTCTTTGGATCTCCTGCTCTGTGTCTGCAGGCACCAGGTTGTTTGATGACCCAGGTCATGCAGAAACAATGCCCTGTGCATACTGCTGTCATCATGCTCTTATGGAAGAATTTCCTCTCCCTGGAAATTCCTTTAGCAATTTCTACTCGTCTTTAAAATTCACCTCCAGCATACTCTCTCCTGTAAAGTTTTCTGGCTTCCAGCCTGATTTAGCTGCCTCCTCTTTCCTGTCATCCTCTGCCCTAACATTTAAAACACAACAGACAAAAATAATTTCCACATCTCTCCCACACACTAGATACTAAGGTCCTTTGAGGAAAGGAACTTTCCTGATTTGATTTTATATCCACAGCTCTTAGCTCTGGGTCTGGCATTAATGGGCACCATAGATGTTCCTTGAATGGAATGAATGTAAGTGAATGATGTGATCTAAATATACATTGCATGAAACTTCTGATAATTACACCCCGTGCAAATATTATGATTACTACATAGCTTCTATTTATGTGTGTGTGTGTGTGTGTGTGTGTGTGTGTGTGTGTGTGTGTAGTCAGCTTTTTTTCTTAGGTGTGAGAAAGTGAACCCCACCTCTCTCACAAGAAGTAAGCAACCCAGAGATCATTTTGGATGACTTTCCTTGTTCTTTTGAAGAGTCTTTTAAATCTTTGCTTTATGTTAAGTAAATGTGAGCCAAAATCCTCTAATAGGAAAGGCATATAGAGATTACTCCTCTTTGATGTGCAAAATTCGGCCCCCCCCCAAAAAAAGGGTGAACTTATTCACATAGGATCCTTGAACTTGGAGAGCTCTCCATTGGACCAGCATGTCCTTGAACTATGTTTAGGGGTAGGGAATGACAACAAGGTCCTTCTGATAGAGAAGAGCAAAAGAGATTTGGGGTCCAAAAAAGCCAGATGTCAGAACTGCCTCAATCCAGGCACATTTGTACCTCAAGCAAGTAGTTATGTATGAACCCAAGGAGCTGGTCATCGAGAGTTGTAAAATTTTGGAAATCCAGACCTTCTCTTGGCATGGAACCTCTCAAGGGAAAACTTGTGGGTCATCTTTACCGCTATGACTGGGACATGTCTTCATACCCGCACCAACTTAAAAAAAAAAAAAAGAAGAGAAGTGACAGCGCACATCTTCTCCTACTTTCTTTTATCTCAGAGGATGTGGCTTGGTTACAACATTTTCTATAGCTGTTTCCCACTGTAGAGGCTATAGAACCAAATGTAGGACTTGCTTCTCAGCTCTTTTTCAGGTCGGAGTGCTCTGTAGCCCAGCACTGGTCCAAACATAATACACAAGCAGAAGTCTCCCAGGAGACTTCTCATTAAGTCTTTGTTTTCCTTATGAAATGGAGAAAGACATATCTGGCTCCAACCTCCTTCCTTCCTGCTTTAAATACACACTTGAAATTCAGCAAGCATCATGTAGTCATGAGGAAACGTTATTACATTATGGATGATGAAGCGAAAAAAAAAAAAAAAGGCAGAGCCTAGGACACAGATGCAACCATGGAACTGCTATGTCTGAAGATGTATTGTCCCCTAAGTAAAATAAATCTCTGTGTTTAAGCTATTGTTATAAAACCTGTTACATGCAGTTAAAGCATTCTTAACTGATACAGCATTCACACCCACAGTCATTTTCATCAGATACTAGCAACTACCACACACGCCCTTAGCAGATCTTTTCAGCTAAAGGACAATATAGGTATAAGTTAATTTTTAAAGTTCATTATTTGTAGAGCAAACACCAGTACAAAAAGCAACTATAGACCATATTAATCATCAGATGAGACGGTTTCTTCCATAACTGCTCCCTCCTGACCTCACTGTGGACACTACATATGAATTTGACATCGGAAATTAAAAGAAAAAATTTAATGCTATATATGGAAACAAAAAGTAAATTAAATTTTTTTAAAAGTTAAGATATGGGCATCTTGAATCCTAAGAATAATAAGTAAAATATTTGGAAGTTTAGATACAAATATATTTTTCATAGTAATTACAACTTGACTGTAATTAGAGGAAAGTGAGTTTATCTATTGCATATTTGTATATTCCTATATTCTTTGAATTTTTGTTATAAGGGTGTATTAACTTACTAGTAGGATAAAATTATAATAAATTAATCCACCTCCAAAATGACATTTATCAAATGCTTACTCTGCATTCTCTTATTTAATCCCCAACACTATGTGGTAAGCAGTATTTTCATCAATAAAGAACTAAGATGTAAAAATTTCAAGTAACTGTAATGCCACACCACAGCTAGTGACTGGTATAATAAAGACTTAAAGATTCTTTAGTCCAAACACAAAGTCTGTTCTCTAATGACTGTACTATATGCCTCTCCCAGATGTTTTTGTATGTGTGTGGGTATTCTTAGTTCCAAATATGAGAATTTCTTTGATTAGATTATTAAGGAAACTGTCTTCTAGTAGCTTCCATCCCTTCCCCACCCCCCACTTGCAAATATAAGTGTCTTAAGAAACAAGAATGAGCCTACATTCTTTTATTGTTTTATTTGTTCACTGTTCACACTCGTCAAGGCCATCTAGGACTGGCGTGTCCTTAGACACAGTCCTGGTAACTGTGAGGACGAGGTTTAAATGTAGCAGTCACTTTAAGTACAATAAACCAGATGTTCGGAAGTTGTTTCATGGCACAAAATAAATAGGTAACTGGTTATGTTGTATCTCTAAAAAGGAAATATGTTTAAAGATGAGGAAAATGAATTCTTCCAAAATAAACTTCATAATTACATAAAATACCCACACGAAAGAACACATCTAATATCAAAGGAAATGAATGCTTTCCTTAATTAAAAGGTTGACATGAAATTTCGCCTACTGTAAGTCAGGAGGCTGTCTGGAATATTTCACAAGACTCCAGATTCACATCTGTTTTTTTATAGCTTGTGATGACTATATAAGGACTTGACCTTGGGTTATCCAAACTAAATCTTGGGTAAGCTTCCATTAACATTTCTTATTTAAAGAAAAAAAAAAAAAGACTTATTTTAAGATACCATAAAATTACAACCTACAACCATAAAGTGTTAGGACATTAATCAACTCTACGTGAGAGAGAAGTTTTAATTCACTGTTTGTTCAATAATTGAATAACAGGCCATTTTAAGGTTATTTTTAATGTATTGTATATAATGCAGGAAAGAAAGTTTATAGACAGAAAAGACTTTCTATGGTATCACCCCACTAAATAGATGTGAAGGGGAGATTCAGGTTTAATTCCATTTTGGCCATTAATAAGCTATATGAGTCCTAATTTTTTTCCTCAAATTCAGCCTTGTGTATCCAACTCCTGACTGTGCATGTTTAGCAATTATTTTGTTATCGATTGCTAGATGAATTGACTGGTGATCAGAGAATATTTTCTGCATTGTTCTTTAACAGTGATTGAAACTTTATGGTTCTGCAAATGTTCTGTGTGTGCTTCACAACAATGTGTATTCTGCAGTCTGATGAAGTTGGATCAGAACTTTTAATGACATTGTTTAAAGCTCTAAAAAACAAGTTTGTTTTTTCCTGCTGCCTGTTTTAATTACTAAGGTACTTAAAAATCTAATATGCTAGAAAATTTGTAAATTTCTCTATTAATTTTTGCTTCATGTAAGTTATAACTGTTATTAGGTGATTACAAATTTACATTATAGTTTACTGGTAATTGAACACTTTTCATTATAAAGTGATCTTTCAGCTTTAATAACACTTTTTACCCTAACGTGTATCTTCTCTGACATTACAGCTAACTTATCGGACCAGCTTTCTCTCTCTAGAAATTTAATTCTATGTCTTTTTTCCCTATACTTTTAAATTTTGTGGATCTTTAACATGTATCTCATGTAGCCGTCATATAATTGAGGTTATTTTTCATTCTGCCTAATGTAGGATGAGTCTCCCCCAGAAGTGTTCAAATTGACTTTTTCTAAGATGTCCAGAGCAGGCTTTTTCTGATCATGTCATATGGAGCTAACGGTCAATGGAGAGGTCTCGAGAGAAACTATTACCATTACCTTAAATAATAAAATAATAAAGATTATCTACATATAGGGGGTCCTTCAGAAACAGTATTTTTTAAACCAGATAATCCTATTTTACGGCAGAGCAAAACATTTAGAGGCAAGGCTTTATCATGTAAAGTTAACGCCACAGGCCCATTTTCCCATTCCTAAACTCAGGATGAAAGTCCTTTAGCCTGTTGCATTTACTAGAATTTGCAGTCATTTCAATTCTCCATACATATGTAATTAAATTTGTTTTTTTTCTCCTACTCTGTCTCCTCATCTGTCTGATGCTAATAAGTTTGTTCGACCAGCCTGAGAAGGAGGTCCTTAGAAGGATGGGAGGAATTACCCCTATACCGACACCTTTTCATCAGAATATTTCGTCTATTTGCACTTATTTCCCAGCATTTCAGGTTAAATTACTTTTATTTTGTGCTACTTATCTCTCCTGTTCTACACTCATTTATTTTCCTGTCTTTTCAGGGTTGATAATTTTTTATAGCTACGATTTTTTCCTATCATAGTTCAAAAAATTTCTCTCGCTTTCGTGCATACCCTAGAATTACACAATGCATGCATATTGTCTTTTATAACTTAAAATCAATAACTATGTTTTCCCCAGAGAAATTAAAATGCACTACAATGTTCCTTTTCCTACTTACATATTGCTGTAAATATTCATTTTATCATGTCTGTGTTCTTAAAACCCCACAATTGTTTTATACATTTAGTACTCATTCAGATTTACTCACATTTTACATCTTTGCTCCCTGTCCCCTTTAGTTCCTTTTCTTTCCCATTTGAGATCTTTCTTTCCATATAAAGAATATATTCTGAAGCTCCTTATTTTACTGATGACAACTCCGTTTCTGCTATTCTGCAGTGCTTTTATCTTACTCCTTTTTTTTTTTTTTAAAAAGAAAGTTGCAGGCAGGAATGAAGGTGAGTAGGCAGGCAGGCAGGAAGAGACCAGAGGAAGAAGTATTCTGTTTTATTTAGTTGTTCATCTTGGTTATTCCTCTAGTCCAGGTCTTGCACCAGGGACTTCGGGATATATGTGGACTGTGTCCAGTGAACTAAACCTCTAGGCCACAGGGCGTGCCCTTACTCCCTTTTTTGAAAATATTTTCAAAACTTTAAGATTGGCAATTATCTTTTTTCTTTAAGTTTATTGAAGATATCATTCCATTGTGCTCTGGTTAAGCTGTTGTCTGACACTACTTAGTAATGTAATCTTTCTCTGGCACCTTTTAAGGTTCTCTTTGTCTCTGATGTTCTGTAGTTTCACTGTGTGTATAGTGTGAATATCTTTTCATTGAATCTGTTTAGGAATCTGTATACTTCCTGAATGTGTGAATTAGTGTCTTTCATCATTCTGGACAATTTTCTGTAAATGTCTCCTCATTTGGCATCTCTGCCCCCTTTCTATTTCCTCTCCCTCTAGAATTTCTATGATACATATGTTAATCTTTCTATCTCCCAGGATTTTGAATCTCTTCACTGGATTTTTCACCTTTGTCTCTGTGTGGCATATTCTGAACAATTTTTATCATCCATTCATTTCCTGTCTCTTTCAGTCGTATCTAATTTGAATTTTGAATTTTAGTTATGCTATTTTTATTTCTAAAGGTTCTATTTGGTTCTTTTTCAAATCAGCTCTGGTGCATTTTGTAGTTGCCTATTTTCTGCAGATCTATTTAACCTTGCCTTTTATTCCTTGAAACAAAGTAAGCATAATGTTTTATATGTCTCATTATTTTAATATCTGAAGTCTTTGTTTTTACTGTTAATGCATGCTAATTCTCATCATCATAGTATGAGAAGGTTTTTCTTTTGTGCTTGCTAATTTTTGACTGCATGTAGATCATTGTCCTAAAAAAGTTATTCGGGGGACTGCTTAGAGGCCCAATATGAAAGTGGCTTTCCTCAGAAAGGACATGTTTTGCCAGGTTCCTGGTACTAGGACCTGCTTGGAATCATCTTAGACTAAATTCATCACTTGACAGTTTAGAGGATGTTTTGTTTTGTTTTTTCCATGTAGGTTTTGTCAATTTTTTCTTCCAATGCTGGATGTTCAAAGGCTGGATGTAGCTCAGGTCGTCAGGGGTGGTTTGAGTTTAGGGTCTTTTTTGTTTACTCGACATAAAATATCTTTCCTTGTAGCAGCTTAGTATGCAGAGATGGAGAAGGGTTTTATCTTTGTTTTTTCTAGCTCACATCTACCTCACGAGTACAGCCCTTTGGAATCCCAGCTTTCCATTTTGAGTGAATCCTCCCCTTTACTTTGGTTCTAAGGCCAAAGTCAAAGTTCAAGGGCACTCACATGGACAAATGCTTTTAGGGAAAGCATCTGAGGTGCCTTCTTTACTTGTCTGGTTTCCTTCTTTCACTTTGATTTTGGCTTGGTAATTTGGTCTCTTGTCAGTCCCTCAGTCCTTTGAAGAAGATGTTGTTGTTCTTTTTCATAATCAGACATCTTGAATTGTTTACAGTAACAAAATTGATCCAAATGACACCAGCCGCCGTACTCTTGGAACTGCTTCACAGTCATTGTTTTCAATAGCATTTCCCTCCAGGTATTTGATTCATGCTACTTGTGGTGGACTCTGGATGCCCCAGATGACATTCTGTTTAACATGATATGAGGGCATGTCAGTAGAGCCTTCTCTGCATTCCTCACTTATCAGTTGACCAAACTGTCCCCCAGGAGTATTGTCTCTATTACATTAGTGCAGCAAATAGTTTTTTTTTTTTTTAGCAAAAAGTTTTACATGAAGTCTTAGGATCTTCTCCAATCACCAAATTAAGAGAAATTCAAAAGTTGCTAGGATTTCCTTTGTACATACCTACTGTGGGGATTTTTATTGTTCTGAAAAGGAAATCACATTTAGAGCTAATAGCCAAACCTACAAGGGATGGGACAAAACACCTGCGCAAAAGCCTGAATCACGACTCGATGTCCCAGTTCCTGAATGTGGTGGGAAGGATTAATTCTGAGCAGAAATTAATGGGGTATCAACAGTATTGCCTTGTCTGCACCACAACAAATAGGGAATAAAATCTGGGAGAGAAAAGGCTGTTAATCTTAAAGAACAAGTTTAATGAAATAAAAGATTTGCAAGTAAAAATGTGAGGTAAGACACAGAATCAGAAGGCATTTTTGTGCGAGTTTAATAAAAATAACTAACACTAGTGGAAAGACCCTTCTTGCTTTCTCCTTTATTTTAGAACAATAATTTGATCAGATGAGTAATAACAATCATGAAAAGGCCAACATTAATGTATTCAAGATAAACTTTAGTAATGAGAAAACAGGAAGATATTCTGCTTGATTTGAATGTGCCACTGCAGGACTAGGGCAGAGAAAAGGTAAGAACGTGTAGGTAACTGGGGTTCTGACTCAAATTAATATTATTATGACCAACCAATCCTGGTTGTAACCTTCAAAACTGATGTGAACTAAGGGCTGGAAACATTAAATACTCCACAGAGCAGAACCTTCTGACCAAAGTAGTTTCCTCCGACCGACTTCCTTCAGGGGAAATCTGAAAGTCATGAAAGAGCTGTATCAAGTTTTTAGAAATTTGTTAACATTTTAAAGTTCAAAATCGCAAGCACAACTCAGAGAAAGAGTATTAGTTCTTCAACCACATCTTGACATTCAACTCATTTCCTGCTGAGACCCTTGCTGTGTTCCTTTCTCTGTTTGTCTAATTTAGATTCCATGACAGTCACGCTTCCAAACGGACTCAGAGAACTCAGTCACCTTCATTGTCCCAGGTTAAGCCACACTGTCAGCTTTCATCCGGATTGTGGCAGCTTCTATCTTCTTCCTCCTTCTGTTCTTTTTCACCTACAGCCTATTCTCAGTTCAGCGGTCAGAATGTTCTGCCTGAGAAATCAGACTGCCTTGGTCTCCCAAACACTCAAAACCGCCTGAAGATTTCCTGTCAAGCTGAGCGTGTAAGGTTCTTGCCACGTCTTACAGTGCCTTGTGTGGCTACACAGTGTCTTTCGGATACATCCCCAACCTCATTTTGCACTATTCTTTCCTCACACTTCAGTCTAGACCTCTTGAGTGTTTCTCAAACTCATCAGATTTTCTCCTGCCTCAGGGCCTTTACACTTGCTATTTCCTCTCTGGAATGTTTTCTTTTGTTGTTTTTCCTTACAAATAAACTTAAGTCTTACTCTCCTGCTTCTTATTTAGCTTTTGCTCTAATAAATGAACAGTGAGGCCTTCCTTAGTCATCACCAGTTAAAAAAAATAACTCTCATACTACTCCTTATCCCCTTTGTCTTTTTCTTCATAGTGGCTATCATCAAGTTACTAATTGTGTATTTACTTCTTTATTTTTTTTCTCACTTGGACTAAACTCTTAAGTAGCATGAAGGAAAGGGCTGTTTTATTGACACTGACAAAAACCAGTTTCACACATTTAACCTCATGATTTCTGGGAGTCAGGTGTCTAGGGAGAGATTTACTCTGTCACTTGTTCAGGTTTCACAAGATGATTCTCAGCATGGAGGCTCCACTGAGGAAGAATTCAGTTCCAAACTCATTCAACTTTAGTAGAATTTACTTCCTTGAGCCAAATGACTGAGAGCCCCACATTTTTTTACTAGGTATTGCCCAGAGGTCATCCTCAGGCCATACAAACTTTTTAATTTCTGAAGGAATTCCTACTTCATCAAGCAAGCAAAGAAAATGTCTAAGTGCACGTTAGCAAGATGACTATATGCATGTATTATATATTCTTATTATAATCATGGAAGTGATATTCATAGCTTTAACGACATTCTATCTGTCAGAAGCACCCACACGTGAAAGGGCTTTCTATAGGGCTTGACCATGGTGGCCATCCTAGGTTCTGTCCACCGAATCAGTGTGCAATAGATTACACTATTAACAACTTATTTGGGAGAGGTCTTTAATCCAGAGTCTCTTTGCACAGAGATAAGCCATCAAATATAAATTATTTTGATATTTGTTTCCCACAGTGGTCTATATAATTTATCTTTTGGGAAAACTCAAATGACTTGTCTGTATTTTTAAAGTCACAACTGCCAAGATAAATGACTTTCCCATATTTCTAAAATGTCAGTAAAATATTTTTGTTGACTTAAAGGATTTGACTATGGAAAGAGAATGTTAATTTTTCCATATCTTCTGATTTTAATTAATCAAAATACTTTTGAATTTCCTCGAATTCAGCAGGTTTAATATTCTTTATGATGCTTGCAGTACTGGAGTTCTGAGCACCTTACATCTGTGATTTGTTATCGTGTATTAATTTTTGAAATTTCTCAGTAATTATCTCTTCAAATTATTCTGCTGCTCTGTTCTTCTTGAATTCCAATTACATGTGTGTTAGCTGTTATTATCCCATAACTTTTGAATTATCTGTCTTGTTTTATTCATTATTTTCTCTTTGTACTTCACTTTGGATAATTTCCATTGACCTATCAGCAAGTTCAAATTGTTTCCTCAGCTGTGCCAAGTCTACTGATAAGCCCACCAAAGGCATTCTTCATAGCCATTAGCATTTAAAAATTTCTAGCATTTCTATCACAGCTAAAGTTCCCCAAATGTTCATGTAGGTTGCATACTTTTTTCCCACTAAATACTTTAACACATGAATCATATTTCATACTGTCTCAAAATTTTCAAGTTTTAGGCCATCTTTGAGATAAGTTCTGTCATTTCATCTCTTGATTATGGGTGGTTTTCTTTTACATTATTTTAAACTTAGAAATTTTGATTGAATGTCAGGAATCTTGTGAAGAATAGTAAAGACAAAAAAATGGTCATGATGTGGTAGTCTGAATAAATTAGTCAAAATGGCTTTCAACTTTTTCACAAGTCTGGCTGCTGTTACCTTGTACTTAGAGTGAAATGTGGATTCCAGAGGGTTTGTGTTTTCTGCTCCACCCTTAGCTGTCAGCAATTCCTTCAACCTATGTCATTCCAGTCTTGAGTATCCCAAGATGAAATCAAACACAAGGAGAAATGATGCTATCGGGAAAACAGGAGATGTAAAGTCTCATTATATTACCATGGTTATCACAACTTGGCAATAAGAATTAGGGGTCACGGTTGTCAACGAGATCCACTGTTAACTGAAGCATCATTATGCCGTGCAGATCTGTATTGGTGCAGCATTCTGGGTCCAAGAGGTTTCTCTGTCTCT
The DNA here is from genome assembly GCA_004363575.1 of Solenodon paradoxus. Lineage (NCBI taxonomy): Eukaryota > Metazoa > Chordata > Mammalia > Eulipotyphla > Solenodontidae > Solenodon > Solenodon paradoxus. Next base: position 137,749 of record RJWH01001399.1, read on the forward strand.
CTCCCCAGGAATGAAAAACAAACTTTTGCATCTATCCCTCACCCTGGGGGCAATGGACCTTTGCTGCAACCCTGATGGCAGGGAAGTTTGCTCTCTCTCCTGTATTGGCCAGTGGCTTTTATTCACACACACACACTTTGACTGCTGTCCACTGTAATGCAGATATGGCCCTCTCTAGAGCAAAGGGGAGGCATGCCTAAAACCCACCATAAAATATTTGGGTTCCCTGAGATCAGGGTTCATCCCCTTATAATGCAACTGCTGCAAATACAGGGGTCACTGTGGGACCTCTTCTCATCACACCTAGGACTGGGGATCAGGAAAACAGCACAAAACTGACTGTGATAATGCTGTTGCAGTAATGAAGTCCTTTGTCTCTGAGGAAATTGTCAAGCTAACTTGTAACTTTCAGATACAGTAAAATCTTAAGCCTCTTCCGAGTTCTCGAGTATGTCTTCTTTGCTTTTGTGGCAGCCTCGTATTCTTTGCCAAATGTGAAATAGTTCATGTATCCTGTCTTCTTGGAAGGGCTTGTCACTCTGGAATTAAGTTCATTTGGTTGCCTTCTGTGATGGTATGGAAAAGTTATTTTTTTTCTTATTGTTAGGAGTAGCAATCTCTTACAGCTTAAGTGGAAGGCCTACTTATTACCAAAGATAGCTACTTATCTACAAACTTATTGTTCTGCTTATACCCATATTTCATTAGTTTTTAAAAGAATAGCTTGAGTAATGAACTCCAGGAATTTTGAAAAACAGTCCATGGAATATTTCATCACAAGGGCTGGAAGCAGTGGACCAGGCATGTTTCCCTTCTAACATAGAGGAAGGGAACAGAAACTTTCGTGAGGGATGAGATGTTGCCCAGAACTTCCATATGCCAGCAACTCTAGCAGATCAGAGAAGCACCCAAAAAGTGTGGCCACTGTGGGTAGAGAGAAGGTTTGAAGCACTCCAAAGTGGCAGAAATTATGTAGTAAAAAGTCCTGAAAAGGATACAAAGGACAGAAGACAGTGTTGTCTTGAGGATTCATGGCCTATTTCCTTTTTCCTCTCCACATTCACACTCCCTTTTTCTGAGTCTAGATTTCCTTCGAGAGGTGCCTTTGTGGCATTGTTAAATCTTGGACATTAGTCTTGGGCTGGCAATTCAAGTGTGGCCTCATCTTCCCATAACTTTCCCCAGACTCTCAATCACAAAAGATAGAAAAGCACTTGGAAGTGATGCATTGCTGTTAGTTCCTTCTACAGAGATCCTAGAACAGTCTTGGTTCCTATCTTTTCAAAGTATGATTTAACTTTCCTTCTAATTCTGTGTTACCCTATATTCCCTCTCAAGTTAACCAAAACTGAATTTCTGTGGTTTGCAACCAAAAAAACCCAGTGATACAGGGTCAATGGTCCAATAGAGGGGGCACGATAGAGAACAAAGGAAGCTTTTGAAGGTTGTCTGAAACTCAGATGTTTTATTTAAAATTATTGCAAGTACCTTAGTGACTGTCAGCATTGCATGTTATGATACAATGACCAATCAGTTTCATGTTTCTATGTGCCTTTAGTGTATTAGTATTTTTTAATGGTTAAGCTGGTATTTGTTTACTACAAAATATAGTTCCCTTTTATCTCTCCCATGTCAGAAATAAAAACAAATGAGAATGAACTGAAGTAATAAGGCAGTACATGTTACAGGAAAAAAAACTGAGGTGAGAGTGTTAGGAGTGGCAAATGATATGTTACAATGAAATTTATATGGATTTATTGAAATTCAGCTGTCCATATTTTTTAATTCCAGTTATGAAACTTAGTTGCACTAGGCAAATCAGATGAGAAAGTTTCAACAAAATATACCAAGCAGATACTACAAGGGGAAATATAGTGGAGCACCAAGTAGGATGTTCTCAACAAAGTCTCGAAAAATGTACAAAGCAAAATTTTTAAAAAATTGCTATAAACATATCAGCCTGATAAGTGCTTTGGAATGAGAAATTTGGTTTTGACTAATCTTTCCTTCTCATCATATAGATGAGGCCTTATGGTAGAGAAAGACCAATTGGTTACAAAGGTAGATTTCACACCTGGTTCAGATGAGGTAGCCTCTCTTTTTGGGAGGAAAGTGGCAAAATGTTTAATTCCTGTTCATTATGAAGTTTAGCAATATAATTTATAGAAATAAGAACAGGCTTTAAGATTCTTCATATAACTGATGGAGGATGTGATGCGAAATATAGATTGAGACAATGTTAATATTCAAAAAAGGAATGTAGCATTGTGAAAAATGATTTAATATCAAAAATTCTTCATATAGATGAGAATTATATTCATAACTTACATGTAATATGTATTACTAGGATACAAGCTGTGTCCTATTCTGTATTTTATATTTAAAAAACAACAGGATATATTATATAGTGATAATCTCTTATATAGTGATGATACATATCACTGACTCCTTTAAGGTATTCTCATTTTTTTAAATATCATAAAAATGAACTTAAAAGATAAAGTATCCAGATAAAAAGACCTAATATTTATTTTGAGTATCCAATTTTTTTTCAAATATGTTAACTGAAGAGAACCAGAAAATTCAAGGAAGCCCACTGTGCAGCAGGTTAATTTAACTGAGGGTTATTCAACCTTAATACCACTGGCATCTGGGCAGGGCCGTTCTTTCTTTGAGAGGAGCCATCCTTGTGCATTACAGGGTATTTAACATCGCTGGATTCTACTCACTAGACGCCAGTAACACCCGAGTCATGACAATTAAAACTGTCTCTTGGCATTGCCAAATGTCCCCCAGGGGGCAAAATTGCTCCCTGGTTAAGAAACACTGATTTTAACATCATGACTACAACAAAACAAATACAACTGCCAGTTGTATGACTGTACTGTGACGTCAACTGTGACTAGAGTTACTTAGTTTTAGCCATGACACATTTTGAACTAAAATATAAGAAACGATACAGTTTTTGTCAGGCAGTGCTGAGCCACCCATTACAGTAGTCACTGGTCACCTATGGGTTGAAATAACTTAGTATTTACTACTAAATCTATCGACCCAAAAAAGACTTTGGAAAGTTTTCCTGAGTCCTATGAAATTAGCTCACTTTTGAGCATCATAACTCCTGATTATCATGCTTAAATGATTTTTCTGCTTCTTTAAACCAATTATTTCGGTTCCAATGCTTGATTCTCAGTGTTTCAATCGGTTCTTTTCTGGTTGTTGGTTTATCTTGAGGTTGCTCTTGATCATTCTCTTGCACCTCAGTTTCTTTTACACACCCAGAGACTTTCCTTGTGGGCTGTTGTGATGCGGCAGCCTCCATCATACTTAGAAAATCATAAGCAGGAAGAGGAGGTTTCCATTCCTGACTAGGTAGAGTTGCTGGAGGGAAGAAAAATCAATGGTTAAAGATGAAAGGATAAAACCATCATATTGGTGCACCCTGGTGGAGTAATGGCCAACCGTTACTGCCAATCTGCTGTCTCTGACAGCTTGTGGCCCACATACATCCCAAAGACTTGGGTTCAAGACCCAGAACCAAGAGGTATGACTACATAAAAATGAATGGAATGCTTCTTCCTCCTCTCTTCCTGCCTGCCTACCTGTCTTCATTCTCCTTGCACCTTTCCTTTAAAAAAAAAAAAATCACCACATGAAATAGTGGAAAAGGTTTTAGTTCAAAATATATAATCTATAGAAGTGAAGGCTTTACTGGTTTTATACTTATAAGCAAACTAGATTTTTTTTTTACCACCATTGTCTAAGAAATATTTGTCACTACTAGCCATTTTCATTTTTTTCTATCATAAGCTATTATATTCTATATAAAGATAAGCACTGATAGGAAAGCAAAAGGGCCATAATATCATTGCAAGTTAACCCTGTTTAATGTTTAAAAACAGCAGTAAATATAATGAAGCATAGACAAGCACAAGTTAAAATGAAAAAGTCTCCTCATATCCTCCCTATCCCTGTCTTTATTCCAAAGAATTCTAACTATTTCTTTTGAATCATTCCAGAGAAAAAATGAAAATACATATTTATTAATTTTATTATTTAGATAAGGATTTCTTTATGTTTGAAGGCATTTTCTGTTTTGAAACTTTTTGATTCATCTTTTGCATACGCTTTATGGGAAAAAGTAACTATAAATAAGGAATAACTAAACACTGCTAGGAAATCCACAATGTATAAACAGACAATGATTGGAGAATTGCTTAGATAGACTTCATGGAGTGAATCTCAGCATTACTTTAAAGCAATAATTAGTCTTCTGATTTAAGCTAATAATACATACATGAGTCAAATGAACTCACTCTTCTCCACTTAGATTACACAATTCTACAAGTTAGTTGCCAATATATAATTGCCAAAAAAGAATTATATAAAAGTGCAAAGTAAACCTTTATATGAATAAATTCCAGTGAAAGAATTGATTGCATTTTATGTGCATTTTTAAAATATAAACTCATCTCTCATAAATACATTTATTTATCTCAAAACTTAGAAAATTCACATAAATTCTAATTTCTTACAGTGGATCAAAGTGCAAATAAAAATCAAAATACATATCTACACCTACTGATTTATAATTAATTCACTTAGACACAATTATACAAAATTCTAGCATATCAACAGGGCATTAAATGTAGGCTACCCCTTAATTGGTGTTTCATATTTTTGTGCTACCATGGTAACAGATTCAAAAGTGACAGATTAAACATTTTCTTGAAAATAAATAAGCGGGAAGAATTAACTGTACTTTATAATATGCAGATAAAATATCTTTCCTTAAAGATACTTTCGACATTTTAAGCAAAGTTCAATTTAAACTATAGTACATGCTTAGCAATATTTATTTTTTAAGGTAAACACTGCAGCCTAGTGGTCTGAGATGACAAAATGTCTGAAATCAGACTTTCCATTTCTGCTATTTCCTGAGGAAACACTACAAAAGTCCTTGAAAATAAAACCGTACTCTCATCACGAATGAGTAATAAACGTATTAAATTGGTAATAATAATAGCTAACATTACTGTGGCTTACTATATATGCAACATTTAATCTGTATAACCCCATGAGGTAAGTACTATTATTCCAATTTTATAGGTGAGAAAATTAAGGCCCAGAAAGGTCAGGAACTTAACCAAAGTTAGGCGTAAATCTCGTAAGAATGGCCAGTGGTCATAATTTCACAGAAATTAACGAGGAAGGTGAACAGACGACCGTGGCACCAACTTAGAGATTCGGGCTATTCTAAGAGTAGCCTGGCTGCAACACTCGTCTCCCAAAGAGTGAGTGGTGACAGCAGGACCTGCCAGCAAAGAAGCCAAGACCCAATACAGAAGAGATTCGTTCAACCTGCTTCTTTCTTGCAGTGGAGGCTGCAAGAATAACTTAAGGAGCACTGATACAACTCATGGAGAAACCCCTCAGAGAGCTGGCTAAGACATTAAAATTGCAATGGAAGCTATAGCAGTCTCTCAGGAAACTCAGAAGCATAATTCTGACACCTTCCTCTTGATACTGGCTTGAGTTGAATCAAAGCCTCCAAAGATGCTCCTCAAAGGAAAGGATCTTTACATAAATAATACTTTTGCCTTTTGATTTTGCACGTTACAAAGTGCCTTTGTAGAGGTACTTCTGATTTTTTTCAGTAACTATGTGGTATTGCCAAAGAGGAGCTATTGGGCCCATTTTAATTGTAGAGTAAACGAGAGAGAGACTTGCCTAGAATCTTATGGTTCATAATCAAGGAAACTGCGTTATGAGCTCAAGCTTCTGTGTCTTTGAATATCACCACCTTCGTATAAACAATTCAGCTTGAGAGCTATCTGGCCCCATCCACGTATAATCCTATCTCACTTAGAGTCCCTGGTGCCTCCGTGTCACAGCAGCTGCAAAGTGACAATACTCATCTGGTTCTTAAAAAAAAAAAATGCAGAGAAAGAAGTAAACACAGGTTATCTGAAGAATTCAAGAGCCACAGTGCACAGGACCACTATTTGGTGAGGCTGGAAAAAATAAATCAGCAAGGAGTGATAACCACAGAAAGGCTGCCTTCCAAATTATGACTTAAAGTAGTCATCTTTCACATTTCCTGGAAAAAAATAAATTTCACAAAATTAAGACTCAAAAATACCAGATGCAGAATAACCAAAATAATCTTGGAAAGGAAGAACCAAGGTGACAGAATCAAATTTCCCAATTTAAAACACAGCAGCAGTATTTGAGACAGTGTGGAACTGACATAAAAATAGACATATGAATGACTAAATGACTGTTTGCAATAGCATTATTTATATAGAGCCAAAAAGTAGAAACAACTCAAATGTCATCAACAGGTGAATGGATAAACAAAAGGTGGTACATCATACAACAGAATATTATTTGCCCATAAAAGAAGTGAACTACTGATTCATGCTCTAACATGGATGATTCTTGAAAACTTTATGCTGTCAAAGAAGATACATACAAAAGGCCACATATTCTCTGATACCATTTATATGAAATGCTTCAATTAGGTAAATCCATAAGGACAAAAGAAATTAGTGGTGCCAGGGGGTAGAGTTCAGGAAAAATAGAGGGACTGCTAACAGGTCTGGGATTTCTTTTTGGAATTTAGTAGTGGTGATGGTTGCACAGTCTGGTGAATATACTAAAAGCCACTTAATTGTACACTTTAAAGGGACATATTTTATGGTATATGAATTATATTTCAAAGCAAAAATACCATCTACTGATTAAACAATGTTACCATTAAAACTGCCTAACTTAATGATTAAAACAGACCACCTGGGAAGAATGAGTATGCTGTGCAGTGATTGACTATCATTTATAAACAATCAACTACATCAGTTTATTTTAGGTGTCATACTATGCATGCTAGCTGAGAGCCAACATAACACTGAATTAGATTTTACACACCAGAACTGACACATATACCTTATTTCTTGACTCTGTCATGGTTTAGAGTCAAGTATTATAACATACCAGATGAACTATATTATAACAAAATTCTTGGATAGTACCTTAAACTTTACATGACATCAAATTTCATACTATTTCCTCAATATACTAATGATCTGGGTTATTACATGTTAACTTATTTAAAATGACAGCAATAGCCCTGTTGTAACCACAAGTGTATACAAATGGTTAATACTCAGAGAAATTAATATATACACTTACACAAAAGTATAAATTCACATATGTAAGTAAGACTATTGCTTATCATTTGCCAGCATCATAAATTCTGGGCCTAACCTATTTTCTTGTCATTCAAAATTCTGGCCCTGCTAAGGGATCCAGGTTGTAATCCAAATTTCCTAGTAATTTTATGACTTTGAACTATTTAACTTTTTTTTTAAATAGTAATATTTGTTCACAGTACTAAATTTCATTTAGAATACTGAAATTGCATCTCAGTCTATATTTCATGCCCTAACGACCACCAGAGTCCTAGTCTCCTTGCCACCACCTTTTCTCCTCCTCCCCGACCCTAATCTGTTATTTTTGTTGGAATTTGTATGTTCAATTGTTTCATTTCATTGTATTCCACATGAGTGAAACTAGTTAACTCTTCTACAGGAAATAATACCTCATATGACTCATGTGAGAATTAAATGAGAGAATGCATGTAAATCACTTAGCAATGTTTTAGAAACCTAGTAAGGTTCCATAAATCTTAGCCATTATGAAATTTCATATAATCGTACTTTCTGTGAGTAATAATACATAGCAGACTGTCCCATGGAAGCTAGTGACATATTAACATTTAACACATTGATAAGCATTTTAATTCAACTTCATTCTAGCATCCATTTGCTATAATTAAAGTTTAAAACTCTATGGAACAAAACATAAACTGTGTATATTAAACAAAGTGAAAACTTACTGATAGGGCTTTCGAGTCCTTCTAATTTATTAAGCCATAATAAAAGGTTTTGTTCAGTTATAGCCTGGTCTGAAGGGAATGCAAATACTTGGCCACCAGAAAGCAAATCCACAACAACAAGAAGAGGAAGGGAAGGTAGGGTATCAAAATACACCTGCAAGATTTCTCTCCCCACAGGAGTATTCTTTCTGCAAAAGGGAACAATTGAACATTTTAATATTTATATAACAAAACTATAAAAACTAAAAGTTTGTAGACCATTAAACTTTAAATACAACATGACAGGAAGTTTGTTTTAGGAAAAGATGTCCTAAAATCTGAAAAGTCTAACTATTAGTAAACATGTTTTTTAAAGATTCTCTTAACATGGGATACTGCTTTTCTTAGAAAAGGAAAAAAAGTAGCCAATGACAAAGAAAAACAGGCACAGTTCAAATAGTGAGAATACTTCCTTTCCAAATTAAATTGTGTCTTTTCTCAGGTAAAATAAGAGATTAACTTCAAATCGAAGAGACAAAAAAATTATGTTCATACCAGGAAACCATAAGTTTAAGATACATCGTTTCCCCGCTACAGCATATTCCACTTTAGAAAATACTATTTTACTGAGCTACATAAAAGGATAAATATTAGTTACCTGGGAAAATTTTGTCTCAAGCAGTGATTGTGAAGAATTTCACTATATACAGTTAAAATGTACACTGCTTCACGGTTGTAATTTTTCAAAGTAGTTAAAAATAAAATACATCTTTCATCAGAACAAAGGAGAGTGTGGTATATATGGACTGTGTTCAGACATTAAATGTAACACTAGCCATTCATCTAGAAAACATACCAAGAAATATTACAGGTGAACACACTGAAACCTTCCTGTAACATTTTAGGCTGTATTTTAAAAATACAAAAGTACAGAAAATGAACTGAAGAAAAATTCCAAATGTTTTCATTTTGTCAAAAATGTTCTACAGCAATCAATTACTTTTAAAAATCAGAAAATTATTACTTAAAAAATGTATGATGCCAAAAGCCAAGGAAATAAAAACAAAAAATAAGCAAGTGTGACTATATCAAACAAAAACTTTCTGCATAGCAAACTATCAACAAAATTAAAAGGAAGCCTACTAAATGGGAGAAAAGATGTCAATCTTCTTGATAAGGGGTTAATATCCAAAATACAGAGAACTCACAGAGCTCCATTAACAGCAATCCAATTTAAAAAATGGGCAGAGGAACTGTATATAGACATATTTTCTAAAGAAAACACATAAATAAATGGCCAACAAGTACACGCAAAGGTTCTCAACATCAATAATTACCAGGAAAACACAAATCCATAACACCATGAGATATCAGCTCACACCTGTGGAATGGCTGTCATCAAGAAGATAAATGATAACAAGTGTTGTGAGGATGTGGACAAAAGGGAACCCTTGGAGCACTGCTGATGGGATTGTAAACTGATGCAGCCATATGGAAAACAGCATGGAGGTTCTTCAAAAATTAAAACCAGAATTACTATATGGTCCTGTCATCCTATTTTTGGATGCAAGTGACCTTCAAACAACATGGGTTTGAACTTTGGAAGTCTACTTACAAGCGAATTTTTTGCTATAATGGGTTTGGCTTTCATGTACTCAACCATGGAGTTGATTGGCTGAAACCACTTTGCAGCACCCTCAGATTCTGAGGGCCAATAATAAACTACCTGAGCACCCAAAAATTTGGTATCTATGGGGGTCCTGAAACCAATCCCTTGTCTATACCAGCAGATGACTGTAGCTATGTTTTCAGGTGAGTCAAAAGTTATATATGTAGATTTTCTACAGTGTGGAGTTCAGTGCCTTGAACAATGTGTGGATTAAAGGGTTAACTGTCTCTATCCAAAGGAAATAAAAATAGGACATTGAAGTGAGATCTGCATTCCCTGTGTCTTGCAGCACTACTCACAACAGTCAAAAATGGAAACAACCTAAGTGTCTTAACAGGATGAAAGTGTAGTATTCATATATATAATATTGAATCACAAGAACGAAATCCCATGATTTTAACAACATGGGTGGGCTTTGAGGGCATTATGCTAAATGAAATAAGTCAGAGAGCTATAGATAAATGTGGCATGGCATCACTTTCATGTGGAATCTTAAACAATTTTAAAAAGCTAACTCATGGAAACAGCAGAAAAGTGACTGCCAGAGGTTGTGGAGTGAGAGAAATAGAGCGTAGTAAAAGGGTAAACACTTTCACCTGTGTGATAAATAAGGGCTGAGGAACTAATGTATACTAATATGGAGGCTAGAGATGCTAACACAATTGTGTAACTGAAATTTGCTGAGAGAACTTGAAAATTCTCACTCTCTCCAAAAAAATACACACACATATATGGAGTGGATAATAGTCACTAGGTGATCAGAATCCTTTCACAATGTATACACATAAAAAAATCATAAATATGTATACTTTAAATATCTTACAATTTTACCTGCCAGTTATATTTTAATAAGAATGGTTAGAAAAACAAACAAGTTTTTGTTTTGTTTTGCTACAAGTTAAATTTATCTTAGAATAGAATTCATTCGATAACAAGGTCATCTTGGACCATCTGAGGGAGGTTAGCTACTAAAATATCATGATGGCAGTAAACATTGGTTCCATAATATTAACTCCAAGAATAGTTTCATTTCCTCATAAAAAGTTAATAATAATTTACTTTACACATTAAAATAATAAAAACAGGCAGACTTTTGGCACAGGTTACTGAGGTGCAGACCGTATAAAACCCAAGGACAGTTTGGATCCTGGATAAAGGGAGAGGGGAAACAATAACATATATGCAATTGCAATACTTACAAATTTAACCAGCAGGGGGTAAGTGAATCCAAGTGTTTCTCTTTTACCAACATCAATATTGTTTTTTTATGTTGAGGATTTATGCTGCCATCACTGAATAAAATAAGTAATGGTTTCTCAAGTCTTAAATAAGTGGGAAGATTTCCTACAGTGATCTCTGGCTGTTAAAAAAAAAAGGGGGCGGGGGATGGTGATGATGCGTAAAATAGAAAATAATGTTCACTTATTCAATCTTAATTTGTAAAATGCAATTCAACACTTTCACTTCAGGTATTGAAATTTAAGTCTATAGCTTAAAGTAATATTTTCAAAATAGAATTACTCCGACTTTTAAATAAACTTAAAGGAGTTCCTGGTTCTATAAGTATGTAACACAGCTTATAATTTCTTACACTAAAATATATACCAGACTAGCCAACATATGTATAACAAACAAAAAACCAACATCATATTTTTCCCAACATAAAATTTTTGAAAAAGTGTAAGCTGAGCTTTTAAAATACATTTTAATATCTATGATTACTAAAATACACTATTGAATTTTTTAAAGTATAGTTAAAATCATCAAAAATTAAAAGCCAGTCTCATTTCTTTTGGGTTTAAAATGAAGAATTTAATAAGATAAGAAATCTTATCCTTTTTCCATTTTTATTATAAAATAATCCTAATTTATTTGTAGAAGATTAATTTAGCTAGGCTGTTATTAATAAGAATTGGAAAAAGTCATAAAGAATGCTAATATATTTATGATTAAATATAGCAAATTACTGATAATATTAAAGTCTTCTACCATTTTGTTCATCTCTTGGATATACCTGTGAACTAGATTAAATCATCCTTTAGCAGATAAATAATCCCCAAATGACTGAAGAGGAAATTCACAGAGAAGCCAACTCGCTAAAGTGACACAACCACAGAGGAGGAGTTAAAATGATAATTCAGGCATTCTGCTCACAACCTCTATTTCATTGGCACACATAAAAATCCAAATCAACTATTTTTGTAATGGTGCCAACCACCTCTGAATACAGTACAGGTTTATCTTCCAACACCGAACCCTGGCATATACCATTCCCCAACTTCTCACAGTCGCTTTCCTCTGCCAATTTCATTGTTCTTCAAATTCTTTCTTTCATATTCAAAATCCTCCTTTTCTCACATCTTTCCTTCATTACTTAAATATGAGATCCCTTCTCCAAATTTCTCTATATGTTCTCATTTTGTGTTATCATCTTCAGAGGCGCTATAACTATCGATTTTAGGAAGAGATTGTAGAGATTATTTTTAAATCAGCAGATCTCCTTCGGGACAGATTCAAAACATAAGGTGAAATGGAGCTATGACTGCTCACCTCCAACATTTGCTGAAACTACAAAGTTTAAGATGTTATGATGGGTACCGAACCACACAGAAATAAGATGTTTTCCTTGTAATCAAAGAATCCATACTTTGTAGGAGACGGGTAACAAACTGCTATAATCCAAGAAAAAATTTCACATTATAACACTAAGAATGTCATAGATGATTTTAGGAAGGGCTATTTTGAGCTGCGCCTTGGATAAAGAATAAGATCTTGACAGACTAGAAAAGGGGCTCCAGATATAGGCCCATCACACGAGGACAGGAGCAGCGTTATGGTGTGCGTAATAATACCTGGGGAACGAGAGTAAAGTGTGCCAGGCTTGTTTATAAGAGGCAAATGTGGCTATAAGGCTGGATGGGAAAATACCTTAAGAATTTTTTAGTTCCCAGTAATACAAAGATTGTATCAAATAAGGGATATGGTTAGGCTTGTTTGAATCTAACTCGCATACGAATTTTTGGAAAGGCCAGGGGCAGACATTGTTCTTTCCTAGGTCAGGAAAGAAAGACTAAGGTCTATGAGTTTAGAAGGTTACTAAATCTGAGTTTGTAATGTAACTACCACTGGTAAAATGACAGAAGTTCTGAGTATGGATAAAATTTCCTCAAATAAGAATGCAGCAAAGTAAGAAAAAAGGATTATAGAGAATAAATGAGAAAATAGCCAGAGGGCAAAGGAGTACATGAAAATGACTGAATTGCAAAAGCAGAGGAAGAGAGAACTTTAATAAGGAATGGTAGTCAACAGCTTTGACTGCTACTGAGAGATTAAAGAGACAAGAAAAGGTCATTAAACATGATAGCTGGAAGGTGACCTTTAGCTCCCTGAGTTAATGAGAGGCCATAACTGGGCAGTGTGACTCTCTGGAATCCATGAGCTTCATACCAACTTTCAGTCCAGATTAAGTACTTTAACTGACCATCACCTACCATTAGTCTCAACAATACAGATAATCCACAAATATGTAAACTTTTAGTGGTAGACTAGAGAAGTAATGCGCATAAAGAGCAAACATAAGATACAGTGAAATAAAATAACCCAACAAATCTTTTCTTCACAAATCATGCCTTGTGCCAGCAAAATTTACAAGTCATGTAACAAAATATACTATCTTTAACTGATCTAGAGTTTCTTATTTCAGATAAGACACTTATTATAAAATATACTCACAAATGTTTCCAATGAAGCATTGGTTACTATTTGAACTATGTCTTGTGCACGGATGTTAACTAATGGAATACGCTCTATTTTGCCTTCCTTGTGTCTGGCAAGCAGCAGGGCTGGAAGAGTCACTTCATATTTCTTTGACCTATGGAGAAATGAAGTATTAAAAATTTCAACCAAAATATAACCAGGCTTCAAAAACAGGAACAGTTAAGCTAGGAGGTCATAGCAGGAGGCAGCAAATAGGAAGACTTACTACTAAGAAAAAGATGAATGCAATTTTCAGACAGATTTAATCTCTGTGAGGCTATGTGAGGAAGTTCAGAAGCCTCAACATCCTAGATTAAAAGAAAGCAACAGAGAGAGCCCTGCTGGCTTAATAGTGAAGGCCACATGCACCCCAAGGCAGGTTGGGGGTGGGGGTCAACCAAGATGAACAACTAAATGCTGCTTCCTTCTCTCTCCTCCCATCTGCCTGTCTATGCTTGCCTTCATTCCTGCCTGAAATTTTGCTTAGAAAAAAAAAAAAAAAGGCAACAAGTAATCTAATCAGATTTTTTTTCTAGACAATTTACTCATCAAGAAAATTGAGCAGAATTTGAAACATACTGAATAGCTCTCAATCTTTTGGACTGTTCACCATACCGCAGAGCAAGACGTGCATTAGAAACCTGCTCCTAGTGTGCCCTGTTGGAGCCAGCAGTTAGGTCTCCTGCCTTTTGCTGGCAAAATTCACGTACATCCCAAGGACTCAGGATCATGTGGAACAACAAAGATGAACAACTAAATAAAGTGCTTTTTCTGCTCACCTTCATTCCTGCCTGTATCCTTCCTTTAAAAAAAAAAAAAAGAAAACTACAGGTAATATATGGCAGCCATTATCACACCCACTTTAATGAGAAACCAGGGCTCACAGTGGTAAATGGCAGAGATATAATTCACACTGAGGTGATCCAGATATAAATTAAAGTAGCGGGGGGAAATGCTTTGTGGGGGAAACTACCAGTGAACAACTAAATTATTATACTACTATATAAATTTGTCACATTTATGTAATATAAAAATTTAACAAAGTCTAGTTAAAATGATAGTACTAGCAGAAAGTCCAATCTTCAGATCACCTAAAATACCTGCTTAGTTGACCAGTTGATTATTAAAAACAAAACACTCTGAAAACCACTGGTCTTGCTCTTTGGACCACAGTGAAATGCGAAGTAACAGCAGTGTAGAAGACAGAGGGTGACTGCTCATGTGGCAGGCAAACCGGCATTACATGTTCTAAATATCTGGAATTCAGTATGTTTTTTCAAAACTCACTGATTTCAAAAATAAACAGGAGCTTGATCATCAAGAGCTTATGTCACCAATGTTCAGAATGAAAAATTTAAGCTCAGAAATCACAATTAGACATTTTAGTCTGAAAGTAAGAAAAACTACTGGAATTTAACAACTCCACTTGCATTTGAAAACGAGCCATTGCTGTGTATTATTAGTAACAATCTCCAAATTTTAGGTCAGTATTTCATTCTGAAATAATGGAAATATTTTACTAGTCTACAGGAACCCCAAATTCTACAAATAAAGCAACTTAAGCAGTTAAGGAAAAAAAAACAAAACAATGATTAAGTAGATGTTTGCAATAACTTAAAATTAGGTAGATAATGCAGGTACAGTTGCATCACCTAAAATTCCTTGAGAAATATTAAAATATGGAAAAATGCTTGGTGGCAATAAAAACCCACTCGAGAAGTTAAAATTACCCAAATGACTATGACAACTCTCAAGAAAGAAACTTGCAAGTAAAATCCAAACAAGAAAATGTCTATAGGGAGATGATGAAGAATAAATCCAAGGCTGTGTCTGTGGGGACTTTGGTCTAATGCAAAAAAACCCAAAAAACTCAAGATTCTAAATAGCCTGATGGTACTTCCCTATAAGAAATTTAAATTTTAGTTATGCTGCCATCCTATCTTCTTTTATCAACTATATAAAGATAAGTAGTATATTATTTTGTTAAATTCTTCTCTAAAGTTAGGAAACTAATAAACTTACAGTATCAAAACATCTTCTTCAGAATACATTCCAATGATAGCATAACCTTTTAGGTGGTTTCCTGCTTCAGTGAACTCTTCTTTTGCTATACATACATAGACAAGACAAAAATAAGAAATGTTCAAAATTATTTGTGCTATTCAGCTGATGAACAGATTGATAAATGGAGTACTTTATTACTAATTATAAAGAAAACTATTTAAGTTCAATTACATAACTTAGTGGCTCTAAAATAAATCTGTTCTTTTTATGACAGTTGATTACTACAGATAATTGATACCAAGTTAATACAACTATGGTTCAAATATACTTTAAATGCAATTTATTTATAAGTTTTATAACTGAATACATTTTAATAACTAATTTCATATTCCAGATCATGTTAACTGACTAC
Organism: Solenodon paradoxus; assembly: GCA_004363575.1. NCBI lineage: Eukaryota > Metazoa > Chordata > Mammalia > Eulipotyphla > Solenodontidae > Solenodon > Solenodon paradoxus. The sequence continues at coordinate 153,466 of RJWH01001399.1, forward strand.
TTTAAAACCAAGAAGGAAGTCTGAGTTAAATAGTTGTGGACGAATGAAAAAGAGCAGAGTTAAGACTTAGATAAATGACATAGCCTTACCATGTGACAACCAATGATAGCTCAGTTTGCTGCAGGAAGGTTTAATAGTCATTCAAATATAAAAACAATGATTGAAGGAATTCAGTCAAAAAGTACCTAGTAATCTGGACTTGCTGAAACCAAAAGATTCGTATCTTAGCAGTCAACGTTCTATTCATGATCAAGCATCAACACTTTAACACTGATAACCACAGATAATTTTCTTTTACAAAGATGCATACTTTGCACAAGACTGAAAAACAATCTCTTTAGGAAAGCAAACTTACTAGGGTGGCACAGTCAGCCATTATGAATAGAATGCAAAACTCAAAATCATGAAAATATTTGGTGCTACACCAAATTAAAAAAGAATTATAAGAAAACAAAGCAACTAAAAAGGATTGCGTACATATACTTTCATTTCTAAGGGAAAAAAAAAACAGGGCTAAATTCTGGTCAATAATTGATGATCTTAATGGAATGTTTTTCATTTGTGATAAATAACAGTTGAAATCATATATTCCTATATAATTTCCTCATACAGAAACTTCTGTCCTTAAGACTATTTTTCTTGTAGTTTTTCCTCTGTATGTTTAAATCCAGGCAAATCATTCATTCTCCTCCTTGGTGAAAACTGGTTTTGCCATATAATCTGACATATGTGCGAAGTTAAGGAAATATTCAATAACCTAAATAAAAAGGTGTTTTTAGTCATTATGAATTATTTAAAATATTAACCTGATCTATAAAATTTTGGTGTTACTCATAAACATATTTTAATTGTACAAAATAAATACGTAAGTTAGAAATACTTCTTCCACTTTCATATTTCATTGAATAGTTAAATTTATATCTATACACATATACACAGACCTAGTTTTCAGTTCTGTCTGCAAGAAGTGTCAAGCAGCAAGAATACTACAGGACACTAAATGTACAAGTCGGGCTTCTTTTCAAAATTCAATGTCCCATGAAATCCCTTGAAAAGGAATCATGATTCTTTAGAAAAATGGCTGATGTCAGGAATGGGGTGGAATATCTTCTGCCAAAAGGACATATTCAAATTATGGAGACACATCAAAATGACATAGGAGTCATATAGGAGTCATATAGTCATAGAAGACCGAATCTGGGACAGTCTGACAACAAATAACAACTGATTACAACACACTGAATGAGAATTCAAGCATTCATATTGATAAGCAAACAAAAGAGAAGGGAATTCCTACAGTAGTATGCCAACTAATAAGTGTAGAAGGGATGATAGAATTAGAAACTTTCCAATTGGCAAACATTATAGTAATATCTTGTTAAGGCAATGGATTCTAAAACTGGAATGTAAAAGCATAATGGAAAAAAAGGACATTACAGAGTTTTTAATTATATCCTCACAAGATACTGATTAATTATAAAGGGAAAACAGTCACTTAAAGAGACCAGGCAGATACATCAGTGGACAAAATAGACATTTCTGCCCTTACGGAATTCCAATATCAGTCCTCAAACATTAGAATCTATATGTACAACAAATCAACATCTGATAAAAAAAAAATAAGTGCTCAGCAAAGGTTAGTAGTTAGCCTTTATGAGTAAAATACAAAGGTACACAAATGTTAGTGAATTCATAATAGCCTTTTACTGTTAGATATTTTCTTATTCAATATATGTTGAATAGACTCAATAAATGTTGAAAGTTCATAAGCATTATGTGAATGGCTGCAAAACAACAACAAAAAAACCACCCAACAAACAAAAAATAAGTAAAAAGGAGCTAATAATAGCTGACTGAAAAGGCTGAGAACAATTAATCAAATAAAGTAGTAAAGCATCCTATCTGGATTACATTACTCTGGTATATTAGATCTACCAATGTATTATTTAAACATGATGCTTTGCCTTTCACTGAGAGAAGAGTACATGTAAATTTTATTGTTATATATAGATAATCAAGTACATTATTCCTTATGTTAATTTCCTATTTAAAAACAGTATCAAAAATTCCTCCTGGCATTTACATTCAGGAAAGTTTCCTTAATGGGTGACTTAGCATCCTAACCTGTATGTTTGTCATTTATTATGTAATATAATGAAATTTTGTCATGTCATCTTTGTTTCTGGTTACTAACAGATTGCTTAGGGCTAAGTCTTACGATCAACTGCAATATTTTCTAAATATTTTATATCATTATCCCGTTGTTTTATTGCCTAATAATTATTTTATTCTAATGATTTTATTGTATTGGTGGATTTTTTATTATATGAAGACTATCTTTTTGGAAGGAGGCCAAGTGTAAATGAGAGCTTCAGGTTACTAGTCACCTGAGCTAGACTGAAGGCAAAGTCAATGGCTGAAGCAAATCACTAGAAAGGAAAGAAGAATAAAACAAAGGTTCACACATTGCATGATTTTAGAGCAAGAATACAAATTAAATAGCATTAACTTCTAGGATTTTATCTTATAAGATGGTAAATCACAGTACATACATTAATATTTTTATTTCTATTAAATCTTTTGATTTTTAAAGTATTTTTCAAAGTAGAGGGGAGAAGTTACTAGACAGAAATTTGTAGGAAGCAAAGTTACTAAGTAGTTAATAGTATTCACTATTTATAAATATAATGCTATATACAGGGATCCTATTCCTATTAATTCCTTTTAAATGACTTTATTCCTCATTAGAAACTCATCTTAAATAAAAGAAAAAAGAGGAGGAAAATTGCTAGATAAATGGTAAGAGTTAGAATATGATGAAGAAAACATTAAGGGTTTTGTTACCCAGTGAAGACACCATCTCTTACAAAGGCAAGAGAATAACATTTCAAGCAATACTCTTAATGCAAAGAATACCATGTGTGTACCTTCCTTTCAAACTTATTCAACTGTTCCTTTCAAATTTACTGAAAGATATCCCAAAAAAAACAAGGAAAAAAGTCTTAAGAATAGAGAAGTTGTGATAATAAAGGAACACTGTAGTTGGGATGTATATAAAACCATCAAAGTAAAATTAATTGCTATAAGCATTGTATCACAGCTGAAAGCAAAAACAGTCATCTGAAATTCATCAAAAATAAGATGAACGGAGAAATGTACAAGTATGTGCTAAGGCAATACAGTTAAGTTCACTTAAAGCAAGTAGAGCTAAATGGTAAAATTTAGATGTATAGGTGTCTGCTATAAAATTCTTCCAATGTTGCTGTATGTTTATTTTTCATAACATGTTAGGAAAATACAAAATATTTTCTATAACACAAAAAGCTCAGTAATAATCCAAATCAATAAAACCATAGATAATCATACAGAATAAAAGACCACAGGAAAACTAAAAACATCCTCCTTCCTATTCCATAAAAGGAAGTTAAAATCACTGAGATGTTCTTTGTAAGATTCATTTATTTTTAAACATTTTCTCAAACCCTGGAGAAATGAAACCAAAAGAATTATACTCCATTAGAAAATAAAAAGCATAAAAACAAACAATGGAGAATAGAACAAGCAATAGACATCCAAGTAAGTTTAGGCAGTATGTGAAAATGGTTAAATTTGACCTAGAAAACCCAATAGCCAAAACAGACAAGAGAATTTAAGAAAGAAATAAAAGATCTGATCCAATCACATATTCAAGAATTATTACTAGACATATAAAGTAAATAAAACAAAAATAATTTAAATGTATACATATACAGAGATATGAATTTAATATGGTGATGAAATCAAGACAGGAAAGGGACAATGTTTAACTATTTTACAAAAATAAAGTTGGCCACTAACATCATACCATGCACTAAAATATCTAAATAGTAAAGACTTTTAAAAAGCAAAATAAAAATATCAAGTAATGTAAAAGAATGAAAAGGCAGTCTATAAAATGGGAAAATATATTTGCAAGTCCTATATATGATAGGAGGTTAATAGCCAAAATATATAAAGAACTCCTGCAACTCAACAATAACACAAGTGAAAAATGGGCAAAGGACATGAACATTTCTCAAAAAAAGATACAGAAATGACCAGAAAGCATATAAAAATTGTTCAGCGCCATTAGTCATTAAGGAAGTGTAAATCAAAATCACAATGAGAAATAAGTCAAAATGGCAACCTGTTAGGATTATGTCAGATCACCTGTCCACAGAGCAACTAGAAATCATCTATTTTCCAGAAACGCACACCATAGAAGGGCAGGCCTAGAAACAATAAAAACAGTGGCAGCAATCACCACCACAAGGAGAGTGAAGGCATCAGGTTTCAGAGCTGCATCATCAATTCAGGACTCCAAGCATTTGAGAAAAAATAGTGGAGGTACTGGAGGTTAGGGAAGAACGAGGCCTCCCAGGAGTCTATTCAAAAGCAGAAGAGTTCACCCAGAAGGTCCAGGACACGGAGCTGGGGAAGAGGGTCTAGATGCAGGACAGAAGAAGGACCAGTACCCTGGTAATCTAAATGGAAGACCCTGAAGGAAAATTACATAAGGCACCACCATAACCAGAAGGTAGCTAGGAGAATTTCTCACCGCCACCCCGACCCCTCCTACTATATTACTCTGGAGTCACAGGACCTACCCACTGGAAATCCTAGCCCCCAGCTTGAAGGAAGAAGAGAGTCTCTCAAGAGGGAGGAAGTTTCTATAGTCACACATAGCCCCTGAAGTGGAGACAGAACTATAGTCTGATTGCTGATTATGGGCCAGCAATAAGGTGGTTGTTACCGATAAGACTTGGGACACTGGGGGAAAGCACAGCATCCCTCACTGAATCTTGAATCCAATAGCCTGAACTCTCAAGCCCCAACACAGGGTCCACCTAAGAACTTCAACAACTCCAACCAATGGTGATGCCAAAAACTCCAACCCGTTGTTCAAACTTAGATCCAGGCTTACTTGGTGCAAGTTGATACCTACACAAGGCCATGACTTCAGGAAACATAACCCACTGAAACAAATAGAATGCCAAGCAGGATGAAGGCAGAGAGGAATATACACAAAATTATGATTCACTTAAAAGCCTAGGGGAAAATCTGATTACAATAGACAAGTACAAACTATGTGAGGATGAATTTAGAGCAACAGTGATAAACATCCTCGTGTAAATCAAGAAAACTAGAGGAAAAGAATGAAAAAAAAAAAGAGAAGAAATGAAGCAAGATATCAAAGAAATGAAAAACACAAGAGTTGAACTAAAAAAAACTCAATAGAGGGACTCCAGGATGGATGAAGCCTGCGATAGAGTCAATAAGCTAGAAGATGGGGCAGAGGAATGTACTCAAGCAAATCTGAAAGAGATGAAAGAACACAAAGATATGAAGACAGCATTTGAGATATATGAGATAACATCAAAAGGAATAACATTCCCATCATAAGGTTCCCAGAAGAAGAAGACAGAGAAAAGGAGAAAAAAAAAACAAAACTGTATTTGAAGAAACAGCAGCTGAGAACTTCCCTAACCAGAGGAATGAAGCCAATCTCCACCCCAGGAAGCTCAAAGAGTTTCAAATAAAAGAAATCCAAATATATCAACACCTAGACACATTGTCATCAATGTCAAAAATATAAGATAAAGAATATTACAAGCAGCTAGAGAAAGACGAGTCACATACAAAGGAGTCCCCAGAAGACTGTCAGCAAATTTCTCAAGTGAAACCCTACAGGTCAGAAAGGAATGGCAAGATATGTTCAAAGTGCTGAAAGAAAAGGTTTTTGACCTAGGATACTATAACCTGCAAGATTATCATTTAAAGCTGAAGGAATGATAAAAAGCTTTTCAGATCAAGCCAAAGTTAAAGAAATTCATCACAAAACCAGCTCTACAAAAAATACTAAAGGATGCTCTATAAAGTGTAAAGAAACCCCACTTAAAAACAGTAAGACAAGAAAATATAAAAAGTGGGGAGGAGGAGAGCAGAATAAAGATGTAGATGGTTAGACTGAGTGGAAGACTAATCTGCTTTCAAATAAAAGTAGGAAATAAACATAGAATTCTTAAAACTAACCTCAGGATAATCTCAAAATACATCTCCAGGGAAAAAGCAGAGAAGAAAACCAAAAGGGAAACCAAACAAAAAATAACTACATACAACCCAACTAAGAGAAAGAGAAGAAAAAGGCACTGTCTGCAACGACATGCAGAAGAAAAATTACAAAATGACAATCAATAGTTACATCACTAATCACCCTAAATATTAATGGATTGAATTTAAGAATCAAATGATACAGAGTGGCCAAATGGATTATAAAGCGTAACATAACCTTCCACTGCATTCAGGAAACCCACCTCCATTCAAAAAATAAACCAAGACTCAAAGTCAATGGTTGGAAGACAATCCTACAGTCGAATGGCAACCAAAAAAAAAAAAAAAAAAAAAAAAAAAAAAAAAAAAAAAAAAAAAAAAAAAAAAAAAAAAAAAAAAAAAAAAAAAAAAAAAAAAAAAAAAAAAAAAAAAAAAAAAAAAAAAAAAAAAAAAAAAAAAAAAAAAAAAAAAAAAAAAAAAAAAAAAGGCAGGAATAACCATACTTACATCAGATAAAGCAGACTTCCAACTAAAGAGAATAACGAAAGACAGAGATGGACATTATATAATAATTAAGATGTCAATTTAGCAAGAAGACATAATGCTTATTAACAAATACAGACCAAATGAAGGAGAATCAATATATATTACAAGTATTATTAGAAGCGATGAGCGACATCAACAGTAACAAAATAATAGTGAGAGATTTCAATACCACACTTACAACAAAGGACAGATCAAACAGGCAGAAAATTAACAGGCAAACAGCAACTTTAAATGACCATTGGGAGAAGTTCAGTCTAACAGACATGTACCAAATATTTCATCCAATGACCACAGATTTCAATTTGTTCTCAAGTGCACATGGAACACTCTTCAAGGATGATTGTTAAGTTTGGACACAAAACATGTCTCAACAAATTTACAAGGATTGAAATCATACCAAGCATCTTTCCTGACCACAATGGTTTAAAACTAGAAATCAATTGCAAAAAGAAAGCTAGAGACCCCACATTAATTGGAGACTAAACAATATGCTTCTGAATGATTCTTGGTTAAAAGAGGAAATCAAAGAGGAATTTAAAAAATACTTAGAGACAAGTGAGAATGAAGACACGAGCTATCAGAATCCACAGGAGACAGCAAAAGCAGTACTGTAGGAAAGTTCATTGTCATCCAAGCCCACATCAAGAAACAAAAAAAATCAAAAAAAATAATCTAACCCTACATTTAAAGCAACTAGAAAAAGAACAATGAACAATAAAGCCAAAAATCATTAACAGCAAGGAAATAATAAAAAGACAAAATATAGTAGATAAAATATAAAATTGAAAAACCATTGACTAGATTCAAAGAAAAGAGAGAAAAATCAAATAACTAGAATCAGAAATGAAAGGGGAGACGTTACAACAAATAACACAGAAATGCAAAATGTCACAAGAGATGACTATGAACAGCTCTATGACAATAAAGTAGCCAACCTCAAGGACATGGACAGATTTTCAGAAAAATACAGTCTACAAAGATGAAGTAGAACACCTGAATAGAACCACGACGAGCCAGTAAATTGAAGAGGTAATCAAAAGTCTCCTTAAAAATAAAAGACCAGGATCAAATGACTTTTCTAATGAGTTATATCAGCATCAGAGAAGAATTAATACCTATTCTCAAACTCTTCCAAAATACTGAAGAACAGGGAACACTTCCAAACACTTTCTATAAGGTTAACATCACACTGATACCAAAAGCTGATAGAGACATCACCCAGAAAGAAAATTATAGACCATAACTCTAATGAACATAAATGCAAATACTGTCAAGAAAATATTAGCAAACCAAATCCAACAATGCATCAAAAAGATAATTCATCATGACCAAGTGGAATTTATCTCAGGGATGCGAGAGTAGTTCAACATATGTAAATCTATTAATATATCAATAAGAGGAGAAATATCACATGATCATATCAATCGACACAGAGAAAGCTTTTGAAAAGAACCAACACCCATTTATGATAAAAAAAAAAAAAACCTGAAAAAAAATGGGGTAAGTACATACCTCAACATAATATAGGACATATATGATAAACCTACAACCAACATCAGTCAATAGCAAAAAAATTGAAAGCATTTTCTCTAAGGTCAGGAAAAAGGCAAGACTGTCCACCCTCACTGCTATGTAACATTGTACTGGAGATCTTAGCCAGAGTTATTAGGCAAGAAAAATAAATAAAAAGAATCAAAATTGCAAAGGAGGAAGTAAAAGACCCATTATTTGCAGATGACGTGATTATAAATATTGAAAAACCTAAAAACTGTCAAAAAAACTGCTAGAACTAATCAACAAATATAGTAAAGTGGCAGGCTACAAAATCAATGCATAAAAATCATTGCATTTTTGTATACAAACAACATGATAGAAGAAAAAAAATCACATCATTTAAAATAGAAGTTAAAAAAATAATTATCTTGGAATATACGTGATAAAGGAGGTGAAAGACCCATATGATGAAATATGCAAGTCTTTCTTATAAGAAATAAAAGAGGACACAAAGAGATGGCAAGAAATTCCCTGTTAAAGGATGGGAAGACTCAATATTGTTGAAATGTCATTTTTACCAAAACCAACACACAGATTTAATGCAATCCCCATTAAAATGTCCCAAGCTTATTCAAGAAGAAAAAATCTTAAAAATTTATATGGAACAACTAAAGACCCCAAATAGCCAAAGCAATTATCAGAAAAAAAGAATGAATCCAGAGGAATTACACTCCCAGACTGAGTTATACTACAAACAGTGATCAAAATGGTAATGTATTGGAAAAATAACACAGACACAGATCACTAGAATAGAACTGAATCACCAGAAGCTGACTCACATACATACGGTTAATCTACAACAAAGGAGTCAAAAACATACAATGGAGATGGGAAAATTTCTTTAATAAATGCTATTGGGAAATCTGGACAGTCACATTCAAAAGAATGAAGCTAGACCACTCTCTAAAACCATTCACAAAAATTAACTCAAAAAGGACTAGAGACTTGGACATAAGACTGGAAACCATAAAATTCTTGGAAAACAACATAGGAAAGACATTCCATGACACCAGCCTTAGAAAGCATTGGAATCTCAACTCCAGTATCAAGGGAAACAAAAAGAAAGATAATTAGGACTACATCAAACTAAAAAGCTTATTCACAGAGAAAGAAAACATCACTAAAATAAAAAGACAACCTACTAACTGGAAGAAGATATTTGTGTTCCATATTTCTAACAAGGCTTAACAGCTAAAAATACTCAAAGAACTCATTAAATTCAGTAACAGAAAAACAGGGAATCCAATCAAAATATGGGAAGAGGAAATGGAGAGACATTTTTCTGAAGAGGATACATAGATGGCTAAGAGGCACATGAAAAGACGTTCCTACTCAGCGGCTATTAGGGAGATGCAAATCAAAACAATGAGATACCACTTTACAGCTGAGAGACTGGCTATTATCCAAAAGTCTAAAAACAACAAATACGGGCGAGGATGTGGAGCAAAGGAAATACTTTCACACTGTTGGTGGGAGTACAAATTGGTGCAACCCCTATGGAAAACAATATGGAGATTCCCAAAATTTGAATATGGAAGTCCCATATGATCCAGTCATCTCACTTCCGGGTATTTACCTGAAAGACACAAAAACACTAATTCATAGAGATTTATGCACCCTCATGTTTATTGTAGCCATATGCACAATAACTAAGAACTGGAAACTACCTAAATGTCCAATGTCAGATGAATGGATAAAGATGTGGTACATATGTATACAATGGAATAAATACTACACAGCCCTCAGAAGAGATGAAATCCTGTCATTTGAATCAACATGGATGGATCTAGAGGGGATTATGCTAAGTGAAATAAATCAAAAGAACAAAGATAGCAGATGATCTGATTCAAAGGTGGAATGTGAACAGGCAAAACAAAGGTACGGATGAAACAAAACCCACCCATCTTGGACACTTGTAATAGAACTGGAGATATCAATAGATAATGGGATGGGAGTGTGGAGTGCAAGTGGTAAGGGAGCCCACTGGACAATGGAAAAGAACACTTAGTGATCTGGTTGAGGGCAGGGTATGCTGATATATAACTAAGGAATGTGGAAACTGCATATATTGGAAACCTACACATGAGTTTAATTTGTAAAACAACATTAATATGACAAAACAGTAAAAATAAAATCACAATTAGGTAACACCTTACACTCATAAGGATGGATACTATCAAAACAAAGAAAATAATAAGTTGATGAGGATGTGAAGAAATTAGAATTTTGTATGCTTCTGGTATAAAATAGTATAGCTGTTATGGAAAATAATATCAAGGTCCTCAAAAGGTTAAAAATATAATTTCCTTACAGCCCAGCAATTCCACTTTTGAGTATATATCCATAAGACTGAAACCAGGGTCCTGAGAAATTACTTGTACACCACGTTCACAGCATTATTCATAGTAGTTAAGAGATGGAAATAAGCCAAGGAACAGATGAATAAACAAAATGTGGTATACACATACAATGGAATATTGTACAACTTTGAAAGGTTTTTGTTTGTTTGTTGATTGTTGAGGATATTACGCTAGGTAAAACAAACCAGTCACAAAATGAAAAATACTGTGTGATTCCACTTTCATGAAGTATCTAGAAGAGTCAAATTCAGTAGAGAGAGAAAACAGAATAGTGGTTGCCACAGGCTGGAGTCATGGAAAATGTAGAGTGTTAATAGGTATAGTTTTTCAGTCTTGCAAGATGGAAAAAGTTCTGGAGGTTATTTACACAGCAATGTAAATATATGTAACGCTATTTAACGATAGACATAAACATGGCTGACGTGGTCAATTTTATGTTTTATGTACTTTACAATAATGGAATAGTTCTCTAAAATTTTTAATATTTTTAATTGCATCAACAACTATAGAATGTATAATTTTAAAGTTCAACTCTACTTACCTGTTCTCATGGTTGGACTAAATAGTCCTAGTACTGACACACTAGCATAGGAGATCAAGTCTTTATATAATTGCCCACTTAAATACTCTTCTGCTTCTTGGACAGATGTTAGGTTCGCTGGATATGAAATCCTGTTGCTGTATGAACAAATAACTACATTCAAAATTTAAGATTTTTTCAGCTTATAAAAAATAAAACATATTGAACTTAGCAAATACTATATTTCATGAGAAAACATCTGGCAAAATAGACAAATATTATTCTAAACAAAAAATCACTCCCATTAAACAAAATTTCTATTTTTTCCCAAAAGTGTCAGAATGTGATAGGCTTCCTCATCAATATTTGTCCCATTATTTCAATTCCAGTATCCTCCTTAACCTATTTAAAATATGTCCACAAAGTATGGAAATTAGAAATTTTATAGATTTAAAAATGTTAAGAGCTTCGAGAAAATTGGAATACTTACAGCTGGATAAATTTTAGAAGATCTTCTGTTCCTAACATACCAGCATAAGAAACTGGCTTCTCACCTTTCCTGTACATCTTTACAACAGGAAATTCAGTAACATTTTGCTTCGTACATACATCGGACCAATCTGCACAGTTTACTCTAGTAAGGAGCATAGTGGATGTGCCTAAATAAAAGGAAAATGCGCATTTTATAAATGATGAGGAAAAATCAGTTGAGTTTTGTCAATATTTTTATATCCCATTCTCATTTTAACTTCTCAGCAATATGAACTATCCCTGCTGAATACTCTTCCCTTGACTTCCCAACACTTTACTCAATCACTTTTTTTCCTGATTCCTTTTGCAGGTTCTTCTGTCTATAGAGCTGAGAGTTCTTTGAGGCTCAATTTAAGCTATTTTATCTTCTTGGGTTTGTCCTCCCCACCCCATTAGTAAGAGGAAAGCCCAAATTTAATAACAAACATATGGAGAATCTACATAACAGACAATAAATTCTGAAGTTGCAGGAGCAGCCCCATATTTATATCCTGAACTGAGGCATGAAGGTCTTAGGGGAAAGATGAGGGCTTCTCTACATGGAGTAAAGATAAATAACTCCCCTTTCTAAACTAGTCTAGAGAACAGGGCCAAACGACCATATTAGGATTATCAGAAGGTTAAATGCCCCAGGAGTCCTAGATGGCTTCTTTGATTAAGGGAAGGGCTAGAGATTTAGAGGAACTGGATTTTTCCTTTGCTTTGGGTTTCCTCCACTGTCCTTGGTTCTTCATGTCAGAGTGGGGGACAAAGCCCAATAAAACAATTACCACACAACTCAGCTACTGAAAGGAGTAACTTCTAATAAAAGGGAATGTTAATATATTAGACTGAAGAAGGAATCTTAGTATATCAATTTAGGATTTATCTTAATTTAGGATGTAACCTAATGAAATGACTAAAATTGTGAAATCCAATATTTTCATATTTTATCACAAAACTTTTTAATACTGAAAATTAATTTCCATATTTTAAGTGATTCTAGATTACACTTCATAGATGTGAGAACTTGTCACTGTGGATTTAGTGTTATCTGTTTGATAGTACAGTCAGGGTCATATTGACTACTATATACCTATTACCTAGCACAATGTTTGTTCTACAGTATGTACCCCCAAAAGTATGAAATGTAATCTGATATTTATTTATGAGTAAAATTTCTAATTTTTACACTAATGTATGTTAGTATCTAAATATTTTCTGAGCATATAAACAGAGATAAAATTTCATTCTGCATGCAGTCAGTTATTCTAAGGAACTTCTATACAAAATTCCCTTAGTCTTTATTTTAATCATTTCATTAGTAGACATCTAATGATGTCAGTTCCTACAAAGAGTATATCTCTACCCGGCTACTACAAATGCAGCTCTTTCCCATCAGTAAGCATCTACACCACAGGTTTAACACAGCTAAAAATATTATTTCTAGGTCCTTGCAGTTCAAGTTGAAAACTAATTTTTAAAACTGAAAAAAAAAAATGTCATTATAAGGCTACTTATATTGAAGCTATCCATTTACTTCTTTCTTTCTTATAAAATGGTTTCAATATTTAACCATGGTTAATGTGAAATAATTTAATATTCCAAGATACCTATAGTATTATATTCCACAAACTGAACATCAAGGTCATTCCTAATTTAAAGGGAGAAAAGCATTCTCTTAGCTCAGATACTTGTGTTTTTGTCACATATTTGGTTATTTTAATTTTTCTTAGCTAGAGACTCTGTAAGTAGAAAACCTTGACATTGACTGCCACCTTGTGACCGAATAGAAAATATTCTTCATTGCTTTAAACTGATGAAACTATGATGAAGACTTTTTTTCTCAAGTCAACATGGAGGATTTTAGGCCTAAATACATAAAGTATTATAATATTTTCCTAAGTTAAAAATTGTAATATAGACTCCAAACTAGAAACATAACTCGACAATTATCTACACCATGCATTTCTACATTTAGTCCCCTGAACTTCCAAAGCAGTTTATTTATATGATATCTAATTAGTAAAAGGATTGTTATTCATACAAAGCATACTAACTGAAAAAGTGTTGGTTATCTGCTCTTTTATTCTGCAAATACATATAATTCAGAGTCCTTGCATTGAGAGGTCAGGTAGTTTCTTAATTTGGTCATTAATGAGCAGAAAGTAAGGGGGATATTTTATTTTTTCATTTTCATTTGCTATCTAACCAAACAGGGTAGGGGGAGGATAATTCTATTATTGGGAGACATAATCAAATTAGTATTTTATTATGTTTTATACTTCCCCTCCTTTTCCTTCTAATTATTTGTCAATAAGCTAGAAAAGCTAAAAGGAGAAATTTAAATCTGTCTAAAGATTACAACTATAGAGGATACTATGAAAGAGAACAATAAAGTTTGCTTTAAAAAAAAAAGACAGGAAATATCAGATTTAATCACTCCTTCACTTGAGTAATGAATAATCAAAATTTGAGTCAAATGTGATTGGAAAATGAGTTTAAGAGAAACAGTTCAAAAATTATTTCTTTAATCTCTGATTTTTAAAAATCATTATAGAACATGTTATTTTTAGGGTTGGTTTTGTGGAATAAATTTCTTGAATTCATAAAAGTCCTCAATATATAAATAAGTTTATCACTACATGTTTTCCACTAAATAAAAAAAATTTATGAAACTCATTTGTATTAGCCTATTTATTCAATAATTATTTTTCAAAAAAACAGATATTTTGCAATGTAAGGCAATGCCAGTGAGCTAGGCATAAGATACACTACCTACCCACAAGGAAATGAAAGGGCCTTTCTAGAGTTCCCCAAAAATGATATGGTATATTTATTTTGAGAGTAATCACAAATAAGCCTATTTAACCACAACAGCTTCTATTTACATTAAAAGCAGAGTAGGGGGAAATCATATTAAAGATACAAAGCATGACACATTCTATCATTTTAATGATTATAAAATATTATACACACTTAATTCATTAGTATTTCACTCTTACTAAGAGGCATCCCTACTTCTGCCTATGTCTTTTCTGGGATATAACATAGACATCCTGAGTTAGAATACATTCCTTGGATTCTTATTTCCCTACCAATGGATCAGGTTTCATAGAATAATTTTTAAAAAGATCCTGGCTATTAAAAAATATCCTTGGTGCACCCCTGTGGCTCAGGTGACTAAAGAGGTGGCCATGTAAAGCCCATGAACCCAAGTTAATGATTCAGGGCTGGGGATAAATATAAATTGTACCGAATGAAAAAATAAAAAAATATATTAGTCTATAAGAGGTTAAGTATATAGGTTCAAGAACAGAGATCTCTGATCTTCATTAGACTCTGAGACTAGGTCTTAACTGTCAAATTTTTATTTAATACTATTCAGTAATTAATAATATTTCACAGTAACTGGCACAGAGTAGGTACTCAATAAACGTTTGCTGAATATCTGAATTCAGTCAAAAAGGTTCGTGGATTAATGGTGTACCCACAAGTACATAAAACATGGGCCCTTTACTCAACAGACCGTTCCACAAAGACAATCAAGTGAATGCTTCTGAACATTCTTTAAATTCATGTTTCATTAATTTAATCTTGGAGACACAAAGATATTAAGACAATAATCTGAAATGTTATATGATTTTCTACATCTTTAGCATGATGTAGTTTTACAAATAGCTAAGCTCAGAATTATCAGGAAAATAAGCATACATATCATAGTAAAATACCTTTCAATTTACTTGCTGTATCAATATAGGATTGCAGAAATGCCATGGATACTGCTTGCCCTATATCAAAACAATAAATTTTACAACATGCATATATCCAAAGCATTTGCATATAGACAAACATATAAATTTACAGGGTTTCCCAAAATTGTTATTTCTTAATATTCTAGTATATAGCACCCAAAATAAGAGGGCTCCAAATACAAGGAATACCACAACAAATATAGTTGAAGAGCATTTTTTGAAGATATAAGCAATATACTTCCTATAGATCTATAAGAACTATTAATATATTTAAATCATTAGTTTGAACCACAATATTTTTTAATTAATAAGATGAGCATTTTACCATTAACATTCAATCTGTAAGTCAGATGCATAATCAGTTTCACAACTCCAGAATCAGTTAGAAGTAAATGTTTCAATATATCTATGATGCCTACCTGGGACATTTGAAAGTGCTATCATTTTACAATGTACAATATAAGTAATGCAAAAATAAAAGCTGTCTACTTCAAATGTCCAAACACGTAGTACTGTCTCCTTTAAAGGTTCATACTTACAACCAGCATAGAAAAGCACTATGCTGTCAGAAGCCATCACTGTTGTGTTAAATGTCTGGGCTGTTAGCTCTACTGTCAGTTCTAAGGACAACAGTCTTTTCCGATCTTTGTAAACAGTTTCTTCCACTTCATCATCTTGAATATCTAAAGCGTCTGAAAAGGAGTTAAGTATAAACATGTAAGTAAAAATACTTAAGATCTTTCCCCAGAAAAACATGAAATTTACTACTTAAAAAAACTACTAAATTCATACTACCTTAAAATGAGCAATATTTAGAAAACTTTCCAGTTGTCAGGCTTCCTTTCTTAAATGATTCTAAGATGCTTACTGACCCAGAAATTGTGAAGTCCTAATTAATTCAAAAAGTAAATTTGTCTAGAGAGATGAATATTGCTCTTGTTTCTAGTATATTCATTTATAATTCAAAAAGGTCCTACCATTCATATCAGACAGTGTCTACTTTCCACTCTATGACAAGTACTGTTAACAGACACTAGGAGAAGAAGTAACAAAACAGATACAGTCTCTGGCCACACAGAGCTTCTACCTATGGAAATGTCAGAAAATAAGCTGAATAAATATAAATTTTGATCAATTTATGAAGAAAGATAAGATACAGTGAGAGCTTATAACAGGGAGATTTAGATTTATGATATGTGTTTTCTTCTTAACCACATATTTTCATTTTCCAGTCAGTCCTGTCTTATTTCCCAACCCATACTTCTCTAATCTTTTCCTGAGGCTTCCTTTCTGTCTTTCCTATTCTCTTTCTCTTACATAAGCTACCCTCACTGTAAACATACTCACTTGTTATCTTTTTTGCTTATTCATCAATACATATACTCTTTTCAGTCGGTCATATTTTTATGATTTTTTTCTATACTGTCCTTTTGTAAGAACTCGGTATATTTTATTCTAATTCATCCTGTACCCATTTCCTTTGAAGGACATTTCTCAGTGTTCCACTCTGACATGGTAACACACTAACTCTCCTTTATTTTTCTTATATAAATGAGAATGAAACAAGGGGGCAGATTATGTATAGGAACATAGCCAATATGGATTACAGAGAAAGTTGAAAAACAAAAAAAACAATAACAATAAAACAAATAAAAAAACTGTAAAAAAAAAATATATATATATATACTAGAACTAGGCTGGGGAGAGAGGCAAGTAAAGAGTCAGAAGACAAGTTAGCAGCAGAGGGCAAAATCAGGCCAGAGAGTTGGAAAGCAATACAAGGGATGCAATAACAAGAAAAATCTTGAAACATACAACTTCCACAGAAGACAGGAATCTCATTCAACTGACACTGAAGCAATTCTTCTGGTTCTGAAAACTGGACTATATGCAACACAACAGATATAAAACAAGATGGCCAGAGGCCAGAACACAGGTCTGCCTATACAATGACAAAGCTATGGAGAAGAACTCTGGCTTAAACCATGAGTAATTTTAGCCTATGCATATATGAGAATATCAGAGCAATGCTCAAACTAAGAAACTGATCACTGGTGACAGATAAAGCTCATTAGCCCTTATTAAATTCAGAATATAGATTTTGATCTTGTCAATGAATAAGCCTCATGAAAAGAATAGGTAAACTTATTTCCTTCTTGGAGAAGATGATAACAGTACTATATGAAACCTTCAAGTATTTACTAAATGTGATACAAAAATGAACAAAACATAATTCCTACCTTAATGATATTACAGATTAGAGAAAAGTAAACGAGAAATTACAGAAAAGGATTAATGTTATAAAAGAAGGATTAATGTTATAAAAGGAGCGATAATGATCATAAATAAGATTTCAAGTCAGAATGTTTAAGTTTGAGTCCAGCCTCTCCCACAAGCCACTTGTTTGACTTTGAGCAAAACACTTCACTCTGCTTAAATGCAGATTCTTCATCTACAAAATGAAGGTGACATCAGCTAACTCAGATAGTAATCAAAGTAAATAATATGCAGGGAAAGGCCTTGAAAACCATAGAATATTTCAAAATTGTAAGCAATAAGATCAATAACACAAAAATAATTATGTTAAAGTGTTATGAAATTTACTCCTGATATTGCTAACAATGAGACTTAGTTACAAGTATAACAAGATTAATTTGAATCACATTTCTTAATAGGCATGATTAAAACATAATATCATGTTGTGGTAAACATGGAGACTAGCAGTGCTGAAAGAAGTGATTTTGAGAATAAAGGCAGAGATGTGGAAAGCTAGAAGCCTGCTATCACAACATAAGATTTCACATTAAACAAAATACAACATTCTTACATGTTTTCACCTAATCAACTTGACACAATCTCATTAATAGTCTTGAAATGAGAATAGTTACTCTATGAGAAAGTTAATTCACTGAAATTCCACTGACCTTATGGGAACTAAACAGAAAAGGGGGTTGAGAAAGGTGAGAATCACAAAACATATTACCCATATCTGGATGTTCCACGTCATCGTCTTCATCTTCTTGTATTTCCTCAATGTGCACATTTTTTTCCACTCGAGATATTAATAAATCAATATCATGTAACACCAAAAATTCCACTGGCACTCCCTAAAAATATGTTAGTTATTTTAAATGACTAAAGTATAACAGCATTTCTTCTCTTTCCCCAGCTATGGCTCTCAAACTCAAGTTCTTGGGCTGTATATGGCCCGTACTTTAGCCACCAAGTCACAGGGATGCATCACCAAGTATTTTAATATAAAAATATATGACTTGTTTGACATTAAAATGAAACTAAACCTTTGAACTTAAATTTTTAAGAAGTTAATTCATCCGGTTCCAAAATTAGAAGGAGTAGAATCCAAACATTCTGACTCTTAACTCAATAATCCAGTCATAGAGGAAAAAATGGTAATGCTCAATATTGGCAAAGATAACGTATAAACGTTAAGTATAACATTTCTAGAGGGCAATTTGACAGTGTATTTGAAAGTCTTAAAAATTCCCATTTCCTTTGACAAATTTCACTTCCAGAAGTTTAGCCAAAAATAAAAAAAATCATTGTTGTTTAAAAAAGTGTGCAAAGCAAGTAATTAATATAACTAGGTAAGAAGTAGGATATACCATAAGATCCTAATTTTCTTTTAAAAAGAGAGACAGATAAATGAAAGAAAAATACCAAAATGTTAACAGAAATTATCTCTGAATAGTGACCATTTACAGTTTCTTTTCTTATAAACATATATTAATTTAAATCACATGTATTAATTTTCTTTAAATCAGCAGACATTATAAACTAATACATAAAATAACTAACCTCTTCTGCTCTTTTGAAGACCACATTAGCATGTCGAGGAAAGTCCATTTCCAAAGAATCCCTTTTTCAAGTGAAATTAAATATTTATTTTGCTAATCTGAAGAATAATCATCATCCAGGATGTTAATCTAAAACAGAACTCTAAGTTCTTATGCCAAAAATATTCATGAAACAAAAAAACAATTTGGTGAGTCTGGGAAATTTTACAGATAAATGTAGACCAGATTTTCTAGTCTGCATCTTAGTTGACATCTTCATTTAGCAAAGTTTAAAGGTCTAAATTTTAATCAAGCTAACAATGTATAGGCTAGTTCAGGTTCTTACTATGTTTAAATCTACTAGAGCTCTGAGTATATTTATAAGTGAATAGGCTGCCATATTTAAAAATGAGAAAAATAAGTTTTAAAAAAATATAATGAATATTTAATGTTTAACATACCTTAACAAGAGTAGAACTCCAGCTTTTCCCAGAAGACGCCAGGCAACCCATTCTGCAGTTCTTCTATCAGCTTCGTATGTAGGTTGTTGACTAACAATAAAAACTAAAGGTAATCCTAGTTGGAGATGAATAGTGGAAACTTGTTGAGGATCTTCAGCAACTTCAGTCTCCATTAAAAAAAGAACAAAATGTCTTCATTGTGAGAGAATAATGTTTCAACATTTGGATTTAAACTGTAATTCTTCTTAGTAAAGTCAGGAGTAAAAAAGCCATGCTGAAATAAATACATTAACAGAAATGGGCCTATAATTTCCCAAGTTTAATGTTCCCAATGTATCTATATACTTCAAGCATTATAAAACTAACATTTTATAAGCAATAAAGCAAAAGATTATAGCCACAAGGAATATTAAAAAGAAAGACACAAACAACAAATAAAAGTGTGGTACTGATAACAAGGAGAGAGATATTTCAAAAGAAATAGAAGAGACAACTAAGGAATAAATTCTTCCACAGAAGCATTTAAAATAACATATTCAGAATAATGAGAAACACCTAAGTTAAGAAAGCAACTTAAATATATGCCTCCAGTTTTTCAATCTTCAGAAATCACAGGAAAACTACAAAGGAAATTTTTTAAAGAGCTATACATACATAAATAAAGACAAGAAAAAGGCATCGAAATTTTGGAAGCTGGAATATAAAATAATAAATGACTTAGGAGAGTTAACAAAGTAAAAACATAAGCCCTGAGAGGGAAAGCTAAGGTAACAACCCAATTTTAACTGCAATATCCTAAAATTGCTCAGAAACTTTCTGTGCTGGTATCTTTGGAACTAAGACCTGTTGCAAGGGGAGTGACAGGAAGGCTCTAACGAAAGGATAAGCACCTTTAAGAAGCAGTTAGATCCCTAGATTCCCCTCCCCATCTCAATGAAATTAAGAAACTGTCCTTCTGTCACAACAGAAAACATCTAGGGGAAACTTTGGAAAAATTGAGAATGCAAACAACTCGCCAAAATCAGAGGAACTGAAATGCCCTCTAATCCCCTTCCCACTCCATCCAAAAAGCTGGTAGCCAGACTTCAGTCCTCCAGCAGAAGGCTGGAAGATCCTTTTCTGGGGATCTTGAGTCATCTCAAGGAAATGTCTGAAGATACAGATATTGTGGTTCACCAAAAAGCAGCCCAAGTCTAACTGCTATAACGAGCTCTGAGTTAACAGATCCCATCAACATTCTCAGAATTTCCAATCAGGTTTTTAGTTTCATATTCTAAATCATGAACAGATATCCAAGCAGTAATAAATATCTGAGGAAAGCTTCTAACACAAAAGATAGAGACCCAAACTTTCAGAAAACCAAGTATATGGAGGAAACACAGACTATGCAGGAAGAAAAAGAGGTTCAGAAAATCAGTGATAACCTCAAGGAGATGAGAAGATATTATATGCATAAAGAAATGAAAAAGTTGAATTAACCTATCAAAAAGTAGAGCAAAACAGACAAAAGATAGAGAAAAGTTAATACAACTGAAGAACTAGGTCAACATTCAAATAATAGGAGTTCCAGAAAGAGAGAGGGGAATAAAAAGGAAAGGTATCATCACTGAAATAAACAAAACTTTTCTACAACTGAAGGATATGAATTACCAGAATGAAAGAGCCTACCAAGTAACCAACATAGTGGATAAACACAGATGCACAGGAGGATACATTCTTGAAAACTTTACAACTATTGAGGACCTCTTTTAAATCATAAGTTTCCAGAAAATTCTATATTACCTATGGTAGGCAGAATTCTAAAATGGCCCCCAAGATTCCTAGTGTATAAATCTTGCAAATCCCAATCCCTGCAGCATTAGGTAGGATTCATAGGATAGCCATTCCCTTCATTGGGTTACATTATATAAGACTCTGTTGTAGCACACTGGAATGATATTTTCCTGCTCTCTTTGAAGGAGAAAGCTGCAATTTTTTGAGAGGGCTATATGGTTAGGACCTGAGAACAGCCTGTAGGAACACTATCAGCTAACAGGCAGTAAGACAGAAACCTCAGTCCTACAAACACATGGGATTATGAATTATGCCAAAACTTGAATGAGTGGAAGAGATTAAAGAGGTAGAAAAGCCTGGTTTCTTCTTTGCATCTTTGAAGAATTATAAGTGATTTAATATTACAAAATAAAAAGGAAGAATAGGCAATAAGGCTAGAGATCTTACAAGCAGCCAAATCATTTTTTAAAACATGTGTAGCCTCTTAAGAAAATGGGGCTTTATTCTATGAAGGATTGTGAAAATTACTGTAACATGATGATATATGTGTTTAAAAAATATAATTCTGCCAGCAATGGGGAGAATGATGTTAAAGGGACTGAAAAGACAGTGGAGACGGACAATACATTACCGTTGACACGTTGAGTTTGAGAGATATATCTAACTAGTAGTTATGTATGTGGGATAGGAATGCCAAAGAAACGTGTTACTTGAAAGTTCAGATGTGAGATCAGTGTAATGTCATAAAAACAGATGAGAACAGGTAGAAAGGTATGTTCCAAGGATCGACTGCTGTGTTGCAAAGCATTCCCAAAACTTGAGGGCTTAGAATAACAAGAACTATTTATTTTGTTCATATATCTGGAAGCTTATCTCTAGGCCACATGGCATTAATGGGACATTTCAACTGAGAGCTGGAGGTCCCACTTTAAATATAGCTGATTTCATGGTAAGCAGGCTAGGGGCTCAGTCCTCTTCACATGGGCTCTATTTAGGCTTAGTCTCATAACAAGTTAGCTGTGTTACAAGAATGAGTAACCCACAAGAACAAAGCAGAAGCACATGGCATTATGTGACAAATAGTCTCAAAAGTCATATAGCATCACTTCAGCTTTAGAAATTGGTCAAGTTCATCACAAAGGACCAACTAAGTTCGAGGAGAGAGGACAAAGCCTCCATCCTTAACAGGCATAGTGATAAGGCCACATGATAAGAAGAACACATGGGATGGGAGATACTGTTATTACCATCTTGGAAAAATATAATCACTGTCTAATGGGATGAAGCTTTGGTGGTCTTGGAGAGAGGAATGAGTGTATTTTGCAAGTGAGAGAGATGGGGATTATTGTATTCAGGAGTTTGCCTTTGGGCTACAATTCACATACTGTCATATCCTCCCTCTATGCAAAATATACACATCCCCCAGACTCCTCCAGCTTTAACCCATCAGACTTTGAGATCAATATAAACTCTAAGACCATATCTATGTTCAAGTCCAGGTATAGACGAGGCTCCTACAGTGTGGTCACTTGGATAGAATTACTTGAAAACTGTTCCCTCTCAATCTGAGGCCTGTGAAGTAAAGAGATAAATTATTTGCCTTCAAGACATATTCAAACATATCAAGAATCACAGAACAGACACAGGACCACTACATACACACTCTTAGTAGAAAGAAGGGAATGGAGGCATGCAACAGTCACTAGTGCCTAGGGACTCTGAATCCTTCTAGGTATGTTCTGCCAGATCCTTGATTAGGGCTTGGTCCTCGTCCCTAAGGGTTGCTTTCTGAGGCTCCTAGTTAGAAACTCTTGTCTCTTAGTCTGTCCTCCAACTCATCCTTTCTTGTTTATAAAAAGGAGCATATGCTTGCAAGATGCCTTCTCCTGCCCATAGAAATTTGGGGATCTAAAGGCGTCTTTCCATTTTGTAGTGTTTCTGTGCTTTCCATAAAAGCTGTCATCATTCTTTTAAAATCTTGCAATTTCTTAATTACTAAGCTATAATCCATCTCATTAGAAAAAAAGACAAAAATCACAAAAAGTTCTTGACAGGTAGAAAGAATAATAGAATAGTATAATAAAAATAACAATGAATAATTTCATATATCTATAAAAATATTATACATATAATTAGTATAAGAGAGTAGACAAAAGTAACAAACATTCCTGCATTGGGGGTAGAATTACCAATATTTTATAAAACTCATGTATTACTATTAAAGTACATAACTTAGAAATTTAATTTTCATAAAAAAGTTATAAGAAGAGATTGCTATGAACTATTATATGCCACCAAATTTGATAACCTAGAAGAAATGGATAAATTCCTACTAAAACTGAACCTTGAAGAAATAGAATATCTGAACAGACATAACTAGTAAGAAGACTGAATCAATAATCTAAAAGCTCCCAACAAAGAAAAGACCAAGCCCAGATGGCTTCACTAGAGAATTCTATCAAACATTGAAAAAAGAGCTAATGGTAATCCTTCTTCTAACCTTCCTCCAAAAGAAGAGAAAATACTCCCAAATTCATTGTGTTACTCTGAAACCAAAGTCAGCTAACAAAATTAAAGAACATAAAACCATAAAACTACAGACTGAAATCCCTGACAAATACAGATGCAAAGCAAATAACCACAACAAAATAGTTGACCCTTGAACAACATTGAGGGGGAATTTGGGGTACCACTCCTCACTCTAGTCAAAAATACACTGTAACTTTATAGTCAACAACTCATATTCACAGGTTCCACATCAATGAATTCAAGAAACCAACATCTGTGGTTGGCTGGATCTGTGAATGAGGAACTTGCAGGAAAAACAATCCATAGGTAAGTGGACCAACACAGTTCAAATCCAGCTAACAGAATTTGACAGTACATTAAAAGGATCAAACACCATGACCAAATGGGATTTATCCCTGGGACACAAGAATGGTTCAACATACAAAAATGAGTAACTGTAATAAACATATTAACAGAACAAAGGACAAAATCACGTCATCTCAACTGATAAAGAAAAAGCATTTGGCAAAATTCAATTCCCTTTCATAATAAAAATGACCAATAAATTAGGAATGAAAGGAAATCAACTCAACATACTAATAGTCACATCTAAGTAGGATTAATTTAATTCAAGTGTCCTGAATTTGAGACAAAAGCTACCTCATATGTAAATACCAAAAAAAAAAGTTTTCAGAAACTTGTATAAAAGTTTACCTACTTTTAAACATTTTATCAGGTATTTTCACTTGAATCATTCTTCTTGGTATTCAGATAAAAGCTTTCATTCTTTAGAATAAACTGAATCCATATACAGAAAATCATTACTATTCCAAAATGTTCTTAGTATTAATCAACAGGCTAATAATAGAACTATTTTTCCATCTGTTTACATTGTTGGAAACCTTAAGAATGCTTTGAGGGTAACTCCATGTTTGCCAGACTCTCGCTTCATCAATTTGAGATCAAAATCTATTTGAAATTTCTATGCTCAACGCTTATTTTCTGTTTATCAGGATTAAGATGACATGCTCTCCCATCATGACTATGGCACTGTTATGCTATAAATCTACAAAAATGAAATGTCCAAGAACCCTATCTACGTAAAGCATACATATGAACAATCCACACCGAAAGAAATCCAGTCTGCAATGATTTCCAGAAACTTAGAAGTAAAAAATAATACAACATATAAAGTGCAATATCAGACACACAAAAGTTTACAAAAAGTCTGAATTCTAGCTTCTATTTTTATTAATGTTTATAAAAAATATAAACACAAAGTACTTCAAATTCTGGATGTTTAAGCCCTGGCAACTTTGCAAGGCATCTTATTAACCATACAAAACTTAACCATGACCTCATCGGTTTTAAATACAAATTGATGTGGATAATAAAGGAGTGATGGTTAAGAGTAATATGAAAGGGAATGATGAGCATCAGTGACACTGTTAGAGAAAAAGAACAAAATAAGAAACACTAATTCAAAGTAAACTACTACAAAGTCTTGTAGACAAAACGTACATGAAGTAATTAAATTCAGGTACTAAATTTTCAGGACCTCTCCATCTCTCTTACAGTTCATTACATACTCAAAATGCATAACCTGGTCTTAGTCTAAGGGATGTTTCCTATAAAGGTGTTTGGCCTCACTTTGTTTTGTTGTTTTTAAGACAGAAAGGGAGAGGAGGCAGCAGTATATGAAGGAAGAAAGAAAAAGAGGGAGGAGAGGGAAGGAAGCACTTTCAATAATTAGTTCATTTATATTAGTTGTCCCCACCCTCTTACTCTGGGTCAAGAACCCAGATCCTGGTGCATCCTGGTGAAACAGTGGTTTGGTCAACTACCTACAGCTGAAGTGCAATCCATATACATGCCAAGGACCCAGGATCACATGCCAAGCTGAGAAGAACAACCAGAAACACAACTAAATAAAAATAGAGAGCTTTTTCCTCCCCTTTCCTCCTGCCTGCCTGTCTACTCGTGTTCATTCCTACCTGCAACCTTTCTTTAAAAACATTAAAAAATCGAAAAAAAAAGAACTTAGGTTCTGGGGCTTTACATGGTCCACCACCCAGCTGCCTGGTTAGTGCCTGAGCTACCAGGCAATACCTCATTCTGTTTAAAACTGTAACATATTCTTCAAGAACCAAAAAAAAAAAAAAAAAGCAAGGACAAAAATAAAACCTTCAAATACTATACTGACAGAGCCAAATGTTTAAAGTACCAAAATATAAAAGGGACCCAAAGTAGCTCTGAACTTTTTAACATCTTCCTACTCCCACAAAAGTAAACCCTTAACTATCTCACCAAGAGGCAAAACAATGAAATAGAATAGATTATCCTGAATTATCCAATCGGGCCCAATGTGATTATAAAAAGCTCTTAAGCATGCGAAGAAAAATTTGGAGAGAATCAGACAGAGATGATACGATACAAGAAGGACTTTGAAAATGAAGAGGAGGGCCATGAGCCAGAGTGTGCAGGCGGTCTCTAAAAGCTGGTGAAGACAAGGAAACAGATTCTACCATACAGCCTCCAGAAAAGAAAGCAGCCCTGGCGACACTGATTTAGCCGTTAGTCCATGTATTTGTCTTCTGACTTCCATCACTGTCACATAAACTTCGCGTTAGTTTGTGAGAGCAAAAATAGGAAACGATCCGCACCCTGCTGACCAGTCCTGCCTCTCCACCCAGCAGTGCAAGTGTGAGAGCCTGAGGTTAATGAACCCAGGGAGAGGTCACAGAAATGTGAGAAAAGCTCAGCGGCCAGCTGTAACTCTTCCCTTTGCTAGTGATATCCTCAGAGCTGACCTGAGTTGGGGTAAGGGCATTACCATTAACTTTGAATAAAGTTTGAAGTTGTATTATTTGAAAAAAAAAAAAAAAGTCTCAACATCTTTTGGGGCTCTGTCTCCATTTCTACACTCTGCATTCATTTACTCTGTCTTAATCTGTAAGGCTACTCATATGCACTTTTGGTCACTCTCTTTGTCAAGCCTTTCTAGGCTGATAGCATGTTTGGATTCCCAGCATGGCTCTCCAACCCAGCACAGAGCTTCAATGTTACCATTCAGATCTTTCTTGGCTCCATATTACTTGTCATCCTGCTTACCCCAATATCTTCCCAGGTTCTGGAACCCTGCAAGAATCCTACTTCCCACCTGTCTAGGGAAAAAGAGTTCAAACAAATAAGCAGAGGCAATGATATTCTTAGGCATCATTCTGTGACAGTGTGGAAACAAAACCCTCTTCAGAAGGAACTTTGACTGCCAAATTAATATTTCTTCTTGGTGAACTGTGACTGGTGTACCTGATTTTTGCCATATCATACTTTCAAGTA
Source organism: Solenodon paradoxus (assembly GCA_004363575.1). Lineage (NCBI taxonomy): Eukaryota > Metazoa > Chordata > Mammalia > Eulipotyphla > Solenodontidae > Solenodon > Solenodon paradoxus. The sequence goes on from RJWH01001399.1 coordinate 180,655, forward strand.
AAGCTACACTTCAGTGAATCCCAAGTCAGTAAGAAATCTCCAAAGTTTTTGTTTTTAATTTCAAAACTAATAGTACATAATTCTTGGTCATTATAATTGAGAAGTGAAATGAGATCATAAAATCTCTGTCCTCATTATTAAAAAAAAAAAAAGATTTTCCTACACAGCAAAAGAAAGCTCATGAGCAGGAACTTTAGGATAGAGGTACAACCTCGGGCCAGAATTTTATAGATGAAAAAAACAGAAGATTTTTAGTAAAACTTGGGGTAAGTCCTCATCCTGACCCCAGTAACAAAAGCAGTTACAAGCAGAAAAACCCTGACTATTCTCAATAATAACCACAATATTAAAAGAAAAGGAAATGAAACTGGAGAGAAATGGTGAGGAACCATACAATGAACTGATCTCTCTCTCTCTCTCAGGGACTCTCTGCAGAACTGGGACACCAAAACAAATTCTGATCATATTCTCCCCTGAATTTTAAATGTTATTCGAGCTCAAAATGCACTCACACAAAAAGTGACTCTAAGGAACTCAGAAAGGAAGTCAGTTAGAGGCTGATGAGTTCAGGAGCTAATTAGATACAGAAGCAAGACTTTTTAAAGTAAGAAGGATGGTTACAGAATATAATATAAATATTTCAAACTTTTATAATGTGACACTAACATAAAAAAAAAGAGAGTAAGCAAAAAAAAAAGGAAGTAAATGTATGAAGTTAATTTTCTCATTTTCACAAAAAGGGATAAATCAATACTACCTAAAATGGAACTATGTCATATCTAAAAATAATTATTTTAATTTCTGATGGCTTTCATAATCTTTAAGACTTAAGATATGTTTCTTAAAGAGCCCTCTGAAGATGAAGAAATGATGTATCAAAAATTCTGAAATTTCTGGCAGCCTTACATTTTTTTTCCATTTCACTGCACTGTTTAGATTTATAACACATATATACTCTTTTAATTTTAAAAAGATGGACTGAGAAGGCCCACCGAAGGTTTTATACATGTTCATGACAGTCCCTACAAACTTTCAGAGACAGAAGTCTTCTGATACCTAGAGTCTCTAAAATGTTTCCCATCCAACCTAAGGAAAATGAGGCAATAAAATGGCTAAACTTCAAATACTTGCCAACTTTTAAAGTAGTTATCAAAACATTCACAAAAGAAATCTTTTCTTAACCACGATGGAGTCTGTGCTCACAGAGCAGTCATAGTACATTCCAACTACCACAGAATATTTCTCCTTTCACAGCACGGCATTTGAGTTGCAGCGCAGCATTTGGGTTGCAACGCAACAGTCTTTCAAGGCATTACAATAGTCAATTCATTTTATGAATCGTTCTTTTATTCTACCTTGAATAAAAAATTGCTTCTAAATTCTACTAAATAAAAGGAATATCCAAAAAAGGGAAAAAATATGTAGCTCATCTCATTAAAATGCCTATAAATCAAAATAATAAATTTTATGTATGATTACCTAATACATGAAAATAAGACACATACCAGCAGAGGTGCTTCCATTAGCTTAATAAATCGATGGATATTGAGTGTAGTCAATGACTGTTCCATTAAAGTTCTTCTGCATTGCTGGGTCAAGTCCAAGACTGGTTTACAATGAAAAAAGTAGAGATGTGCATATTCTATATCTTCAGTGCTACAAATTAAAAATTAGGGACAGACACACTTGAAATTCAGTGTGTGATCCTTCTACCATCTAGAAAGACATGACAAATCTCTTTGTCTCATGCTTTTGAGCTGCTCTTTTGATGAAAGTCTAAAACAATATATTAAAGAAAATGAATCCTAACAGTTTTTAAAAAACCACATGAGTTGCATAAGCAATGTTTTTCCTGAACTCCTTCAGATGGTAGCTTCTAAATTAGGCAGTTCTATATTTTAAAATAAAAACCATCTCTTGGAGTACAATGAGATTATCTTCAAATATAGTTGCTTTTCTAGAGCTAAACTAAATAAAGCTTTGTAATACAAATTTTCTAGGTTTAATTTAAACCCAAATATGTTTTGACTAAACTTCAGCCAAAACATGCCTTAAGAGAGAAACCATGTAACACTCTGTGGGAGTTTGTGAGTTTGTATCTGAAATATTACAGAATTCAGCAAATATGGTTCATAATTTGAGTTCTGACATCCTTGTAATATGCGAATTCAAAGATAAACTTATAGTGGTTAAGTAAGGTTTGTCAAAATTAAAATAGCATTTTAAACATCTCCATATGGCATTAGTAGGGTCTGGCAATATACTGAGCATTTTTATTTCTAAAATCCTTTTTAATTCTTGAGCTCCAATTTCCTTGAAATTACAAAATAATTTCTAATAGACTCAGTGATGAAAGAAATGATCATCCAGACTTACTTGATGCCTACACTGTGTTAGGTCCTGTGCTAAATCCTGGTGCTCAATTCCAAGTTTCCGAGACAGGGGAACTCCTTTGCTCAGGCAAGCCAACTTAGTTGACCTTAGGTCACCACCTCTGATTTAACTGAGTATAATATGTATGGAGTGGACAGAACACTTCTTGGCACAGACAGATTCTTCAAGAAGGGAATCTGGGGAAGTAGCATAAATGTCTCTATGGCACGCTACCTCTTTTACTACCTATCTTATACATCCTTCTTAACCAACATATAATTTCAAACATACTTAGGTCCAACATGATGTAACAATATACTAGTCTTATCCACTGTTATAGACCCTGCAATTGGAATAGTGCCTAGCAAATAGAGGGCATTCAATATGACATTTTGAATGAAATTATGAACAAATGAAAAAAATGCATTTACCTCTTCCCCATTAGTAGACACCCCAAAGTCATAGTCAACTAATTTCATTCAGAAGTAATATCACAGGACTACTATATTCTGAATCCATTGTCCTTCCCTGTCACATTAACTCCAGGAAAGACTCTCCTCACCATCGTGTTATTCATGAATGAATAAATAAATGAAAATATAAACATCTCCAATATATCATATACTCAAAAGTATATGAAAACAGTAACTGTACATTTTTAAATTCTCATTTAGAAAATGGTGAGAAAGAATACATACGCTGTTCAACAGGATTTGTATAGCAAATAAGACCTATACCATGCCAACAAATAACTACTACTTCATGTTTTAATTATGTCACCATTATTTGCAATTATTCAGTACCTGAAAAATAAAGAAGCTAGTAACAAGAGAATGTACAAGCAACTAACTTCCAGAGAAACTGCGGAGCCAGCATGGAATCATCATGGGCAAGAAGGAATAACAAGTCTTCCCCATTCCAGGATGGGAAGCTGGCAGTCCATACTGGGAGTGGCAAAGTAGCTGGCTAACCTACTGCTTATCGTAGTCTGAGATTTAGTGATTGCATATGACAAAGCTTTATGGTACTGTCAGCCAATGGTTGAAAACATAATTCTTACATAAATAGCAAACATGCATCGAAATCTTATTTAACTCATTAATGAAGGAATCAGCATAATGACAGTTTAATAAGAAGAGACTAATGGAAAAAGGGATGCTGGTAACTGTCATACAGACCAATAAAAACCTACTTCTCTTTACAGAAACTTTATTCTCTGCCTACTCACACCCCTCCCCCACAAAAAATCATTTCACTTTATTAGTTTTCTGTGAACCAACCTTTAAATTTACAGGATTGTAAAACATCTGGGATTTAATCAATTGTTCATAGTATGTTGAATAGTCAATATCTTCTTAGAGATCAGTAGGAGGGTTCATTTGAAAAGCTCGCCTGGCATAAAAGTGACACAGGCACTATTTTGCCCTGCTTTGAATTTTCCTGAAGAGCATTTTGAAGCTCTAAAAGTCTTTAAAACACATTGCTTATTCCTTGTAACCTTAAGTACTAAAAGAAAAGAAAAACTAACCCTAGGTCGCCTAATCAAAAACAGTCATAAGATGGCACTCCCTGGTGGAGAAGGGGTTAGGGACAGTCTACACGCATCCCCAGGCCCTGCGTTCATGCCCCAGGGTTGGCGGGAACAAACAAGATGAACAAATAAGTAAGTAAAAATACTTCTTCCTCCTCTCTTCTCTTCTTCCCTGCATGCCTGTTTGCCTTCATTCCTGTCTGTAACTTTTCTTTAAAAAAAAAGTTCAAAGAAGCCTTCCACCTAAAATTGGAAGCTAGAAACTACACAAGAAAAATAAGCATTTAAAACATTGTTCAAAACTATTTATATATATATATATATATATATAAACACTCACACATATATACACACTTTAAGAGAATTTCTTGAGCTTTGTTATGAAGTTATTTTCTATTCCTCAGATACACCTGACAATTCATTGGATCATATTTTGTGGCTTTGTTCACATTGTCTTCATTCACCTTTGACTGCTATCACTTCTGTCTACTTAAATCTATTTTCAGACTGTACTATAGCAGATGATGTAATGGAGGGGATTTCAGGGTTCATTTATATAGTCTTATCTACTAGCAAATCCACTCAGATAACTCAATACTATAAGTATAATGAGCATGAAAAAAATGTTGTGAAGTAATGAAAAGTAACGTGAACTAAGCAACCTTAAAATTCTTGACAAATGCCTCTGATACATACCCAATACTTTCCAAAAGGGCAATTTCTGTGGTTAAGACAAATTGGTATTTGGTTCCATACACAAAAGCAGCTTCCATGACTGCCCTGTGCTCTGAAGAAAAGATAAAGGAGTCGGAGAGAGAAAGAGTTAGTTTCTGCGACTCTACATATGCTCTGAATACTGCTATACACCCTTTTATGTTCTATTATTTTGAAAAAATTTCTTCATATTTCTAACCCAGCTGGGAAAATGCAGGCAATTAAAGTAGGTAAGAAAGTTTGTTTCTGCAATATAAGAGAAAAATGAAGAGGAAGTAGATAATGAGCTGTACTTCAGAATGGAACACACTACAAATCTATGAGCTTCCTCTTCATAGTAGGGAAGCGAATATGAATCCACCACAAAACTTTCATGTTAAACTTTGTATATTGTCTGACATTGTTTCGAACTTTAGTTATTTTTAATCTAGTCTTTTGTATATTGTTTAAAGAGGCAAATAATTCTGAGTCATATTAAAAAAAACAACTTTACCCTCCATTTCCAATTCCTGAGGGACAACTACCTCCAACTCTTTCAGTATTTCTTTTGCTCTTTTCCTTTACTCTCTACATGACATTTTATATGCCTAATATTTTTTCCTGAAATCCTTTTTATTTAACTATAAGTATCATCTACTGACCCCATTGCTGAAGAGGATGAATCAGCCTTTTCCAAAATTTTACTCCACAAACATACACACTTCCTCTCCCACCAACTCACCCATATAGTTCTCGTTTTATTCAGCAATAGTCAGCATTTACATTGTTATAACTCAGTAAATATTATTTACAAATGATCAGTTTTAACTTTTTCTTCACTACAGTTATAACTTATCTTTCCTTATTCTTGCTTATATTTCTTCCTAAGTTATTCCTAAATTCTTCCACAACTGTCTCTTCAGAGGTACCACCAATGATGACTTCTTGGAGATATTCCTGCAGAGCTTTCCGACTTGCTACATGACCAGCTGTACAATTTGATTCTGGTAACTCACTTTATCGTCATCCTAGGGATTCTCTTATGATCTCTGTTGGGTCTTCTGGCCTGTTACCCATATCATTTTTATTTTCTCCCTTGTACACTCTCTAGCACCTCCCTGTGAGAGGGCACACAGAATCCATGTTATGCTATGTTGCACTGCTGAAAGTGTCCTTACTCTACATTCACAACTAACTATAGGTATCTGCATTGAGCACTCTAGTTCATTTTTCTTGATTTCCTAACTACACTCCTTTTTTTTCTTTCTGAAAGATTGTAGAACTGTGTTTAGACCAGATATTCTGAAATTTCTAAATTAAATGCTTTAGTGTGGCTCTCCATTCATTCATATCCTGGGACATAATGCACTCTTTCAACTTGAAAGCTCAAATTCTTTAGTTTGGGAATATTTTCTTACAGTACTTCTTTGAAAATTCCGTCCTTTTTCATATTAGTTGCCCTTCTTATTCCTGATATTTCCAGGTAGTTATCTTCCTTCCCTTCACCCATATAATCTTTCTTCTACCACATAGTACACTCATTATTTGGTCCTGTTGGAGTCATTACCACCCAGCCACTCATTCCATGAAAAATTTACTTCTGTTACAATGTCACTCTTGCTCCTGTCATAATCCTTGGTGATTTAATTATCTTTATAGGTGATTCTTTCAAAATCCTAGTCTCTCAATGCTCAATCTTCACTCTTCAACCATATTTACCCACTCACTGCTATGGTCTTGTAATTAACAGTTACTGAAAACTCCAAAATCTCAATGTCCAACATTTCTTCGATACCCCTTCACTACCTCCCCACCCACACACACAGTCATCGCCAGGTCACTCTGTTTAGTAAGTAATTCTACCACTCCAGGACTTACAATCTCACCACTTTTCACTCTTCTACACCCACTGAGGCCCTTCTCTTCCCTCTAAGCCAGCTTAAATTCCATAGTCAGTCTTTTTATTCACTCCCCTGCCATTTGGCAATCCAGGTTAAATCAAATACTCTGACTACTTTGTACTTATACCCACAAAAGTAAACATAGCTGTGGGGGTAAAGAAAAAGTCAAAATTTATTAGTATCACCATGCTAACAGTCTCAGTTTAGATTACTGACATAAACTATTACTGCTGCCTAGCAACAATTTTTATTTCCAGGCCTCCTTAATAGCTATATTATCTCTTCTCTCCTCATAGTATCTGATGACTTTGGTTCTATTTTCTCAATGATATAGAAGTAATTAAAATAAAACCAAAAAGACTTCCACAAGCTCCCAGCACCATATCTACCTATTTTCCTAAATGAATACCCATATTCTCTTCCCTCTTATTACCATACATGAATTTTTTGTGCTCCCAGCGAAGAGCCACCTCTCCCCTGGAATCCCGCTTCCTCTTGTCTACTCAAAGATGTTGCTCTAGTAATTCTCTCCTTTTTGCCACACATCTTCCCCTTTCTACTGCTACTTTTTCATCAACACACACATACGCATTTAAAAAAGTTCTTAACTTGACCTATACACTTCAGCCACTACTCCATTTTTCTCCTTTCCTTAATAGCAAAACTTCTCAAATGAGTCTTTATATTCAGACTCTTCATTTGCTCTCTTATAATCCATTAGGCATTGATTACCCCTACAACTCTACAGAAACTACCTGTCAAGGTCACCAATAGCTTGCATATTAGCAGGCATAATGGCCTATTGGCAGTTCTTAATTAACCTTTTAGAATCATTTGATGCAACTATTCCTATCTTTTTCTTGAAACCTTGTCTTTGCTTTGATTACAGAGCATCCCTACTGTACAGTCATTCTTTCTCTGTTTTCTTTACAGGTCCCTTATCATCTCACTGACCTATAAATATTGAGTATCTAACAATTTCAGTCTTCTTCTCTTTTCAATCTAGCCTCACTCTCTTTGTGATCTCTTTGGGTTTCAAAGTTGTATCTCCCAAATGTATATCCCTAGTTTGTTTTCTCCAACATAAAATGTAGAATAATAATAACCAACTATCTTGATGATGTCTCAACTTGGATGTCTAGTGGGTATTACATAATTACAATATTCAAAAGTGAATCCCTAAACATATTCTCCAAACTTTGGTCAAAATACACCATTATAAATTCATCAGCATACTCAGAGTTACAGCAAAGATTAAAGAAAAAGTTAAAATACCTGGTGTTCCAATGGCTCTTACATATGAAAATGCAATGTTTGCTTTTCCTTTCAGAGCATTTTCTACATTCTGAAGGTCTTCCAGAGTGGTAATATATTTTACTTCATTAAAAAGAAGAACACTGAATGAAACAGAGATGCAATTAGTAGAAAAATCTGATATGTAGTTTGTTTTTCAATACATCTTTGGTAAGGAATCTAAAATTCTTTAGGTTTTCTAAGCTAAAGAATCTAATAAAAACAAATCATCAGTTGTAGGAACCTAGGTATTTTAATAATAAATTAAAATCACACTCTACATCATTAGCTCTGTCTCTAAAATATCAGTCAGGGGCAGTTACAAGAAATGGTGCTCGTTCTCCATCACAATCACTTCAATATATGCCAAGCTACATTTACTAACATCCTACTCTGGTCAAATAAGTCCTTATTCCTTTTTTCCACCTGTAACATATTTTAGCCCTTCACACATATTAGCCATAGACTGCTTTTCATGGCTTATAAGGCCCTGCATGACCAAGACCTTGACTGCTTCTCTACTATTCCTCATGTCTACCAAACTTTAGCACACCTCAGGGTCTTTGCATACATAATTCTCTTTATAGCTAAAAGTTCTTCCCTCTGCTTAAACAGCATTGCTCTGGAGAAGCCTGAACTGTTGATCCTATGTAAGTAGTCTATAGAAATATTTACTGAGCAGTAAAAACTATGTGCTAGATATTTTCACATTCCCCTTTGAATAATCAATTACTTTTTTTGGATATTCCTTGCTCTATACACATACACGCACATAAAGAAAACAGTCTAAATGATCAACCTACTCCAGATTATCTGGTGGTCACTGCAGAGCTGGGATTCAAATCCGGGTATCCTAACACTAAGGCGAGGACTCTACATGATGTTATTACTGACCATTTATAAACAGGAAACCAGACAGCCAAGGGAGGCAACTCAAGAATCACAAGAGAGTCTCAGTGACAATCTGGGCTACTGATTTCATATATTTTGACCACCACACCCAGAATTATCCTTGAGTAAACCTTTGTGAGGTTTACTTACCTTTACTGGCCCAGTAGAGCTAATCTGTTTGCTTCAAAAATCAAATCTAGGAGTAGAAATCTCCCTAACCTTTTTTCTCAGTAAGGATGGGGAAACATCAATTAATAGAAGGTGACATTTGAGAGGCCCCTGCCAGATCACCTGTCAGGCACAGTACTAAACACTTTGTAAGTTGTGACCATTTATTAGTTTGGAGCCTGTCCAGCTCTGAACTCTCTTGCTTCTAGAATTTCCACTCTTCTAAGTCTTCATGGCAGGCAGAACCCAAGTTTCCTCACATCAGCTAATATTATTATAAACTGGCTTTTCCCGGCTCCCTGCTGCAAGGCAGGCTATGTGACCTTATTTCAAGAAGCAGTAGCAGCAACTGTCAGTTTCAAAGGCCACAGTGACAACAGGGCTTATGACAGCCCCAGTGACAACAGGGCTATGACAGCCCAGTGCAGGCAATGTAAGGTGTGGCGTCGCATGCTCAGCAGTAACGCAACAGTCCTCTCCAGACCAGTCTGTGTCATGATTCTGAGCGACAATTCAGAGCTATATAAACTCAGCTCCCCAGTCCATGTACCAGTCCGAAGTGTTCTACTCCAAATCCTTTCCTGTTTAAGGCAAGCAGACCCAGATTCCGGGGCTTATGACTAAGAATGCTCAGCATGGCACTGTCTGGTCTAATTTTCATGACAACTCTTTGAGTTGGCACTATCATTCACTCCATTTTGCAGATAAGGTCATGGGGCTTAGAGAGGTTATCTTGCCTAATGTCCCAAAGCTCTTTAAGGAGGTAATAATAACCATATGGAATGACATTCATAAGCTAATGTCTGTGACTTTTTCCCAATGGCTTCCTAATTTTAATATTTTTTTAAATGTTAACTTTCAGAATTTGAGGACATACAGGGATCTCTAGGAGACATTCCACAAGCCTGTGTGCCTTTCTATCCCAAAGAGGAGAAAACTTGACAGAAAAATTGGGTTAAAGGGAAAGTCATTCTTGGAGTTTTCTTGCTTTAGTGATGGGGTAAAAAAACTTGAGGCTGCTCTGACCTGGAAACATATAGCCCCTGAAAGGCCTTTTCCTTGGCATGCTTTTCCTGAGACTCTCTTATGACAACCATTAGGTGGATAAGCTAAATGACCAAAAACTAAGTGAATGTCAGAAAAAAAAAAAAAAAAGGCACCAAAAATCTCTGACCCTGCTCTTAGAACAATGGGATGTTTAACCACGTTCAGGAAAAAAAATTTTTTTTTAAATTTTGTATTTCTACCATTCAAATTCTTAAAGAAAAAAAAAAAAAAAAGGAAGTGCTACCTTCTAATTTTGCCATACCAAATTCATAGGATAAAAAAATAAATAAATGAGGGAAAGTGGGGAAGGCAACACAGAGAAACAAAATGCTTCTTTCCAAATTATACTGTGACTGCATATCCATACACAAAATGAAGTAGTTTAAGCATTTTATAAATACAATTTTTTAAAACAGGTAAAATCTACCTCTGACGTATGAATTAAGAGTACAATGACAAAGTTCACAAACATCAATCTTACTCTTTTTACCAAATGCTGAATATTTTCCTACTAATTTACTTCTTATAAAATGCTTTATCACCAGAAACAATCTTATAGGCCTAGTAAGAAGATTTTGCCCTTCGAATTTTTAACAATCAAAAAAATGAGGCATCCAAATTCACCTATCCATCAATCCTATATTTACTCAGCACCTAATAAATGTCATGCGCAGCGCTCTGAACTGGGAGAAGAGTTTTATATGAAAGGGCACTCATCAGGGATATAACCATTACTACCAACTAACAAAGAGCTGTGAGGAATTCAATTCCAAGACAAGTAATTTTTAATTACGAGTTCCCAGTAAGAGGTATGTCACTATCAAACAGGAAGCCACCTGACAATACTGCAGAGCAACAAAATTGATACAGATGAATGAGCAATAGCTCAAAACCTAAGAAGGGAGCAGTAAGAGAATAATACTTCAGTTTTAGAGAAAGACATCTCTACAAGTAGTCCCCAGTCATTCTACACAATGTCATCTAAAGACTCAATACCCAGACTCTGCAATATGTTAAAAAATAAAATAGTATTTAAATAGCATTTAACTTAAAGGACAAAAATTTCTCATTCATGATATTGTCACAAGAATATCAAGTAGTACACATAAATGAAAAACTAACGAGATTTCATTATTCCAAGAGTACTGAATAATCTTTCATTTTTGCATTACTGATGGTTTTTAGAGTCAACTACGACTGCAGAAGAATCGCCTTTTTTTGCAACCGCTGTCTCATAGCAATGGTTATAGCATGAACTCATACAAACTCCTGCTAACACTGTATGTGAAACAGAATCACAGGTCTTTACATTTGGAGTGCTTGTGTTTTCTGAATTTCAGAATGAAGTCGTCTTAAATTTATACAGAAAAAACTAGCATTTGTAGAGCACTGAGTACAATCCACATTTTCATATGTATTAACATAACTGATTTTCAAATAATCTCATGAGACTATAAACTTTAAAATGAAGGAGCCTGGACGCCCCCTGGTGGCCTAGTGGATAAGGCCACCAGTCACAGTTCACATACATGCCAAGGACCCAGGTTTGAGACCCAGGGTAAGGGGAAAATAATCAAGCTGAACAACTAAAACTAAATAAATGTTTCTTCCTACTCTCTTCCTGCCTGCCTGCCTACTCGCCTACATTCCTGTCTGAACCTTTCCTTAAAAAAAAAAAAAAAAAGGAAAATTAGCAATCAGAAAACACAAATTGCTCAGAACACAAGAGACGATAAGCAACGGGAATCCAATCCTTACTTCTTCATACAACCTTCCAACAACCCACATTGAAGTTACAGTGCTTAGTCTCCTATACCTTTGATCAATTTACATCAGACCAATTAGATATTTGGTATTTTCAATAAACGAGTGAATTTCAATTACCTTAACTTTCTTTTTCTATATATTATCCTTCTTAAATCATCCAGAACCTGAGAATAAAATTTCCTCATAGCTAGAAAACCACTCAAATCTACCAGTTTTAACTACATATAGTTTAAAAAAAAAGATAAGAACTCTTATAGACTATAAATATGAATTCTTATTTTTAACTTAAATTTTATTAATTTTGCAAATTGGTACATAAAATTCAAATTAAAAATGGTTCCAGAGAGGAGATGACAGCTGAGAATATGAAAAGGAGACATTCTCTTTGTATCATGCCAATTTTCATCTTCAGGAGAGTTGGACGTGTAGGGACACTGAGAAATCCAGGGAAAATTGTCTTCTAACAGAGGCATATATAAGCATATATTATTGGCATACAGGTATATGGCATAAATATTTCAAGGGTGTGCAAGATAATATTGGCTTATAGGAATGAAATGAGGAAGTCAGGAAGTGGGGAGGAGTTGCAGGTGATACTTCTGGTACCTCTTGTGCTTTGAGCCACATATGCAGCTCCTTCCCCATCTTTGCTTCTTTATTCAAAGGATGATAAATGCTTTATCTTCCCAGTACCAGGTGCATCTCTTTAGAGGTAAAGATCTTCTTCTACATTCCCAAGAAAGAAATGCATTCCAAAGAAAAGATAAGCACTATATCTCCAGAAGGAAATATTAGATAAGTCAACTCCTATATAGACTCAGATTCATAACTTGAGTTCTTCTTCTCCAAACCTTGGTTTAAATACATGTATAAGCATATGGTTCTCAACATGGTACTCTGTGGAGAATTAGTACTACAATGCTAACCTGATGACAATTATTGCTGTGCAATATGATTTTATTCAGAAGTCTGGTGATTTTTTAAGTGGACATGTGATTAAGTTAACAGCTGAGATCCTTCAGAGTTTTAGAATCAACCTTTTTTATAGATATGTTACTATGCTGTACTTTAAACACTTAGTTTATTTCATGTAATATATCCTGAAAATCAATGTGAGAAAAATTTAGTAAGTCAGTATATTTTTAGTCAGTGATGGCTTATAATGGCCCAAAAGTATGTAAATCTTTAAAGTTTTAGTGTAAAGTTTACCCTATTTTTATTTTTTATTCTGTTCTTAATTTTATTAACTTAATTTTTCCCAATGTAATTTTTCTATATTCCAAGAAGAAATTATTTAAATCTTGATATTTTCTTTTGACAAGGAAGCCAAGTTCAAGTATAACTACAGATCACTGATCTTAATCAAAACATCCTACATAAATTCAAATACTTTGATAGAAGAAATAATAGCATAGGTTATACATTTTTAGAAAGCCAAATAAAGTAATAGTAATAATCTCAAATATAAGCTTTCAGTTTATGTGTGTTTTAGAAAATGTAAAAGCAATTCAAATATCAGCAAATAGTTCTCCTTTTCAAGCTAATGAGCAAATTGGGTTCAAAAAATAACTCACAAGTTGACATGTCCTGGTGGCCTAGCAGTTTAAATGGGGCACAGTCTGCACACATCCCTGGTTCAAAACCCTGGGCCAGAGAAACAACCACTGATGAATAACTAAATAAAATAAGTGGTGCTCACTCCTTGCTCTTCCTGCCTGTCTACTTGTCTTCATTCCTGCCTGCACCTTTCTTTAAAAATAAATAAATAATTCACAAAGTAATTGAGATGAATGTATTTGAATACATGTGTTGATCGATTTTTGTAAAAAAAAAAAAAAAAAAAAAAAACAAGGCAGCAAATTTTGGCTTGCCTGTTTAGTTAGCTATTATCTAATAAAATGTCAACTTAGAAGAAATATTTATGTATAGTCATACACATATTATGTAATCTATTTATAACTTATGCACATAAATTAATATAATGACAAAGACATGCAACTCTTATGTAAATATTTAATATCAAATAGCAAATAACAGTATATTAGAAAAAAGACAGCATACAAATAAAAATAATTGTTTAGTTCTGGGGAATGGGATTATGAATAATTTCAGGGGAATTTCTCTATTTCTCATGCAGTCTACAATAAGGGTAGTTAATGTAATTTAACCGGTTTGCTTTTGCAGTCTACTTTTTAAATAATTAAAATTCAGTAAAGTCAAAGGGCACAAACTTAATACAGAAAAACATTATTTTTGATATACAGATCTGTAGTAGACACAGGCATATAAATACATATGTATATGTATGTATATAGCAAATATATATCAAAGTATGTTTGTGGATAATGGAAGAAACTATTTGCATTAGAAATAAGAGATAAAATAGTAATAAATTTAAATGTCCAAGCATAACAATGAAAGTATTAAAACACTACAAGGAGACTCAAAAGAATGTCTGAACAAATGGAGAGACATAAGCTTCTGATAGGAAGATTCATTCTAAAAATGTCGATTGTCCCTAAAGTGATTTGTGAATTTAATGCCACTAGGATTTAGACAGGATGGGGAAGAAATCAAACAAGCTAATTTTAAATATCATTTATAAATAAAATAGCAATTTCAAAAAGAAATATGAAAGGGACTGGATCTTTCAGATATATTATAAAGCTTCAGTAACTCAAGTAATGGCATTCATATATAAACAGGCAGATTTGCTGGGACAATTATGCATCTACCTAACTAACATATCCAGCTAAATCCATTCATCATATCATGCACAAAGTTAAATCCCATACCCCAAGAATTTAAACATAAGTCAAACCATTAAAACACTAAAAAAAAAAACAAAAAACAAAAAACAAAAAACAACAACACAAATAGAACCTGATCTTTGACAAAGGAATGAAAGCAATTTAATGGAGAAAGAATAGTCTTTTCAACAAAGGGTGCTAAAACAACTAACCATCCATATACAAAAAAAAAACCTAAACAATGAATCTACATACTCATTTTATGCCTTTCATCAAAATTAACTCAAAATGGAATACAGACCTAGATATAAAATGTACAGCTATGAAACTTATAGAAGATAACAGAAGAAAATCTTGACTCTCTGGAAAAGGTGAAACTAGAGAGATAGTAAAGCCAAAAAAGAAAGAGAGTGGTTGGGAGTGAAAGGGAAGGATGAGTCGGTAGAGCACAAAGGATTTTTCAGGTCTTTGAGACTATTCTGTACAACACTGTAGGGGCGGCCGCGTTTTTAATACGTTTGTCAAAACTCATGGAACAGCACAACATAGAGGGTAAACTTTAAACTACAGTTAACAGTAATATGTCAAAACTGGGTGGTCAGCTGCAACACACACCACATTAATAAAGCTGAGAGCAGGGAAAGTGAACACAGAAGAGAAAGGAGGTCTGTGGGAAACCTGTGCTCGCTGTGGAATTCTTTATAAAACTTAAACTGCTCCAAAAAACAAAGGCTGTTCACTGTAATGGGTGATTCCTTTGTAACAATAGCATAAGAGAGACCTTAGTACAACTTAAAATCCAGAAATCAAAAGAGAAAAGATAAATTAGGTCATATTATAATATATCCAATTTTAAATACTGACTAATGCTGAAATGCTAGCATTCTGGATACAGCGAGCTAACTATATTTAAAAATTTTTAAAGCAAATGACAACTTTTGGGGCATGTGGAAGTATAGTATGAGTTTTCTTTCTCTAAGGAGAGTGCCTATAAATTCATAATAAAGTTCAAGATATAATAGTAAAATGGGCAACAGATATCAAACAACAGTTTGGTTCCATTTCTATGATGGTATGCAAATGCATGAGAGAAACTGTTTGCCAGGCACTGGATGCTTCGAAGTGATGGTTTCAGCACTTTATATAAAGGTAGGATGATGGAGTGAAAGACAAATTTTTTCCCTCATAGTAATTTGCAAGCTACAGCTATGATATGACACACTATTTAGCAACTATTCAGATACCACTACTAAAATTTTTTGTAAAATACTGTATTCATAAATCATTTTTCTTATATTTTAAGCAAAAATGACATCATTGCCTCTTTGGAAGTCTATTACCTTGACATTTATCATATTTCCCCCTCAGTTTCTTCTGCCCTTACATACTGGTATTGTCCTAGAATGCTGTCTGCATAACTTATATATTGACAACACTGACATCTGTCCTCCTCAGGAGCTCAAAGACTGAGGCACGATAGACAGTCAACTTGTTAAAAATAGTTATGTAAATTTGCTTCTCTTCTTTGCCTACTTCAGATGGTAATCAGATCAAATTTGGGGTAGAGTGAGGTGGGAAATAAGCAACAAAAAAAAGAGAGAGAGAGACCAGGAATAAGCTCAAGTAATGTTGTTTTGCTGATTGTTACCAAGTTAATTATTACCAAGTCCTGTTAATTTCACCTAAGCATTACAAATAAAATCTCCCGTTTGCTATGCCCAGATTGTACAATGGTCACACACTGGTGTCTCCACGTGTTTGAACCCCACGAATCTGACTTACCAGAAAGCTTTCAAGGACTAGTCTGATCACATCACTTACCTGTCTAGAGCCCTCTGCTGAGCAATCAAGTGTGGAGATGGTCACTTAGGACAGGGAGCCAAACTAAAAGTAACAATCAAACCTTCTTTCTCTTCTGTAAAAGTGTAAGCAAGGGACAAAAGGGTGGCGCCAGTTCCACAATGTCCCATTCCTCAAGCTCACTTCCACCGCCCCTCACCCCACCATGGAATAACAACAGCAAGTGATGATCAGTTGGACTCAGCATAGATCCAAGCAATCATCTCATTCTAAGGAGCCTTTTATGAACCCATGAGCTGGGGAAAGAAGGAAGGACAGTCTAGAAGTGAAGAGGTACTGAATCAAAGTGAGAAAAGTAAATCAGCTAATGATGGTAAGGAGGTCTCACAGGAAGCACCTGGGAGGGGCCTCAAGCCAAGGTCCTGATAAAGGACGTCTGCATGTAAGTACCTGCGTTAGAAATGCAGGTGTGCATGTGAGCATGCCAGACCCTGGGATTGAGGTGGGGCATCCTGAGTCATTACCTCAAATTGTAGTACTAGCTGTCCACCAAGTCTGGTATTGACCAGCTCTTCTTCCTGAGAGGGCTGCAAGGAAAACTCTTGTAATTGCCTATCACCAGGCCTGAAAGGCCACACAGGAATGTTGGCCTATACTGCGACTACTCAGCCCAGTGGATACTCAAAAGTCTAACTTCTTCAGATGGCAAACTTATCTCCTGCATCTGACCCATGTTTATTTCTTTGCTTTCCTCTGCTTCACATTTCATACCCCTGTTAAAAGCACCCTCTCCAGAATGTTCTAACCTCCATGCCTTTGCTCACACAGTTCTCCTGCTTTCCCCACTTCCTTCCTTTTCTTCACCAAACAAACTTCTACTTCATTTAAGACATCCCAGGGCCACCTCCTTCAGGAAACCTTCTTAACAAATACCCACCCTCATTCTAGAAACAAACAACTATCCCCTACCCCGTGGATCCATAAGCCCTTATTCATATATATACTTACTATTTTACTTAACATATATTTATTTACTATATTGTATTTTATTTATATGCCAGTCTCTGCAAAAAATATTCTAATTTCCTAGAGAACAGAAGCCACGTGCTATCCTCTTTTATATCCTTGATGCCTCACAAGTTTCTGGCACATAGCAGGAATATGGAAAGTAATATGCAGAATTTGTGTTCTTTAAATCAGCATTAGGACATCAACTAGGAACAGGACACCATCACAGCAAGAGTGAATGACACTAGTCTCACAGGCCAGTTCGGTAACAGGGTCCCTAGCACTGACAGTCTTCCACATCTAAGGCCCAATTGTTTCTAAACCATTTGTTATCAGGTTGTCTAACATGGACCTGCCACTCTGGGATCTGCTGCCAAAATTGCCAAAAACAGTTACAGTATCCTCTTCCCCATCCCTCAAAGAATCGTCTTTCTCTGCTTCTTTACTCTCATATCTGGGTCAACAACACTCATTAGATATACACTGCAAAAACAGCTGAAACTAGTAAAAAAGTCCTGAGAACAAATATTATAGCTATTACCAGAACTTTTTACTAAGATTTTTATGACCCCTGCCCCCATAACAGGTAGAAAGTCATCCCTTCCATTCCAGGAAAGGATTTCCAAGACAGCTCAGTAGCTCTTTAGAATTCCTCCTCTAAAAGGCCACCTTTCATCTCTACAATTCACTTCACAGTCTAGGCCTCACGGCCCATAGTTGTAAGGAATTTCAAAAGACCTTTTTTATTAATATGTTATTTGTACTGAACATTCAAAAGTGTCCATTTGCAAAGTGATGCAACCTTTGACCTATACATTTTGAACTTCTTGTCATTTAACATTATTTTTTGTGTGGGAATCAGATAGGAGAGAAGGAATATGGAAGCCAAGCAAAAAACAAAGACAGTCAATATCAGCAAAAGGTCTTATTGAACAAAAGATTTACAACAATATTAAACTGGAAAAGTTCAAGTAAATACATGTACCTAACAAATCATTAATACCTCTGTTACCAAACAGAATATGAGGCTTCATTATGGGTAAATTACAGGTAGTACTGAATCCCAGACCTAAAGATTCCAAGCCAGGGAAGTTAAATTTAGATTTATCCTCTCCTCCTCTCTCTCCCTTCCTCCCTCTGTAAACACTCAATTATGTGCTGGAATTATTGTACTGTTTCTCCACTTACTGAGCAGGCACAGAGGTACAGACTCCAGAAAAAAAATTGACTAGAGTGAGAAAGATGTTAGACACTTTAAAAATCCCAGTGAAAAATCCCAGTGAGTTTCTCATCTGGTAAAATACTCAAAAACAAAAACAGTAATATAACCCACATGGTCATGTTGTGTCATTGCCTACTTTTATTGAGAACATCTACAGGTTTCTGAGCCTTTGCCATTAGAGAAATTTTAGATCCTCTATGTGAGAAGGCAGACCATCAATTTGCATAAAATTGATGCTTACAAATATGTTAGAACCCTAAAATATTTTAATGGATTGTGGTTGTCTAGAATGAAATCAATAGCTATCAAGTAAATAAGCAAATGGGTACTCCTTGTACTTACAAGAGAACATGGGCAATGATGGCATTCACATCAAACAGAGTGTCGGTAGGGAATTCTCTCAGTAAAATGTTGCCCCTATAAAAAGTTTAAAAAAGCATTACAGAAATACTTCCTTGGGATCCAGTTTACTTTTCTCTTAATACACTTAGCTGTAAGCTATTTAATATTAAAGCCTATGTCTTAGCTATTATTTCATGCACCTACCAGGGTACTGGTCACAATATACACTCAAATATTTATTGACTATACACCCAATAATTATATTGACTTTGAAAAGTCTAGACCTTTGGAAGGACAAAAAACAAGGAAAAAACATGAGTCCAAACAAGGATTTCTACCAAACCCCCCACCCCCTACAAACACACACTCTCTCTCTCCCTCCATCCCTTTCTCCTTCCCTCCTTCCCTCCCTCCCTCTCTCTCAATCTCCCCCAGTCTCAGAAGTCTGGGAGGAGGCAAGTAGGAAAGATAAACGTCCTCATCAATAGATTCTCCCCACTTCCTAAGCCAAAGTCCAAGGGTTTGAGCAAAAAAATTTTAGAAATCTCAGATGGATTAACAGACCCAACTATAAAAGAATCTGTACTCTGAACACTAGCAGATCCATCAAATATAAAGTATATTTATTTCAAAACCAATTATGGACCTGACATAGCTATTTACGACACTAAATTTGCTAAGTACTTACCAAGCATTTATAGTATGAGTAAGATATATTAATATTCAAAACAATCCTGTATGATAGATTTATTCTCTTCATTTTATAGATAATTAAGTTTATGTAACAAATCTATTGCCTGGACTTTTTGCTAACCTTTATATGACCCCCACTGTAAACAATTTTATTCTGACTTGGTGACATTTAATAGATTGAAATATTTTAGAAACACAGATTCACATTTTTCCATCACTCTTAAAAAATAGTTTACCTGAATAAATATGCTTTCATCAAATCCTTTTCTTTGCCACAGTATCGTGATGTTTCTCCTTTGACACAATTAACCTTTAAAAGATTGTATTTAAGGTTTAAAATATAGCTCAACAAATCAAGTCTCTTAGAAAAGAAGGAAAATTAAACATTAAAATTTGTCTCCAGCTTAAAATTTTTGTTTCATTTTGCTCTGTGATTTTTATCCAATAAATGTTCACTTGTTCAAGTGTCTGAACTAACCCTGGAAAAGGAATGTTTACACATGTAAGAGTTACATTTAATTATACTTAAGATTTTACATTTAATGAAACCTTAGAGAATAGCAGGTGATAGCCAGGTAAAAAAGGCAGGAAAGTGAAGGCAAGATTAAAAAAAATTCTGAGTGAAAGCTAGGAAAGACAGAAGTGAGTGGAAACTGGGGGCCATAAAAGCATCTCAGCAGCTACAACACAGTTATGGTACGTTCTGCTGGTTTCTTACCAATAATTCAACCTCCCTTTTTTGTTTTACTAACAGAACCTCACTAAAAGCAACTGCCCCATTAAAAGACTTTCCCAGCTTCCCCAACTACTAGGTATGGTAAATGATTTTAGGAAAAGCCACTGAGTTGAGATTCCTGAAGACTCTTAAAAATAGGATTAGCTGATCATCTAGCACTACACGTTTTTCTTGACCAAAGTCGACAAGATAGCTAGAGTACAAGCAGTCATTAGGAACCAAAAAGAAGGCCTGGCTAAGAATAATGCAACAGAATTAATAAATCTCAGTCCCTGATGTCAGAGAAGCCATACAGCCCTTGATAATTTATAATGTAGGCTCTGTGTGAAAAACATAAGGACAATCTTGGCAGAAACGTGAAGACAAAACAGAAGGCAAGAGAGCACAAAGATAAGGGGGCAGGTTAAAAGAATGTCACATTAGTATAGATCAAGAATTACTAGGACCGGAAATAAAGGAGAAAAAGATATGAGATTCAAGAGATTTTTCAAAAAAGACAAGTGATTTTTCACAAAGATAAGTG
>RJWH01001399.1:201492-228090 GCA_004363575.1 Solenodon paradoxus
TTTTTTTTTTTTTTTTTTTTTTTTTTTTTAAGGAATGAAAGAGGAAGGCAGGCAGGAAGAGAGAGGAGGGAGAAGCACTTTAATTTAGTTGTTCTTACTGGTTGCTCCCCCTCACACGCAGACCAGGATTGTGAACCTTGGTCCTTGAGATATAGACTGCACTCCTTCGGAGGCACCTGACCTAACTGTTACTCCACCAGGCCACACCTTAATTTAATTTTAATAGTTTGAGGAAGCAGAATAACAATTGGTGAACTACATTTGTTTTCTTTAAAAAGTTACAAAAAGAGAGTGATACTCAGAAATCACAAACAGAGAATTATAATTAAAAGTCTAAAGACAGTCATACACAACAGTGAAATTTGTCTGTATAAATTTTTACAAAAAAAGTTTTTAAGTCTGAGCATAAGGGGTGGTTGATATTATACCAACAGATCTGTCCATTCATTGAGTCAACGCTTATTTGAACACCTACCATATGTTAGTTACTATTCTAGTTACTGGGGATGGAGTTTATCTTTAAACAAAAACCTTTCCTTAGAACTTAGATTTTAAAAGAAGAGACAGTCAATATTAAACAATTAATATGTGTTGTGAAGTGCTATAAAGAAAAAAAAAGGGGGTAGTATGTGTTAGACCATTTAGAAAGGTTATCCAGCAAGGCCTCTCTATGGAGGTGGCCTTTGCACAAATAATTTAAGTAATGAAGTACGCTTAAAATACACAAATACATGAGAGCTGAGTTCTAAACAGAAGGAAAAAATATCTGCAAAAGTCTTGTGGAAATAATAGAAAGATGACCAGTGAGTGTCAGGAGCAAGCTGAAAGGAAGGAGGGACAGAAAATGAAATGAGAGGAAAAGCCAGTGTTCACAAGAGGGAGGAGCTTCCCTTTTATTATAACTTCCCTTTTATTATATTATTATATATGTAATGGAAAGTCTGAGAGTGTAGTAAAGTGACCTGACTTACATTTGAAGAAGAGCTTAGTAGGACAAGAGTGAAATGAGAAAGGTCAATCCTTAGAAGGCTGTTGTGATTTCTGACATGAGGAATGAAACAGTTTGGACAAAGGAGAAGTAAAAGTAAAGGTAAAGGAGGTGGTCATATTTGGCAATTTTAATACCTAAAGGAATCAGAATCTAAAGGACTTATTGACAACTGATTAGGCAGAAATAAAAGTCAAGGATGACTTAGATGTTTTTTTGTTTTAAAATCTACCATGTGCTAAAGCAGATTTTAAAATAAAAGCCATAGGAGCATGACTACACCCACTATCTTTTGATTATCACTCACATGATATATCTTTGTCCTTCACATATGCTGAATATTTCTGAAGCCTTTATTTTCAGATGCATTTCTACATAGCACACAGTTGGGTTTGGTTACTATACCCAGCTTGGCCAACTTTGTCTTAGCTGCACCATTTAATTCATTTAAATTTTAATGTTTTCTTTTTTTTTAACCTCAGCCTCCTGAAATTTTAACTTCTGAAGATAATCTCAAAATACTATGTTTTGTGAAGTCTTTTGTAATACCATATATGACCTTTTACCCCAACAATAATATATGAACTTCTTTTCCTTTGAGCTTTGTGGCACTTTATTTGCATCTCTCTTATTATAATGATAGGGTTCTGCTAGTTATTAATTTGTGAAAGTTTTTCTCTCTCTTATTTAGGATACAAATGCTCTAAATACATATACTAGAACTGTCTCATCTTTCTGTCCAAAAGAAGACTAAGTATAGTAAAAACATTTCACTCTTATAAACATTTACTGAGAATCTATTACATGTCAGGGATTCAGCTAGGTATGCAGTATAGGTCAGTCTTATTCACCTGTCTCTTTTCTACAGACATAGTGTCTTTAACTTGTAAAATCCAGAGTTTCAAGTTATTTCAAAAAGGCACCCCCCAAAATTTCCTTTCTGAATTTCAGTTTAAAATTTTATTCATAAGATCATCCTCTATGACCAAACAGAATTTACTCCAGGGATGCAAGAACAGTTCAATATATACAAATCAATTAATGTAAGATATCACATCAACAAATGAAGTGATGGAAATCATACTATTACTAGTTGCAGAGAAAGCATTTGACAAGATTCAGTAGCCATTTATGATAAAAACTCTAAATCAAATGGAAATAGAAGTAACATACCTCAACATGATAAAAGCCAGATATCACAAACCCACAGCATTTAGTATCATACTCCATGGTGAAAACTGTAGTTTTCTTTTAAGATCAGGGACAAGACAGAGTTGCCCATTCTCACTTCTATTTAGAATAGTCTTTGCCAAAGCATTTAGATACAAGAAGTAAAAGAAATACAGATTGGAGCAGTAAAACTATCACCCTTTGCAGATGATAACAAAAATATAAAGCTCTGAAAACTTCACTAAAAAACATTAGAAATAATAAATGAATACAGTAAAGAGGCAAGCTACAAAATTAACATAACAAAAATCTGTTGTATTCCTATATACAGTGAGCTAAGAGAAGAAGAAATGAAAACAATCCTATTTATAATTGCACCAAAAAAGTAACTACCTAGGAATAAATTTAACAAAGGAGGTGAAAGACATAGACAATAAAATGACAAGACATCATTAAAAGAAGATACAAAGAAATCAAAAGCTATTCTGTGTTCATGGATGGGCAGAATTAATATTGTCAAAATGATCATCTTAGTTAGCTAAGGCCATATACAGATTCAATACAATCCCTATTAAAATTCCAATTATATTTTTTAAAGAAATAGAATACTAAAATTTACATGACTCACAAAAGACCCTGAATTGCTAAAGCAATCTATATTTTAAAAAGAAAAGAAAAACTGAGTCATCACATAATACAATTTCCAACTGTACTACAAAGCAATAATAATTAAGACAGTATGATACTTGAATAAAAGTAGACACATGAATCAGTGGAAAAGAATACAGAGCCCAGAAATAAATCCACACATATAAAAAGACAATTAATCTATGACAAAGGAGCCATTATACAACAGAGAAAGGAATATTTCTTCAAATGCTGTTGGGAACACTCAACAGATACATGCAAAAGAATGAAACTGGTGCACTCTCTAACCCCATTCACAAAAATAAAGTCAAAGTAGATTAAAGGCTTGTTTGTAAAACTTGAAACCAAAAAGATATACAGAAGAAAACATAGGTAATGCCTTCCATGACATCTACTTTAGGGATATTTTGGGGGGATTTGATCCCAATAGTAAGGGAAACAAAAGCAAAAATTAAAAAATGAAGCTGTATCAAATTACAAAGCTTCTGCACAGCAAAAGAAAATATCAGCAGGATAAAGACACCCAACTGAATGGGAAAAGACACTACCACATCATACATCTGACAGGGTATTATTTTCCAAGGTATACAAAGAAGTCATACAACTCATAGACCTGAGGAAGGGGCTGTGAAAACCCAATTTGTAGCCCAGTCCCACAAAAGTTGTAGGTAACCTGGGGACTCATTACTTATGATTGTCATCTGACGTGAGGGGCAGTCTTACAGGACTGAGCTCTTAAAGTGTGGGGTCTGTGCTAACTCTGAGTAGCACCAGAACTGCTTAGTATGGAAAAGTCACACACTGGGCATCAGAAGTCTTTCTCCAGATAGAAACAGTTTCTCTTTAATGGCCAGGTCAATTAAACGTTCCATGATTCTTGCCTCAGGAAATCTAGCTGAAGAGACCAAAAGTGGCAGTAGCTGTCCCTAGGAAGAGAGACTAATAAAGAAAATGAGTAATAAAGCCAATAAGGAGTAAATATACACAGAAAGCCAGGTAGACACTAATGTGAAAGAATTTAATAACTGCTGGTTTACTAATCATTCTGTTTTCTAATGTATGAATTCTAAATTTAAACTACATGAAACATTCATGTAGAATTTAATCCATGACACATATTGAAATTTTCCATAATATTCTATGACAAGTTTAAACATTTCTGAGAAAAAAATATGTGACTTCAAGTTATGATGCTTTAACTTTGTTCTAAAAATAAATATGAAAACCTGAGACATAAGAAATTCTAAAGTCAGAAGAATAGGAAAAAAAATGCCACGATTACCTGAACTTTGTACCTCAATAGGTGTAAAAGAAATTTAATAAGTAGTGGAATTGTGGAATTTAGCATAATACACTTGCGAGGAAAACAAAAGGTTAACTACAGAACTGGAAAACAATACTACAACCCCAATAAAATAGTTTACAAAATAAAACTAAGCTTGAGATAGATAATTTTAAATAGCTTTTTTTAATCTCTATGCCATATACTAATTTATAAAATATCTGGAATTATCTCTCTGTGCTTATTTTATTCTTATTAAAAAAGTTTAAAATTTTTTTCCTGTTTGAAAAAAAGATATGTATTTTTAAAGAATCAATCTTAAGTCATACAGTTGTAAATATTTGTCACTAATAATTTATTAACATAAATATCTTTCTACCTTTGCAACTGCAATTCCATAGTCCTGGAGAGGTTTAACAGCCTCCTTCAGTTGTTCAAGAAAGATAGAGGTACTTGGAGAATCTAAAATAAGCAATTTATGAAAGTTTTATGACTTGTCCCTTAGGAAAGATGAATTTTTAAAATTGAAGCCCAAAGTGCAAACTAAAAAAGAAAAATAGTATTTTACCCATCTAGCATACAACAACAAATAATTAACTACACAGTTATATATTTTACACCATATTTTCTACTGGCTCATTATAATTTCTAATGTTTTTATTACATCATACTTTAACTTTGTAAGTGACCATAAAAACTTTCTAAAACAAGAACAGGGCAATAAATGTTTAATTTAAAACACTTGGCATTACTTTTCTAGTTTTAATAACATATACACAACAAATATGTACACATGCAGAAAACTTTAAAAAACATTTTTAAATACCATTTCCAAATCACAGTTTGAAGGGAGCAAGTGAAATGTGAATTCACTTCATTACTAATTCCAAGGATAGTATTTTTAAGGTATACAGACTTAAATGAAAATGTTACAATTATGTTAGGTTCATTGCTGTGTTAGTTTACTCAGCTTAATGGTATAACTAAAGCAGAGTATTAATAAAGATTTACAAATACATTTAAAGGTTAAAACACTTTAAAATTATTTACATGTTAAAGAGATCAAAAAGCAAACTTTCAGAAATGACTAGATAAAAGTCATTAATAACAAATTCTTATCTAGTATTTACTATAGACGAGGCACTAGGAGTAGTCATTTAATCTTCACAACAAACTTAAAGTAAGTACTAGCTACTCATTATGGATAACAAAAAAGGCACAAAGAGAGGCAAAGTGACTTGACCATTACCATAAAGTAGGTCAGTGGCAGAATGAGGGTTTGAATACAAACTGGCATGTTACAGTAACAGCTTAATAGCACATAGTAATCCAGACAATAGGTTCCCAGAGAGTATACTGATTAGCTAGCAATAGAAACATGACAAAAAATCACATCAGGGTATAAAAAATTACTTACCGGCTTGACAAAAATAAGCTAAGGAAGCTTTTCCTGGTTGCAATGTACTGAAATATTTCTGAGGGCTCAGTTCTTGTAGGGAGTTTACTGCTGACTTAGACAAAATGAATGTCACAACAAAAAAGATGCCAGCTCTCAAAACACTGAAACTGGAAGACATCATCAACTGCAGTTGGATATGGCCAGGAAATTTTTTGTTCACTGCATTCTCCAGTTGCCTGGGACAATACCTGTAAGGGTAAGAGTAGTCAATAAAGTTTTGCTGAAAGAATTCGTTACATGAAGTAAAATCTACAAAAAGATTAATATAAAACATTAAAGATTTGATTTCACTAGCAATTTACTACTCCTTTCTAATAAAAATGTGAGCAATAATAAATAATAACATTGATTTGACAATGCTATTGATTTTTGATATGTGCAAATGTCAAAAGTATCTGGAAAATGTAATACTAGGTATCTTAAGTTGAATAGATATTTACTGGAGCTGGTAAGCTAATTGTCATTTTCAGAAGTTCTAAAATTCATTTCAAATGTTATCCATTTTTCAAACTGGGCATTTTACCCATCTCTAACTAGCACAGATTAACAACACTCAAGCAGCTATTAATCCCATTAACATGGGATGAGACGTCCTAAATACATGTCAACCACGTTCACATTATTTTCACTTTAAGTCCTCTAGGAGATCACTATTAAAACAATATAAGAGCATTCCTTCTAAATACATTTTTAACGCTTAAGACAGATCTATTTACACAGCTTGAAATTCAAATATGTTTTTAAACTCAAATTTTATTTTCTGAATGTAGAGTTGTTTTAAATGTCTTCCTCACATCTTCTTCAATGATACACTTACATTCATGCTATTCTCTTACAGAATGTTTTTCTACTAATCACCTTTTTATCTAAACTTAAAAGAATATAGTTTAGGAAAATTAGTACAATATAAAAATATCATACTTCTCAGGTAAAGATATACCCACTGATACAGGTGGGAATTTTGTTTAATTTTTTTTTTTTTTTTTTTTCAAATAGAACCCTTACCTTTCAAATAAAAGATCACTCTCTTGAAATAGGAGACAGGAAAAAAGGGCAAAAATTACTCATAATGATAAGGGTAAAATTTTTCAGTAAAGAAGGAAATAATTTAAAAAATGAAAAACTTAAGGAAAAAGTCAAACTGAATTGAATACTTACTATGATTTTACAATATTCTTAGTAATCACACAAAACCTCTCCCTAAGAAGCAGAAATTCCCAAAAAGGAGTTACTCACTTATTACTTCCTAATAATTATTTTCACTTGAACTAGTTTATATCAAACAGCAAACAAATTTGCCATCAATTTTTAATAAGCCAAAAGTTAAAAGTTGAATGAATGATGACTGAGAGGCATATTAAAAGTAATTTTAATGACATAATTAAAGGGTATCCTTGATATTAAACTTGATTATACAACATAGTCATTTTAAACCATTTAAATAAAATGGGTTCAAGACCCATTTGGTAAAATGTTATTTATTATATTTCTAAGGTCACTTTATTTTAATAGGAATGGTTTAATCTAGGTCATACAACATTTTCTTTATATTCTTGAGGGAAAATGCATATATTCTGAGGCAAAGTGAATAATCGTGAAATATTTGTTACTATATGAAATAACTTCTACCTAATTCAAAGAAAATAAGGAAAGCACAACTGAAATTTTCAAGTTTAAATATCATTTTCCCTAGCCTTGAGGTTATAACTTATTTATGTTAGTGCTAACTTGGACATTATAGTTAACTTATGATTCTTTTCTCCTCTGCATTTTGTAGCACTAAAAGGTCCAACCGCACATTTAGTGTTTGAATACTTTCCCACATCCATGTCATTGAACAAATAAAATACACATCTGAAAATAATGTGTATCTGATCAATTAAAGATATTGGTGATTATTTTCAACACATTTAGAGATGGAACCTAAATAGTACCAGTTTTGTTTCATCTTTGATGAGTTTGATCATTTAAAAAATTACCTAAAGGGACACACCCTTGTGGATCAGGTAGCTGAGACGTGGAATGTGGACTATGTAAAGGCCACCTTCTCTCCCTTTCTTCTTTCCTGCTTTTCTTCCTCCCTTCTTTCCAATGCTTCTTTCTCCTCTTCCTTATTTCTTCAAAAAAATGTTATCTAAAGTGAGAACACTACACAGGTCAGCTATCAAAAGAATTTACATGGTCATAATGAACTAAACACTGAATAATAATTTAACCAGATTCATAACAACCACATTTGAGAAACTGGAGAGACAGTCAGAGAGCCTGCAGTCAGGGTGGGAAAAAGTATTAAAAGAGACAAATCTTCATCCTTCACATGACCAAAAGCCTAGTTTACTGAAAATATTAAAATGAATGCCAAAAGAAATAGGAAAAAGTTGGAAGCGATTTCCTCTAAGGAATAAGAAATTGGAGAGAGGAAAAGCCAGCAAGGGAACTTTTGAAGCCTTATACAGAACCATCGAATTCTTTTAAATATTGTACCTTTTTTATTTTGATTTAAAAATTAAAGTTATTACTTGTATGTAATCAAAACTTCCATTGCTTCTACTCCTATTAATCCAACCTATACCTGTGGGGCCACAGAAGAGTGTACATTTCAAATAAATGGAAAATAAAATGTATTTCCCAGAGACATGGTTTCCTCATTAAAAAAAAAAAAATCTTTATGCTAAAGAGAAGTAGATGAGAAAGAATTCCAGTGGGAAGAAAGCACTGATTTTTTTTTTCTACAGTAATTAGAAAAGGGAACAGAAACACTTAATGCTTCAAAAACTAAGTGCCAGAACAAATAACGAGAAACTTGGAAAAAAATATGATCATGTTTCTTTGGTGTGGTCATCCATTACTGTGTGTAAATAGCTCCAGTTCTCCTGTCTAGTGTAAGATAGGATTACACTTAGCTTCCTACACTCCTACCTCTAGTGAAATTAGTTGTGGCAATCATGCGACTTAATCTGGCAATAAAATGTAAGCAAAAGTGGCATATCTCTTTCAAGCAACAGTTTTATAGCTAATGTGTGATATGTCTGGCTTTATTTTCTTCTGTCACAGTCATTAAAAACACTCATACAGCAGCAGTTCATTAGCATGTGTTTCAGAGAGCACAACAGATATTCCCAGCTGATATACAATAAATAGACGGCATAGGAAGATATAAACCTTACTGTCCCAAACCACTGACATTTGAGGGCATATTATTTTTTGCAACATAATCTAGTCTGTCTATACTGGTATACAAACTAGAAGCGAAATGTGCCTTAACAAGAACCTCAAAATAATGGCTCAGGGCCATGCAGCAAGGAAACTGTTCTGAGCCTTATCAAGCACATTTTTTTACCAGAGACTAGAAATCCACACATAGGAGTGGCTAAACATTTGGTAAAATGTTACTTACAATAATTTGGAGGTGACATATGAATTTATGATGAGCATGTACCAAGGTTTGTGTGGCTAATGAATGTAAATACAGCCCTAAGAGAAGAATGGAAGACAGAAGATGCACACTGTGTGGCAGTTGCTTTTGGTTGTGTTTAACAAGGTATTGAAAAAAAGCCACTCCTGTTATATTCCTATGGCTCAATGGCCAATGGCTCAACCTGGTGGTTCAAGACCCAAGAAAGAGAAGAATTTTAAAAAGATACTCAAAACAGAACCACCATGCAAGAGACAAGCTGCTCAAATCCTTAGGCTCCCACTACTCTATGATCAGGAGGCAAATTGACAAAAGCGCTCAACCATAGAACAAGGCCATATTCTCCAAAGTCAGCTTCAGATGTGGACAAGGATGATAAAAACGGAAGGACCTCTTGCAGGCAAAGCTAAAGACCATGGAGAACTATGCTCTAGGGCATGAGCCAGAATACGAACTGTTTATTACTGGTCCGCAATAATAATCAAGCACAGAAATTGAGTATAAATGTTTAGAAGCTTTTCCGGCAATTTCACACAGTAATATCATGCCTGTTGCGTCTAATAATTTTAATTTGAACTTGTCTTTTGATTTTTTTTTCATTTCATTGTTCTTATCTTTAATGTTATCATAGTTAACAAAAATTCAAAGTAAATTAAATTTTTTTTTTCAAAAGGTCATTTATAACATATAGTTTGAGAATTTTGAGAGCCATTTATTTAAAGAACAGAGACATGCCCTGGTGGCTTAATGATTAAGTCCCAGTTCACAAACATCCTAAAGTCTCAGGTTCATGTCCTGGGGCCAGGAGAAAGACTAACATGAATAACTAAATTAAATAAATAAAATCATCCTTCTTCCTCTCTCTCTTCCTGCCTGTTTTGCCTCTGTTCCTGCCTGCACCTTTAAAAAAAAAAAAAAAGAATGCAGAGAACAGAACTAGAGTAACATCTTCCCAGCAAGATTTCAAAATTGTTAGTCTAGGATATGTCTCACTCTTCCCTTCTTCAAGTGGGAATATTTATTATAACTCTATATCCTACACTACCCTATGTATTCAACAGGGAATGGGAGACAGATAATTGTTGTCCAGATTGATAGATTACCTCTAGTGGGCATTATTCACAGAACACCTGAACTTTGAATTTGACACAACCACTGAATGGGATTTGGGGGTTATTTGCACTAAGAAGGGTCAACGATGAACTACATGTAGGAAGGAGAATATTTGTTGAAAAGAAAGGTGGACTGTCAATTGCTTTTAGTTTTCTATACATATTAAAAGTATCCTTCCCAACTTCCTTGACTTAGGCACGGCCATGACTTGATATGGCCAGTGAAATGTGCATGGTGACTTATGTAACTTCTGGAAGTTTTTAAATCAATTGGTAACCAGACCCAGGTCTGCTGCCTGCCACGTGAAAAGGCCAATAATCATGAGTATGAGTTGTTGGTTAAAGGAAATTAAGTTTAAATATCAAGAGATACCAACTGAAGAAGTGGGAGACTTCTGTCTCAGAATCACTTCCCTGAGTGACTGGACCACGGAGATTAAACAGGCAGTCATGTACAGGTGGCGACATAATGGGGAAGTCAGGCTTTCACAGACACTTGAGACCGTAGACGGGGTGGCACCAGCAGGGGTCTGCTTATCAGGCAATTCAAGGAGTCCTGTTGCCTCCCTGAAGAAATCTGGTTCAATCCCTGGTCTGTGCTTCTCCCAGGCTTATGTGTCACAGATTCCCCTGTTCTGCTGGAGGACTAGGTTTGGGTCCAAATCTACTGGCTGTTACAAACATATACGTTAAGAATCAAGACACACTTTTCTTCTGCTTTGACAGACAACACACAAAATGAAGCCTTCTCTGTGCAACAAGTCTCAGAGGACAACACGGGGCAAAGCTCCCAGCTCACCAGGGTAAACAGAAATTAAACACTGTGGCTTTGAACCCCTACAGTGTTGTGGTTATTACAACATAACCCAGCTGAGCCTTACTGGTTTTAGTAACGAGAATGATTTGAAAAATACATATTCTAGATTTTAAACCAGTATATTTCAAAGAATTCACAGAAAAATGACCCAATTTCAATGCAGGAAGATTTTAAAAAGGGAAGATGACTCTTTAAAATACAACTGACTATTCCACAACAGGTACCAAAGTCCTACCCAAAAAGAGGGAAGGCACAGGCAAATGCTGGCCAATACCACACAAATACACTTCCCAACTACATGCAGACTCTTGCTGTGGGCTTGAAAGGGGCCCTCGATCTGGCAGCATAATACTCCTATCAGCACTTATCAGAGTTGGAATGTCATATGCACTTTTTGCTCTATCCCTGAACTCTAAATACATAGCATGCATAGGTCATTTAAAAGATGGGAAAAATACGTGGTATTTAACTAAGGACGAGTACAAGAGGGTGGCAAGCTCTACAAGAATGGGCCAATGAGGCAGTGAGTGCAAAAAGAGCTAACGTTTGCAAATAAAATGCTAATTGCAGCAAGTTTGTTTTGTTCAGCACCTGCATACTGAGAAAGCTCCCAACAGAAAAAGGAGAAGGAAGTATTTCAACAGAAAAACACTATTCTCCAGGAGAGTGAGCGGAGGGGACAAGGATCTGCCTCCACGAGTTCCCTAGGCAGGTGGAACAGCTAAGTGGCCCTCTTCAGCTAAAGCAATTCGCCTTGGAATTGGGCCTTTATATAATAATAGTTGGCAAACAGTTCTGTTTTTAAATATTTGAAAGATCATTGTGTTACAGTAATCTGCCCTTTTGAACAATATTTAATCATTGAACATTTGGAAGCATTTTCAAATTTTAGAAAGTCTGGCAGTAGACTAGGAGACCCTTTGATCTGTTTCTCCTTTATATAAAGGCCTAAATGTACCTTATGATTAACCATAAAACTAAATGCTTCCCTCTCAAGAAAAATTTACTATAATAATTAAACAAATTAAATCAAGATTGTGAGCCTCAGTCTCAGGAAAGATACATTTCATATTTTGCAACAAATGGAGCATATAATGCTTACAAAGTTCTTCTAAGACTAGTCTGTTAAAAATTAGCTTGCTGACAATGTAATCTGCCACTTGAAGAACAGAACCTACTCACTGAACCAGCTGCAAATAAAATGTTGATTAGATCTCATCAGAGTTTATCATTTAAGACCTAAACGAGGCAATAAAAGATGTCAACATCTCTCCACTTTAGAGTCCCTTCAAAGCAGTTGGAGCAAAATCCTCCATTTGCACATACCCATACACACCTGGGAAAAAAGGAGAAAAGGGAAGGTTCTTTGGACTTACACTGAGGCCAGAATAAAGTCTCCCAAGTAAAAAGACTTAACTAAAACTAGCTGGGTACTATCCAGATGTTTATAATCTCTTTGAGTATAGAACATAAGAAAAAAAGAGATACCTTCATGCTGAAAGACTATTCATGGCCTAAAACTTGTATCTCTTAAGTTACAAATGATACAAAACGAGCCCTGTCAGAGACTAGAAGTGTCCTGATTTTGACAAGGACCTAAAATCACACAATTCTGAGTTCATGCTTAATTAATGTGTTTAAGCACACAACTGCAATTAACTCGCTTCTGCCAAGAACACTGTCTTCTCCTTTAGATAGAACTATGTACCGCCCTGAGAACATTCTCTTAAGAATCCATGAGGCAAAGTTGGTAAATTCCAATAAACCTGCAATCCTTGTAAAGCACTGATGCTGGCATATGCTTGTTAACTTCTTACAGCAAGTTGTCCCCTACTGAAGGCTGTACTGTACAACATGCTCAGCTGAATGCTCCATAAGTACTATCCACATAACAGTGCCAGGCCTAAACATCTATCACAGTGTGTGAGCAAACCTATAAAGTATCCAAACACACCAGCATCTGATGCTTGGGTGAACCACTGTCGGTGAATGTGGAATACGAAATAGACTTGAAAGTTCCCTGTAATTACTCAGAAAAGGTAGCAACACACTAGACATTAATTAGAGCAAAGGAGGATGAGTAAAAAAAAAAAAAATGGCCGGGTCTTGATTGCCCCCAATAATGGAATAATGTCTCACACAGGTTTTCTAAATTTGTACCCCTTCATTCCAATGAGAACACAAATCATTTTCTCTTCATTTTGCACTATTTTGCTCGTTTTATTAAAAAAAAAAAAGTCAAGTATTACGTGTCAGTTCAATATACGATGGGAGGTCTATTTATTCCTTCCTTACTTACAGCAGTAACATCATGCAGCATTTGTTGTATAATTCTCTGAGCCCCATGAATTATACCACATACAGGTCTAAGGCTTGAAGGAATACGTGGAATATAAGGTGCAGAGTATTCTACTTCTTCCAACTAGACATTCATCAAAGACTTACAGTTCTGTTTCTGCCCTTTTGCGTAAACTTATGTCCAGAGCATCTCGGCGAATTCTAAGTTTCAAAGATCCACCTTCTCCCACTCACAGATCGCTTGGACATGGGTCTCATTCTAAAAGATACTCTACCCCTAAGGGAGGGGTCTTTCACTTAGAGCTTAGGTTCACCCTTCGCCTCATTCCATCCCCTCTCCCCATAAAAGTCTCAATTTTCTTGCCGCTCATACTGGGGAGTGAAATACGAAGAAAGCAAAACGCCCCTTATAAAGGCCCCTTTTAAGTCAAACTCCAGATCTGGGTTCTGCAGCCCTTGCAGAGTCGCTTAATCTGAATCCCCAACTCTGCAGGCAGAAACCACCAACCCCTAGCCTAAAAGGATCCGCGCTGTCACCTACCTACCCGAGACCTGTGGACAAGACCTGAAGGTGGGAACCCCGGAGGCCCCCAAGAGCTGGGAGGACAATTCCCGCCACGTGAAGTAGAGGCCAAGGCCCGACCGTGGCAGGCTCACTAGACAGCAGCGGGCTACTGCGTCTACCTGCGAGAGCGCAGAACCCCCACCTCCGAAGTCTGCAGCCGCCAATCACCCAGCAGAGTCAGAGTCCTGGGCACAAAACAACCCTTTAGAATCCTCTCTTTCCTCGTGCTCCTTACGTAAGGCCTCTCCAACCAATGGGAAGCGTAAGGGGTGGAGCGAGAGTCGCTCCAGGTGACAGGCGATAAACGAGTCCTCCCGCCGGCGCGAGCCGGCCTTGCAATTGTTGGGCCAATCGACAGCGTGGGTGGGGAGTGAAGGGGAGGGCGAAAGCGGGGCAAGCAAACGGCCAATCAGATCTCGGGACCCTCGAGCGACGGGTTCTGCGACCCGTGGCCTTCCGAGCGCGGCGCGCGGGGGGCGTGCCCGCCAGGGCCAATCGGCGCGAGCCCACGGTGCGGAGCGAGCGCCTCAAATGCTCGGGTTTCTCAGCTGATTGTCTCCAGCGGAGAGTTGTTTTTTGCAGCTACTGAGCTGAGCCGCAGCAGGAGGAGCCGAGACCCCCGGGGAGGGCGGGGGGGGGCGGGGAGAGGAGGCGGGGTCCGGTGAGCCGCGGCTGCTCAGCGCGGGGCTCCGGGTCCAGTCACGGCACTTCCTGGGGTTGGAGCCTGGGGTGGGTGGGGGGAGACGGGGAAAGCATTCTCCCCCTCGACGGCGGCTCCGAGTCCGGCCCCTTCCTTCCCGCGCTCACTCTCCTGCCCCTCAGGCCCCTCATGAGGGTGTCGGTGCCGGGTCCGGCGGCCGCCGGAGCCCCCGCAGCAGCCCGCGAGCCCTCGACGACCGGCGGGGGCGGCGGAGGCGGCGGAGGCGCGGTCGCTGCCGCCTCGGGCGCCGTGGTGCCCGGCTCCGTGCAGTTGGCGCTGAGCGTCCTGCACGCCCTGCTCTACGCCGCGCTCTTCGCCTTTGCCTACCTGCAGCTGTGGCGGCTGCTCCTGTACCGCGAGCGGAGGCTGAGTTACCAGAGCCTTTGCCTCTTCCTCTGTCTCCTGTGGGCAGCGCTCAGGACCACCCTCTTCTCCGCCGCCTTCTCGCTCAGCGGCTCTCTGCCCCTGCTCCGGCCGCCTGCTCACCTGCACTTCTTCCCCCACTGGCTGCTCTACTGCTTCCCTTCCTGCCTCCAGTTCTCCACGCTCTGTCTTCTCAACCTCTACCTGGCGGAGGTAAGGCGGGAGGACTGGCAGGTGGGGCCGGGCGGGTGAGCCAGCAGGACCGCCGAGATGACTCGGGCTGGTGAGGGGTCGGGTGACGGCAGTGCGAGGCGGACCCGAGATCAGTCGAGGGAAACTGAGGCACTCCGGGGGTGAGCGCAGGTGTTTTCGTCCTAAACTTAAGCAGACGACGGGCTCAGTTACTGAGGGGCTTGTAGGGTGAGTGAGTGTGTGTTCTGACAACTTCAAACGGGAGGACCACCCTTTGTTCGGTGTGCTGGCCCTCTAAGGTAAGGTGTTGGTGGCAGCGACAAAGTGGCATCAAAGAAGTAGCAGTAGCAGCCCCAGTGCGCTGCCGAAGCTGGACTGTGTTGAGAGAGGTTGGATGCTGAGGTAGCAGCAGCTCTGCTGAAGCTGGACTGCTGCCAGCCATTACGTCACCAGGCAGCGCTGTTCCTCTGCTATTGTTGCTGCGTTTCTTTTATTAGAAGCTTATATTCCCTCCTGCATCTCCTTTCCTGGAGCTCGATAAGCCTCACACAAATTCCGTTCGATAGTTCCCCAGCAGGGTGACTGATCAATAACCAATGCCGAGGGTCAGTAGAAAGAGCTGCTCCATAAAGCCCTTATGTTTGCCTCAGTTGTCTCAGCTTTGCCTATCCCACCTCTTACAGCCTCGTCCTTTTTTTGGAGTTAATTAGAGGGAAAATACTAGTTTATCCTATGTCTCTTGCAGAAACAAACCACCAAACTGTTTTTGCAATAACTTAATAGCTGGAACCTAATCACACCCCCTTTCTCTTTTA
The DNA here is from genome assembly GCA_004363575.1 of Solenodon paradoxus. Classification (NCBI taxonomy): domain Eukaryota; kingdom Metazoa; phylum Chordata; class Mammalia; order Eulipotyphla; family Solenodontidae; genus Solenodon; species Solenodon paradoxus. The sequence goes on from RJWH01001399.1 coordinate 217,317, forward strand.
TGAGGAATTGCCGGTTGGATTGCATTGTTCTGCAGCGCATAGGTATTTGACCCATTTCAAACAGGTTTGGAAGTGTAAGGTTGTCAATCAGAAGTGTCAGGTAGTGGTATTTAAGCCACAGCATTTTGAGAATCACCAAAACAAAAGTCCTCCCACTTCCCCACCCCCATTCTGCCAAAAAAAAAAAAAAGCTTGAGGAGGGGAAGAAACAAGGTGACATCATATGCTTAATACTAATATAGAACAATTTTGATGTATGCAACTAATCCTCTCAAAAGCTTTTGGAAGCGCTGAGATTTAACATAGTTCTGAGCAAAAATAAAAAACATTTGAGACAGATTGAGTTTATTTTCTGCGTAAACCAATTTTTTCTTCCCTAATAGACAGGAAATACCATGCATAATTTAACATTTTTAATTTAAAATACATAAATATAGCTTTTAAACACACTAAAAAAATTGAAAAAATAAAATTAAACTAATTCTTTTCCTTTTTCATCCTTTGGAAGTCCAAGAATACAGTGACAAAACTCAAAGAGTAATAAATGGAAATAAAAATTGTGGTAATCATAAATATTCATGCCATACTTGACCACATTCTGATCTAATTGTTATTTAAGCTGTTATAACACTTCTAGATCTTATAGTTAAACTGATACATTCTTCATGACACCATTTCTATCCTTTTATCACTGAAGCATCAGAGATAGTTCAGATATTGCTGAAAATGACTACCAATCCTCATACCATAAGCATCAAATAACTTTGTTTTTTTCTCTATCATTTTGACTTATAAAATCATATTAATGATTCACTGTAAAATAATTGGTGAGCATTCCATAAAGTAAACATGGTATAACATCATGTGCACAAATCTTGAGTGTGCAGCTAGCTAAAATTTTACATATGCATATGTATTAACACCACCCAGATTAAGATAGCATTTCCAGTGTCCCAGGAGGTTCCCTGGTGCCCTCCTTCAAGTAGTACCTCTCACCCTGAGATAAAGTATCTAAAAACTATCATAATAGGAAATAAATCTACATTTAGGCTCAAAATTTTAAAAATATGCTCTATGGTGTAAAACAGAGTATCAAATTGTATTTTCACACTTTTGATTGCTGATATCCCAAACAAATAAGGAAGACTTTAAATGTCTAAAAGTCTTCATGTTAAATTAATCTATGTTCTGTACTTTTAAAATAATAAAACTGTTAACGTAGGAAATATAATATGAAAATAAGCTAGACTAGCTTAAACTTTCCTTTCTCAGTATCTCCTAAAGAGGGTGTAGGTTATTTGTCTACGCTTATGTTTTTGTAATCAAGTTAACAATTTTAAGACATATTAACTATACATAAAAGAACAAATTTTCAACTGCTTAAAAAGAAATATCTAAACTAGAAATTGTTTTCCTATTCACCAGAGAAAATCCAGAGGAGTCTGTATTTAAAAAATTCAAATTTTTCATCAATTCCAAATAACTGCACGTATACTTCCTAGTAATTTTTGTGAACTAATGAAGCTTTCTCGGTGAGTTCTTAGTATTTTATAGCAAAGTGTTGGAGAAAGTCCACGTGGTAACAAATAGTTGTGCTTCTTAATTATCAAAAGTAATTATAGAGTGTGTCATTGTGGCTCAGGCAGCTGAGACACTGGTGTGCAGACCACATACAGCTCAAAGACCCAGGTTTGAGCCCCAAGGTATGGGTGAAAAAACAAAATTCACAATTAAATAAAGATGTTTCTCCCCCACACTCTTTCTTTCTTTCCTTCTTTAAATAATTCTTCCCATTCTCCTTTCAGAAAAAAAAAAGTATCTTTTATGAACTTAGATGTAAAGCTCCCTAACAAATCAAAATTTGAAATATTTAAAAAAGATAACATAACCAAATATGTTTTATACCAAGACTATAGCTTTAGTTTAACATTCACAAACCAGTGCAATAAACCATATTTGCAGCGTAAAGAAGTTCATATCATCTCAATAAATGCAGAAAAGGAGTTCGAAAAAATTCACCCCTTCATAATTTTTTAAAAGTCAACTTTTAGAAAACTAGGAACAAAATTCTTCAGTCTAGTAAAGAGCAATCTATTAAAAGAAAACTTCAGCCCAACGTAATACTTAAAGATGAAAGATTGGAAGATTACTCTCTAGGACAAGAAGACAAAACCCACACTTCTTGTTCTAGCCATTATGCTGAAGGTACTATATATTATAATAAAGTAAGAAAAAAAAGTTGTAAAAATTAGAAAGAGGTATAATTGTATCCTTTTGTAGGTGACATGGTTAGGAAGAATAAGAATATTCCAATCTACAAAATCTTACTAGAGCTGGGAAGTAAATTTAACCAGTTTATAAGCTATAACTCATATTAGCAGAAAACAACTAGAAATTAAATATAAACATTTCATTTATAATAGTATCAAAATTTTAAATATTTAAGTTTAAATAAATCAGTTTAATAATAGATGTACAGTACTTCTAAAATAAAAGCTATAAAACTAAAAAGCTGTTAAGAGAAATAAACTAAAGAAGGTCTACATAAATGACAAGATATACCTGGGAAGATTTCACTTCTTCAATTGGCCTTTATATTCAATGCAATGTCTATTAAAATCTCAAGAGGAGTTTTTAGTAGCAGTTGCCATGATTATCTTAAAATCTATTCGAAGATGATAAATTAACAAGATCATGAACTCACCTCTCCGAGCAGACACAAAACTGCATCCATATAGGAACCATGACCTTGAAAAAGAACAGAGAATTGAGAAATCAGTATCTCCACAAGGAAAAGTGATAGAAAACATCAGACAGGGTAGGAAAAGCTGAGATACTATCTCACCAGGAATGCAACCTGGGTGCTTCAACCCAAGTTCTAGAGACATTGGGATATGGATCCTCTTCCCAGAGACTAAAGTACTTACTTTCACATTGGATATCCCAGCACTAGGGAACTGCACCAGAATGAGGAATACATGTATCCTGGTGGTGTGAGAAACGGGTTTATCTTTGTAGAATAAGAGGACCATCGGAAGCAAAGATCTCAGGACAGCAGAGAGGTTGCTGATTGATGAGGTGTGCACAGACCTAACTGAATGATTTTCCTTTGTTGAACCAAAGCTTCAGTGTAAGAAATAAGAAAGAGGGATACTGTACAATAAACAGGCTGCTAGGCATCTTCTCCAGGCTCTTCTCTATGGGCATCAGCTCTGGAGGGTGCCATAGTGATTTAAAACCATTAAGGAGCCATGGTTGGAGGATAAAACACTCCACCCCTCCACCATTGGTGGCACAGTTCTTGCAGCTAGAGTTCTCATGGCTTCCGGGGAAGTACTCACCTAGGATAGTAAAAGAGACCTTGATCCTAAACCCCTGGTATAGGTAGCTCAGCACTTAGGTTCATGGAAACTTTGTGAAGCTTTGGGGGAGTAGAATGCTATTGTAGTACTCTCTGGGAGGATGGCAAGAGAGAGTCCAGCTATTCCACTGAACATCTGCCTCTCAGCTGCATGGGACCATGGCTGAACAATATTTAAAAATGGTGCTTACCGCTGAAAGCCCCAAGGACCCAGCAGCTAGAGCTCTCCCCTCCTGGGAAAACTCTGAGCTCCAGAACTTACTGGAGCAGACTAAGGGTACAACTCCCTTCTGGGACTATAACCCAGCAAGATAATCAGAGACACGTGTATGGAAGGCACTTTACTAGGAAAGACTTTCATAGTCTTCAGGAAACATCCAATGATTCCCTGCCTGTGGCCACTATTGGAACTGTGACCTGCCTGTAGCCTAAGTCAATAGGTTTCAGACCTCTCTGCTCTTACTCATGCCTTTGGGGCCAGGGCGAGAGAGGTGATCAGGAAAGGTATACTTTACCAACCTATAGAGATTAAAGGTAGGCAGCAGCAGAGGCAAGAGTTTCAGGCTGAGGCTACTGGGAGAGCTCTGACTGTGGCGTTAACCTTAAGGTGTGAGCAGTTACAGATTTTACCTTTAGTTCAAGCAGCTCCTAAGGATTCTTGAGCCCTAGGCACTGTCAAACAGCAACCTTGCATCTAGCTGCCCTGACTCCCACCCTGCAGGCTAGATTATTCAGACCATCTTGCAGTTCTGGCCTAGAGTTTCAGTCATTCTGACTGATGCAGAGGCTTCAGCCTGCATATAGGCCTGTGTTCTGCAACCTGAAATTTAATACAAGGACATTATATTAAGATAGGAAAAGAAAGCCATTTAACATGAACTGTAGAAATAAACCCAGAGTACCAAACAAAATGAAGAAACAATTTATCCCAAATGATGTAGCAATATAAAACCCCCAGAAAAATTACTAATGTAACAACATTAAGTAAACTTCCCAAAGAAGAGTCCAAAGCAACAGTCTAATGATGCTCACTAAAATCAGAAGAATGATGGATGCTCAAAATGAAAACTACAACAAAGACAGGGAAAATAAGAGAAAGCTCTAAACAGGAATCATAGAGCTATAAACCACAGTAGCTTAGTAGCAACACAGTAGAAGGGCTCAACTTAAAGAAACAACTGATTGAGTAAGCTAGAAGATAAGATAGTGGAAATCACCCATGTAGGCCAGGAAAGAGAAAAAAGAAGCAAAGATAGCAAAAGAGACTTATGAGATAACATCCAGAGGAACAATATTTGCATCAAAGGTGTTCCAGAAGGAGAAAGAAAGGCAGTAACCTTATTTGAAAATATGATAGCTGAGAACTTCCCAATCCTTGGAAAGGAAACATCTATACAGATCTAGGAAGCTTAAAGAGTTCCAAACAAAATAAAAAAAACAAGTACAAACCAAGAAGAAACATTATAATGAACAAGGACAAAAAATAAAGATAAAAGGAGAATCTTCAAAACAACTAGAGAAAAACAAGTCATAAGATTTCTCATCAGACATTTTACAGTCCAGAAAATAATGGCACAATATATTCAAATGCTAAAAGAAAAGGCATTCCAACCAAGAATATTCTGCCCTACTAGGTTATCACATAGCATTGAAAGAAGGATAACAAGTTTTACAAACCAAAGTTAAAGGAATTTACCACCACTAAACCAACTTGCAAAAAATACTAAAATGGCTTCTGTAAAATAAAAAGACCCTCCATTTAGATGTAGCAAGACACCAAAAGCAAAGTGGTATGGGGGAGCAAAGAGGTTATACACATAGAAAGTTAAATGTAAAATAACCCCAAAATAGAAATTCAAAGAAAAAAAAGTAATCCAAACAACACAAAAGTAAACTATCAAAACACTGGAGAAGATAATGGGACTGGAGAATAAATATAGCAACAGGCTACAGAAACACCCAGTAAACAGAAACAAAGCAACTATACTTTTCAATAATTACCTTAAATGTCAATGAACTGAACTCATCAATCAAAAGGCACACAGTAGCTAGATGGATTAAAAACAACACCCTTGGCACACCCTGGTGGAGCAATAGTTAGATCAATTGCCCAGGGAGAAGCAGCCAGTGTTAACAACTAAATAGAAATTTTTAGAAAAAGATTATTTCTTCCTCCTCTTCTTTTCTATCTACTTGCTCTCATTCCTGCCTGTACCTTTCTTTTAAAAAAGAAAAATTATAGAATTTTGATGTGAAATGTAAACTCAAGCTAACATTTCCAAGCTCTTCATTTAATAAATGAGGGAAATGATGTCCAAAGAGTGTAAATATTTTTTAAACTAAATAAAAATAGCAAAACCCAATGTGCTACTGCACACAAGAAACCTATCTAATGTCCAAAGTGAAACACAGACTGAAAATTAAAGGTTGGAAGAAATCCTACAATCAAATGGTAATCTAAAAAAATCAGGAACAGCCACACAGCAGATAAAATAGACTTTCAAATAAAAATGTAACAGGACTGGATATTTTATAATGAATGAAGGGTTGATTCAGCAAGAAGACATAACAATATATGTGCCAATTTATAGAGGATCAAAATACATAAAACTATTAACAATATTAAGGAAAAAAGATAGCAACACAATAACAGTAGGGAACTTCAGTACTATACTTAAAACAATGGATAGATTAACCAGCAGAAAATTATCAAGGCAACAACAACCTTAAATAAATTAGATTGGCTTAATATAGTTTACAAAACACTGTACCCAAAGACAATAGAATTCACATTCTTCTCAAGTATAAATGAAACATCCTCAATGATAGACCATATATTGAGACATAAAATAAGTGTCAATAAATTTACAAAGACTGAAACCATATAAAGAATCTTCTCCAATAACAATGGCATAAAACTAGAAATCAATCATAAAAAAAGCTGGAAAAATCCCAGATATGTGGAGGCTAAATAGAATGCTTCTGAATAACTATTGGGTAAATGAAAACAAAGGGGAAATTTTAAAAAATACTTGGACACAACTGTAAATGAAGGCAACAACTATCAGAAGCTATGGGATCCAGCAAAAGTATTACTAACAAGGAAGTTTTGTACAAGCCTACATCAAATAACAAGTAAAACCTCAAACAATTTGACTCTTCACTTAAAGGGACTAGAAAAAGAATAAATGAAACCAAAAGTCAGTAAGACAGAAATAATAAAAATCCAAGGAGAAATAAAACTTAAAAAGAAATACAGAAAATCAAGAAACCAGGAACTGGTTCTTTGAAAAGATAAAATTGACAAACTTTTTTAGACTAAGATAAAAAAACTCCAAAACTCTTAGGGTCAGGAATGAAAGAGAAGTTATAATAGACACCTGAGAAACACAAAGCATCACGACACTACTGTAAACAGCTGTATGTTAATAAATTGGATAATCCGGTGCGCCCTCATGGCTCCAGTGGCTCATGTGACTGGAGTATGGCCCATGTAAAGCCCAAGTACCCAGGATCTTGAAGTGACCCAGGTGGGAAGTGGGACGGAGAACTAAAATATATAATTAAAATGTTTCTTCCTCCTCTCCTTTCCTCCATCCCTTCCTTTCTTTAAGAAAAAAATTAATTGGATAATCTAGAAGAAATGGACCAATTCTTAGAATCACACAGTCTACCAAGACTGAATAAGGAAGCAGTAGAAAACGTGAACAGATCTATCACAAGCAAGGAAATTCAAACAGTAATCAAAAGTCTCCAAAAAACAAAAACCCAAGATCAGGCAACTTTGCTTGTGAGTTTTACAAAATCTTCAAAGAATATTTAACACTTACTATTCTCAAACTCTTCCCAAAATTTAAAATATAAAGCAAAACAGAGATGGAAAGATATTCTGTGGTCATGGATGGAAAGAATTAGCGTTATTAAAATGGGCCATCTTACCTAAAGTAATATACAGGTTTAATGAAATACCTATCAAAAATTCTAATGGTGTTTTGTTTTGTTTTGTTTTAAGGAAATATGCAGGTAGGAATGAAGGCAAGCAGGCATGCAAACAGGAAGAGAGAGGAGAAAGAAGTATTTTATTTTTATTTAGTTCATATTGTTCCACCCCCCACCCCTGGAACTGCAGCTCAAACCCAGGGGTATGTGGCCTGCACCCCTTCAGAGGCAGTTGAGCTAACCACTACTTCACCAGGCACCACTCTAATGACATTTTTCAAGGAAATGCAACAATTTCTTAATTTGTATGGAACCACAAAAGACCTCAAATTGCCAAAGCAATTTTGAGGAAAAGGGGAAAAAGGAAATAATTACACTCTTGGACTTCAAACTATACTCTAAGACAGTAGTAATCAAAATGGTATGGTATTGGGAAAATAACGACACAGCAGTGGAACAAGGCAATATTTTCCATGACTTCAGATTTAGTAATATCTTTGAGGACTTAATTCCAGAATTAAAGGAAACCAAAATAAAAATAAACAAATGGGACTGTATTAAACTAAAATTCTTCTGCACAGCAAAAGAAACTGCTGTCTGAACCAAAAGCAGCCAATGGAATGGTAGAAGATATTTGCACATCATACATCTGACAGGGTTTAATATCCAAGATACGTAAATTACTTATATAACTCAACAACCCAATAAAAAAAAATAAGCAGGAAATCTGAATGAACACTTCTTCAAAGAAAGCATAAAGATGACCAAATGGCACATGAAGAAACGGTCATCGTTACTTATTAGGGAAATGCAAATCAAAACTACAATGAGATATCACCTCACCTGTAAGAAGAGCTTACTTCAAAAATACTAGAGTGAAGTGTTAATGAGGGTGTGGAGAAAAAGGAACTCTTTTGCACTGTTGGTGAGAATGTAAAGTGGTGCAGCAATTTTGGAAAACTGTATTGTCCTCAGAAAGTTAAAAATAGAACTTTTTGATCCAACAATTCCACTTCTAGCTATCTACTCAACAATATGAAAAATACTAGTTTAAAAACATATATGTATTCCTGTTTTCACTGCCATGCTATTTACAGTAACCAAGAAAAAAAAATAACCTAAATGCCCATCAACAGACTATTGGATAAACATAAGGTATAGATAGACAATTGACAACTAGCTAGAAAAAAAAACATAAAATCTTGCCGTTTGAAATATGGATGTAATTAGAGGAGATTATGCTAAGTGAAATAAATCAGAAGGAGGAAGATTAATCCCAGATGATTGCATTTATGTGGAATGTAAGGAAACAAAGCAAATGAAGATAAAGCCTTAAACTCTAACAGAACTTATGAGTGGAGAAGGGGAAATCTGGGGACAAAGGATAGTGGTGGTCCAATGAACACTGGAGAAGATTGTTAGAAATTTGGTGGTAGGTATGGTATGATATATATTTGATGAAAAGTGAGCCTGCAAACCTAAAACAGTATTGTAAAATAATGTTATCTCAATAAAAATATATCTTTTTTAAAAGTATGGAAATACAGGGACTTACAATAGCTAAGGAATGAAGGCAAATAGGCAGACAGGCAGGGAGAGAGAGGAGGAAGAAGCACTTTATTTAGTTGTCCACAGTGATTTCCTGCCCCACCCCCTCAGCCCCCACTCACCCTCTGGGTCTAGGACTGTAACCGAGGGTTACATTGCCTGAACTTCAGAATCTATGGACCTAACCACTACTCCACCAGGGTATGCCTATACTGCCTAATTTCTTACTATAAAGTCACACTAATCAAGACAGTGTAATTCTGGGAAAATGACGGGCATATAGATTAATGGAACAGAATAGAGACTCCAAAATAACACCTATGCTTACATAGTCAACATATAATTTTTATTAAAATGCCAAGGTAATTTAATGAGAAGTTGAATATTTTTTCAACAAATAGTACTGAAATAATTGTCTTCATCTGAGGTAAATATTGATTCCTACCTCAAACCACCATAGAAATGGTGTGGGGTGGGATCCATATCTGCCTGATATGGATCATAGACCTAAATGTAAAAGCTAAAATATGTAAAAGAAAGCAGGAGAAAATCTTTATTACCTAAGAGGAGATAGTGATTTCTTAGGTAACAGAAAGAACAAAACAAAATTGGTAAATAAAACTTCATCAAAATCAAATTTTTTTTTACAAGGAAATTGAAAGACAAGACAGACTGGGAAAAAAAATACTTGCAGCACAAATAGTTGGCAAACTATACGTATCCAGAATATATAAAGAGCACTTACAATGCAATAACAAGAAAATCCAATAAAAATGGATCAGGTGTTTGAATAGACACTCAAAAAGATGATCAGAATTATTAGTCATTATGAAAATGAAAGTTTCAACCATAATGAGATGCCATTAAATATGACTAAAAAAGACTCAAAAATACTGATCTAACCAGGTACTTGCAAAGATCTGGGATAATTAGAACACATATGCTAAGGGTTGCAACGTGTAAAGTTTTAGAACCATTTGGAGAAGACAGTTTTTAAAAAGCAAAATATAAACTTATTATAAAATTTAGTTTATGGTCTTAGATACCCAAGAGAAATGAAAGCATATGTACATGCAAACTTAAATATGAATGTATATATTATGTATATATTATAAAATGAAACTAAGCATCCTATTTTTGTTAAAAAATAGGATAAACTCAAAGGAAATAAACAGGAGATTAATATAGAAATTTAAAAAATAGAATGCACTATATAAAGAACTTTTCAGGTCAAAAGTTACCCCATACCGTCTTTCATAACCAAACTTCTTCAGGGGTGACCATGCACATGCTCACCATCTTCTCATTTCTCCATAGTCTATAATCTGCCATTGCCCCATCACACCGCTAAAATAGCAGTTGCCTAAGACTCACAGTGACCTTCACATCCACAAGTTCACTAGACGTTTTTCAAACCTCACCCAAATGGCTCTCAACAGAAATGGACTCCAACTACATCTTTGTCCCTGATAAGTCACTGGCTAACACATTGGCTCACAACTGCCTGGTTAGTTAGGGGTTGGTTGGTTGGTTGGTTTTTTTTTACCACCTTGCTAACTTTTCTTCATGCTCATCTGCCTCTACCTTGTCATCAGAGATTGATGTTTCTCAAAACTTAAGCATAGGCCTTCTCTTCTTCCCAAGTGATTGTATCCACTTTCATGGCATCATGCCACTTAAAAGTGGATGACTTACACACTGTTCCTCTGAACTTTCTGTGTCTATTTGATGTCTTCCCAAAGATGTCTGAAACTCTCAGATTGAACATGTCCCAAACAACTCAAGATCTTTCCTACTTCCACCCCACCCCATAACTATCGCCTCTGAAACAGAATCCTCTTTTTCCCATTTCAGTGACTATCACGTCTATCCATAATTTATGTAATTTAAAAATCTATGAGCCATTAAATGCTACCTTTTCCCTCA
>RJWH01001399.1:228190-385166 GCA_004363575.1 Solenodon paradoxus
AAAAAAAAAAAAAAAAAAAAAAAAAAGATCTAATTGAAGGTTGTCTCCTCTTTTCTTCACTGGCTCTTTTTACTCAGTAAACTCAAAACTCTGAACATATTACAAGGTACTTCATGATTCCAGTCTCATCTCATATGTGCCTCCTGTTCCTCACCACCCCAGCCACCCTTGGCATTCTCATAATCCTTTGTACTTGCCATTTCCCTTCTGCCACAGAGCCTTTCTACACTCTTTGCCCACTGCTTCAGAATGTTCTTTTCTTCTTTGCTTAGTTAATTCTCAGCTCCAGGACAGCACTTCTTCAGGGAAGGCTTCACTCAACTATCCAAATTAATTAGATCCAGATTTAATAAATTCACAGAGGATTATGCTCCTCTCTTTCATATCATTTGTACTTTTGCAATTTGATATTTGTTTTTGTGATTTTGTGTGAACTACTAGACTAAGAATTACAGCAATAGGGACCAAGTTTATTCTTGTATCCCTAGTATCTAACTTAATACCTGGTATGTATTAGGTGTTTAGTAAATATTTATTGAATGAGCCCGTTGTTCACTGTATCTCAGATATCCTGGGGTGGAGAAATTCTTGAATATAAAATTTCACAGAAGAACTTTTTCTATCCTTCTTTACTGTCTCCTTTTCCATGTTTCCACCCACTCCTCTCAAATAGAAACTAACTTTAAATCAGGTGCCCCAATTCAAATGTCTAGAGGTCCTTAGATACCAACATTCGAGGATAAATAGGGTTGATGGTGACTGTGGTAAACTAAGGAGACGTGTCTAAAGAGGACAGCCACTTCAGTTCCGGCTGTAAGATGACTTTGCCAAATCATCTGATTTTTCAACAGAAATCAGAAACTTGCATTTTTAAATGGGTAATCTGCTTTTATTATTTTTTTAAAGGAAAGGTTCAGGCAGGAATAAAGGCAAGAAGGCAGGCAGACAGAGAGAGGAAAAAGCAGCATTCTATTTTTATTTAGTTGCGCACACTGTTTCCCCCAGACCTGGGACTCGACTCTGGTATGTGGCCTGTGCTCCTTCAGATGCGATTGACCTAACTGCTACTCCATCAGGGCAAGCCAAAATCTGATATTTAAAATAATGACATGGTATTTAAATATTATTTAAAAATACTGTAGGCTAACACTGAATAAGCTAAGCAGAACATTTTATGGGTCCAACCCCAACACATGAGCTACTAATTTGTATTTTCTCCTTTTCCCCTTTCGCTTCTGCATTATCTTCCTCAAAGGAGTAAAACAAATCAACCCAATCTTGTCTTTATAATTTCTATATTAAAAAACCTAAATTTATTTAATACCTATCAATTCTGAGTAATTTACACCTTAAATTATGGGAAATGTATGGTATTTGAAGTCTGTCCAAATTTGAAGAATGTTTCATATGTCACATGATATACCACCAACATTTGCCTCTCTTTACTGCTCTCTATATAGCTTTAGATCAGCTACAGTTAATATATCTTTTAAAGGAAATGATGAATGCTCCTCAGCTTCTAAAGCTATTAAATGTGTACTAAATGCCTAATGATTTGATGGCTGAATAAATTAGTGCTGAAGTAAAAGAGCTTAAAAGGAGTTCTGTCCATGTCTACAAATAAAAATCAGAGTTTCTAACAGCAAAGTAAAACTTTTCATCTAATTTGTTTTAAATAAAGACAAACTTTAAAATCTTAAGTGGTCTTGTAATCTTTTTAATTTTGTTAAGGGGTCTACTTAAGGTAGTACAATGTCACCAATATCCCTGACTAGAAGTTTGCAAACCTAAGTTTTAGTCCAATTCTATTCTATTTGGCTAATTTATACTTGCCAAATTTCTAGTCAGTTATTTAATTTGTAAATTGGTCAATCAGTAATAGCCAAGACATCTTTAATTCTAGTAGTCACTAAGAAGCAATCTGGAGTTTGAGGGGTTTATTAAAAAAAAAAAAAGCTCTTATTTCCTCATTCTGAGATCTAATAAAGTGTCTGTTCTGAGATATAAATGCCAATTTTCAAAAGTTACTAGTACTGCATTAAAATTAATTAGTTTATTTTCCCTCTTTGGTTCGGACAGTTGAGGTACAGGCTATGAAAGCTATGAACGCAGGTTTAAGACACAGCTGGGAGTCTTAAGTCAGAAAAAAAACAACTAAAATTTAACTTATTTAGGATATAAATATACACACATGCTTAAATATTTAGGATCATGTGCTTTCTAATATGTACTGAATATTTCAAATCTTTATGTTATAACTTTTTACAAAAATTCAATAATAGTATATTATCACTTTTTTTAGTTTCAGTCTTAACATATAAAAAATGATTATGTGATATTTTCTTAAACTCTTTCCTCAGCTATTGTTTAGGATTTTGTTCTGTTTGTAATCCAGTCATTTGAACTGGTTTGATGTGTTGTACTGTTCTTTCAAAAAGACAGTAACTTTTACCCCATTACAGCCTCACTTTAGATTCTTTCATTGGAAATTTTATCATTTACGTTCTCTTACTTTCCAGGGGTGTCTGTAGAAGAGAAGCTCAACATGAGAGTTGAAGTTTTTGATTTACCTAATTCACTTTTTAAAAAAAATCTATTCTGGAAAGAATTGAACGTACAATATCATTTAACAGCAGAACTGACAGCATTAGTTTGGCAGTGCAGGCAATTCTTTTGCCCAAAGTAGAAAAATGGCATGATTACCTTCTAGGAACATTACATATAAGCATATTTATGGAAATGAATTAACAGACTAGACTGAGTCATGGTGAAAAACACCTATGAGTTCTAGATTTGCTAGGTCTTGTGAACTAGAGCCTATATGAGTATAATTAGAACATTGGATAAGGAGGCATTCTGTAGTTTAGGCTCTGTCAGGGAGTCCCATTCCTTAAACCCTGCTAATGGACCTTGAGCAAGGCACCTAATCATAGTTTTCCCAGCAGTAAAATGGACCTGAATATATCTACCTTTAAAATTGTGACTTGTTCTTTTCTTACTAAAAATGTTTCTTAAATAATAGGATCAGTAAATACTGGAACAAAGTGAGACTCCAGTGTTGCCATTGCTGTTATTTCATAGAAAGAAAGGAAAATGAGAGCATCTAAAATTAAGATTTCCTTTTGTCTGACTTCTTTTTTATTTATGTACACTTTTAGCAATATAGCATCCATATTTTCCAATCTACGGTAATATATATGGTGCTACTATTTCCCTACTGCCTAATTAAGATAGATTAGTAGATATTGTATCTATATTTCATGTGATGAACTGAGACCATGAACTTGTCCTAAACCACACTAGATATTAGAATAGTTAGAATTTAGGGATTTTGACTACACTAATACTTTTTCTTTCATACCATGCAATTAGCATGTTTTAAATTGAGAGATCATCACTGATTACATTTAAACTGTTACTGACTTTAAAAAATTAAGATGCTAGCAAAGTAAACATTACCTCTACTTCTTTCTCCTCTGAAATATTCTGTTATTTTGATTCATTCTACCCTTTTTATCCACCATCATCAGACCAATAATTCTCCAATGAATCAAGCTTTCTGTCTTCATCTTTAGAAAAAGCAGTTCTGCTATCTTCCTAGTTCACAAAGCAAGTAGACTTCTATGAAGAATTAGTAATATACAATGGGGGATTTAGTGTTGGAAACAACTTTTTAAATAATATTACAGCTTTTACATAATTTCAATTTAAATCAATTTCCTGAAGAATTAAATCTGCTCTGTACAAGACTCAATTCAGAAATAAGTTCTACACATTCCTTAATGCAATATATGGTAAATTATATTCAAGGAATTGTCCAATATTAATCAGTTCCATTTCTGGATGATTTTCAATAACAAAAGCTCAAAATAATTGTTTTTACTCAATGCTTCATTTCTGAATATTTTAGTTATTTATGCTTTTTAAAGAATATGTATTTCTAGCTAATAAATAATGTGATAAAAAGTACCTGATAGCTAAACAATACAAATAGAAAGTGTTCTATCATTACATTTTACTAAATGAATAATTGGGTTTCTGAATATATTTTTCTTGGGCATTTAATTCTGTAAATCTTGAACAACTAATAACAGGTTGCTGTGACATATGAATAACACTACTATTAATAAAACAGTATTTGTCACCTTACAAACTAGGAAATTGCCTTGAACTATATATCAAAGAGCTAAATATATAAATATATCAAAGAAAACCTGTAGATCCCCCATGAGCCTTGAATCAGAAGTCAGGACACCTGGGTTTTAATCCTTCTCAATTTCCTGGGTGTTCCCAGACAATCCACGTAATCTCTAAAACTCAGCTTTGTTATATGTAAAAATAAGTTACTGAATTAAGCCTCTAAGATTTCTCGTAGTCTAAAAGAGACCAGGGGCAAGCTGACAGTTGTCCTTTCCCAGCAGTCTTTCAGACAGCACTTACTCTCCTAGCAACAACATATGGTAACACCTACGCACAGCATTACCAACCAGAGAAGTTCACCTGAGACATAATGTCCAGCATTTTTATCGGCCATCAGTCATACAGGGATGCAGCCTTCTCTTAACTAATCTTAATTAATCCATCTCCAGGCTATTCAAAGGCATAGCTCAAGATCTCCGCCATAAATCACTTTGTTAGCATAAACTATTTGGTGTGGCCCAAGACCTCCAAGTAGGAAGTCTTTGCCAATATCTTAGAAGTTATACTCCGAGATTGAGGCAAGGCTCAGATCTTTCTCTGGAATGTTCAGGGTTTAGGCAACTCAAGTCTACTGAGTTAATGCTTCACTGCTTACTTTAGCTCATGAACCACATTCTCAAACCCCTTTGTGAGAAAGGATGGTTGGTAGGCAATTTTTGTGTGATTTTACATGTCTAAAATAACATTCTGTCAGATTTGGTAATTGAGGCAGTTATAGAATCCTAGATTAGTGATAGTTTTCCCTCACAATTTTTAAAGTGTTGTTCCACTTCCAGTGTTGAAATTTGGCGGCTATTTTGGTGATTGATCTTTAATATGCAGCTTGTTTTTTACCTTACTGAAAGCTATTAGGTTTTCCTTTGACCCCAGTGTTCTGAAATTCACAGTGATTTCTCTTCATATGGGTCTGTTTTCTATCTATAATGCTGCACATTGAACAGGCCCCTTCAATTTAGCAACAAGTATCCTTTAGTTTGGGGAAAACTCTGGAATTCTTCACTTATTTTTCTCCTCTCTTGTTCTCTCTTTCTGGAAATCCCAACATTTAGATGTTGGGCCTCCAAAAAAAAAAAATTCTCTGGTGGGATTTTTTTTTTCTCCTAATTTGAATCTGTCTTTCTGTTCTACTATTTTGGGAGAGATTTGCCCAAATTTCTATGAACTCTTTTCAGTCTGAATTTTTTTGTCTTCATCAACAATTTTTTTGTTTTATTATTTCTTTCGTTTACATTCTTACATGCTTTTTAGAATAGTGAATTCACACTTCATTCTGTGTACATTTCACACCATACCTACCACCAGAGTTCTTCTGTCCTTTTCCACCACTTTGCTAACTTCTTCCTTCCCTTGTTTCCTCCCCATCATAGCCAGTCTTGTGTCCTGTGAATTTTGTTAGTTTGTTTCTTTATATTCCACATATAAGTGAAACCATCCTGTACTTCTCTTTTTATTTCTGGATTATTTCATTTAGCATGAAATAGGATTTCATCAATGAGCATATATACCACAACTTCTTTATCCAGTCATCTGTTGATGAGCATTCAAAGTATTTGTATGTCATGGCTAATGTGAATTGTGCTGCTATGAACATTGAGTGCATATGTTTTTTTCTGATTAGAGTTTTTGTGTTTACTTGGTATATGCCTGGAAGTGGGATTTCTGAATTGAATGGTAAATCCATCTTTTTTTTTTTTCCTGAAGAATCTCCCTACTGTTTTCCAAAGAGGTTGCACTAATTTACAGTCCCCCCAACAGTGTAGGGGAGTTCATTTATCTCCACACCCTCTCTCTTCAACACTGTTTATAGTCTTTTGGATGTATGCGTTCTCAGTGGTGTGAGGTGATGATTCACTGTGGTTTTTAATTTGCGTTTTTCTAATGGTGTAGCCTCTGATTTTTTTTTTTGTTTTTTTTTTTTTTCAAGGAGAGGTGCAGGCAGGAATGAAGGCAAGGAGGTAGGCAGACAAGAAGGAGAAAGAAGCATCTTACTCACGTCTACTTAGTTGTACATCTTCGTCATTCTCCCCTGCCTGGGACATGAGCTGGGTCCTTGGGATGTATGAGGACAGTGCATCAGCTAGAGGCAGCTTACCAAGCCACTACTCCACCAGGGCATACCTCTGAATTTTTTTGATGATATTTTGTTTTTGTTTGGTAAGAGCAAAGTCCTAGCTCTCTGAATCTATTAATGATTGATTTTTTGTTAGTTTCTTTTTGCATGATTTTCTTTATTTTTATATCTAGCTTTTATTAAACACTTTTGAGCTATCAGGTTATCATTGAAGACCTCTTTATTTATAAGTGAAAGTCCTCAGTGTGTAGGAAAGGCATGTATATGCACACTATAGGGTGACCTGGTTGGATAGTATGTAAGAGAATCCCTGATGACAGTATATTTATTTTTTTCCTCTTGGGGAAATTGGATTCCAATAGGAGAGTATTCTAATCTTTCAGAGAATGAAGGTAGAGTTTATAGTATTTTGAGAGTATAGTTAAGGAAAATGGTTGGGAGAATGAAGGTAGAATTTATAGTATTTTGAGAGTATAGTTAAGGAAAATGGTTCTAGTATTTTGAGAGTATAGTTGAGAAAATTCCTGTTCTGTGTATTCACTATTAATATCCCTGTTTTTAGTATCATGCCAGACATTCAATTGTGCCTGTTTTTTCATACTCTAGGCCAGAATAACCTCTCCAGATATCTGAGAAGTTGAAGAAGGATATTTTCTCAGGACATGGAATAGGATGGGAGATTTTGGACATCTAACTGTTCTTAAATATTTTTGATCTACCCCTATTTTTGCCACCCCCTCCACCCAGTTCCAGCAGTACTGGTTCTCTTGGTTCTTGTACCCTTGGACAGTTCTGAAATGTACATCCTGTTGATTCTCAATTCTCTTCACTACTGAATTTAGATTAATTGTTCTTGGATAACCACACATTGTGTTGAGGCTCCTCAAGACCACTCTCAGCCTCAGTGATTAGCTAGAGGGACACAGACTTGTTATACTCATGGTTACAGTTTATTACAATGAAAGGACAGAGTAAAATCAGCAAAGGGAAAAGACACATAGAGAAGTCCAGATGATATAGACATAAGGTCCCAAGAGTCCTTTCCCACTTGGTGTGCTTGATTTCTTTAGTAATGAGTTGTGACAACAATGTGAAATATTATTTAAGCTCATTAGAAACTCAATGCCCTAGTTTTTTGTTGGGTGCTACTCATGCAAGCAGTCTTTACTTAACATATACAAAAATTCCAGACTCTCCCAGAAGGCAGGTGAAGAGTATAAACCATGTTATTTTCACAAGTAATTTAGACATGACAAAACACCTTTATCAGTTAGAGAATGGTGGAAATCCTGAAATCCAAGTTCCCAAATGACAGCCAGAGACCAAGCCTTACAAGTAGACTCGTCTAAGGATAGCAACATTAGGCATGCTATGTTAACTCTACTCTGCACACACATCCATCTGCTTTCATACTAACATTTTGTTATTTTCTTTTCCATTCTACTCAAACTTAGGGGGTTGTGAATTTTAAGAAAATACTTTTTATTATTATTGTAATGGCATTTAAGGTGGGAACAAAATTAGATATTCATTATTAACCTTGAAACTTCATTTGGTTGTAAATCAAAACACCCAATTGTATAAAATCATTTAGCAACTTGAAAGAAAACAGCAAACAAAGTAAAGAAGAAAAAAGAAGATATTAGTATCCTAAGAGAATAATAAAAGGGTATTCTAGAATGAACAAACTGAGTAAAGAAAAAAAAATTAGATGATTATTATTACATATCCAATATTATTTAGGACATAGAAATTTGGTGATAGGAGTGGTGCATTATAAATTTGATAGTGAACCTGCATATCTAAACATATTCTATAAATCAGTTTTACCTCATTAAAAAAAGAGAGAGGGGAAATAACTCCTTAAACAATTGAAATATGCGGGCATGCTCTGGTGGAGTAGCAATTGGGCACAGTCCACATATCTCCCATTTGCATCCTGGTGCTGGTAGGAACAGCAAAGATGAACAACTAAATAAAATTTAAAATGCTTATTTCTCCTCTCTCTTCCTGCCTGCCTCCCTCTGCTCACTTTCATTCCTGCCTGTACCCTTCCTTTAAAAAAAAAAAAAAAAAAAAAAAAAAAGAAAGAAATATGTGCTAGGTATTGAAAGATGACATCAGAGAAAATTTGACTATTCAATTAACAGCAAGAGTAGCTAAAAGCCTCGGCTTTTTTATACAGGCAGTAGCATTGGTAAGGTTTGGAAAGGTGTACTACTATCCATAGGAGCTTAAACTGAGGTGAAAACCATGGATAACTGCTTCTGTGAAAGTAATCTGCATAGTTATATATGTCTGTTCATGGAGAAAAGGTTATATTCAACATGATTCAGTTTTGTATCAGTTCCAAATTTTATACATGTGTGTATATACACATATCTATATATATAGATATGTGTATGTGTGTGTATATATATATACACATATATATTCTTTAATAAAGTTCTACTTCAACAAAATTGGGAAAATCAACTTGACTAAAAGAAATTATATAGAAAGGTATCTATTCTATAAATATTTCAACACCTACCTCCAAACAACATGATTCTACATGTGATGTGAATAAATGTTGTGCAGTTCTAGTGTAACTCTTCCTCAGATCTTGATATCTGTATTAATTAAAATAAGTAAGATCCATAAATGTATATGTTGTACTCTGATCTTTGTTCCATTTACTGGAGGAACTAAAGAGGGAAATAAAATATGGAAGTCTGCATTTCAAAATGGAAAAATCATATCCAGTTAATTATAAATAATTTAAATACTGTAAAATCAAAGGTATGCTAATGATAACAGTATTTTAAATCTTCATTATTCTAAAATTGTAAATCAGCATTTTCTAAACTAGGAACTGCCAGTTTGTGTGTATGATAAAAGTAAACAATGAAAATATTTTTGATCTCCATCAACCCATATAATTCTTCTTTTATAATAAAGAATAAAACCTTCTATAAATGGCCCATTTATGCAGGCTTTCTGGTATTAAGGAAGCCCTGGAAAGATTATGAACCATCTGACATAAATTGACATGCATAGGTCATTTAGATATATTTTATTTTCCACCCTAAATATTAAAAAAATGACGAAGTATATACTTCTTATGTTCCATGTACTCTCACTAGCTTAACAAATAATGCATAATTGCTTGACAGTTTTGATATTATTATGTTTTTAAACTTAGAATTATGTCTGGTTAGCTGTAGTCTAAAATATGCTTGGAATCTACTAATATCAGATCTTTGCTTTTAACCTTACTATAATAAAAGCGTAACTAAAGAACCAGGTTTTTGTTATATGATACATTGTTTAATATATTCTGTAAGACTGGGATGATAACTGACCTTTAATTCTTTCCTTATTCAACTCAATTCCCTTTCATATCTATTAACTCATTCCATAACCTGTAATTTTAAGAATTACTTCTCACACCCTGTACCCATTCTCTGCTTCATTTTAGCCTCTAAGTGCCTTCATTGAAATACTGCTTTTTCTAGGTGACACTTCATTCTTTGTAAATCCCCATCTCAGTTTGTGGGAAAACAGCCCATATTTCCCGGTACTGCTTACTGATGTTATACCATCATAATCTCTTTGAAATCTGTGCCATTTGATTAGGTCATCATTGGCTATAACAACTTCCTCTTTCCTGAATGAATCATCAGTTTCTTCTAGCCTGGTCTCTTATATAGATCGTTTTCAAAGCCCATATTGGTAACCTATCCAACAGTCCTCAATTCAATGAATTCCCCGAACTCTAGTCCTTCATTTTTATTTGAGCCATCTACCAACAGCATGGCCTCACCTTGGATTAACTCTTGAAAATGGAGTAATTCTTTCTGACCAGTGTCTTCCATCTCTTTTCTATTCTGCATCTTGAATTTATCTTCTATTTTTTACCCCATTTCAACTTTTATGTAATTTACCTCTTCTGATGTGATATGCACCTAGAACCTATGATCCATCTAGTATTCCTCATTTCTTAATTTTTTGTTTTGACAATATGGTTCACTCACCTACTTTTTCTGCAAGTCAACCGTTTTACTGTTCTAAATTATTAAATGAAAAATGCACCCTAGTTATTAAAACTTTTATAATGCATCCATTTTATCTATTTGATTGTTTCCATAAAATCAGGAAAACTTGCTGACTGCATCCACTGTCAGTTGACTGATTTAACTAGACTACTCTGCTCCTTAGCGTATTTTTTTATAACACATCATTTCATGTGTTCCATATTCTATGTGATTAGATCTAACATCCCTTCCTAAAATATGGCCTTACCTCCTACTTTACTGGAAAAAATAATAGAATCTATCTGCCAGATTCACTCATCCATCCTCTCCACATCAAAATGCCTGTCTAGGCACACCCTGGTGGCTTAGTGTCTAAGTCTGCTGCCTCTTGCTGGGCAGTTCACATATCCCAGGGAACACCAGGATGAACAACCAAATAAAATAAATAAATGCTTCTTCCTCCTCTCTTCCTGCCTGCCTGCCTGTTCACCTTCATTCTGGTTTGCACCTTTCCTTTAAAAAAGAAATACCTATCCATACTATGTCCAAATTTATTTTTTAATTTTTTAATTTTTTTGCCTGGGTCCTTGGGATGTGTGTAAACTACATCTGATGGCCTTGTATTTTCCTCTTCAAGGGTAATCTGCTTCTTCTAGAGCCTTTTTAAGCAATTTAACTTTTTTTCTCCCACTCTCCTCTTCTATAGTTCATCTTCCTTACTTCATTTCTTACTACCAGATGATTAAATCAGAAACTCTGAAGGGTCTGAGCCTTTACCCTATTTGAAATCTTAACAGGTTAGCCTACCACAGTTTTATATAAAAGTACTGACAGAAAACATACGACTCATGGGTCAGAGAAAAAGACTGTTTATTACTCAGGGCAAAAACAACCAAAGCAATGTTTTTACCAAGTCCTCAAACCTCAGTTCCTACAAGGCAGCACAGTGAGGGCCAGATATGCATCAGCAGAGTGTTACAGGAGAGGTAGAAACTCAGAAATGAGGAAGAGAGACAAATAGAACTTACTCTGGAATGTCAACTAATTTTCGCTAAGGAGACAGGGATACTTTACTTCCCTGTAACATCCCTAAGGAAGGAGACGTTCTCTACTGTATTAATCAGGAAACAAATCTCTCTGACCTTAAGGTTGATGCTATCAGTAGTTTTCAAGGATATTTGCTGTGAAGACAGTTTGTAGATTAATGTGCAATATTCATATATAATTACCTCTCAACACAGATTTTTCTGAGGTTTCTCTTCAAATATATCAAATATAGTTGCACTCACTACCTTTGTTCTCTTATTTCTTAATAATTCCGTATACTTCTTATCATTCCACTGAAAACTGCTGTCTCCACGTTACCAGTGACATACTAGTAATCAAATCCAGTGGTGGTTTCTTAATCATTCCTGACTTTTTTCAGAGTTTAACAGCCTTTTACCTCTAAACTACACTTCCATTTACATGACTAGTTTGATTTTTTTCTTTTCTCTTTCCCACTTCTTTTTTTCATTCTATTTAATGGAGCCATATAATAGGCCGACCTCTCATTCTATATTTGTTCATATTTTTCTACTTTGTGTTTTAGCTGTCACCTCTGTAGATGACTGTAATTCCCTTCTTAGATTCCCACACTCACAAACCCATTCAGTATTTCTGCCTATAAGCATTTTAAATCTGAGAATCAGTTCTATAAACTTTAAAAAGTTTTTGCCATTGGGATGCTCATTTTATCAGTTCTTTAGATTCAAAATCTAAGAATGTGATTGAGTGGACAGACTCAAACTCAAAATTCTTCTAACTGAAATTATACCATCGTAATACATTTCTATACTGTCACATAGGAATTAACTCAAATATGAAATTACATTGCAGAGTTTTTGGCAGTTAAGGCCTGGTTCTATAACATTTTTATACAAGGCCTTCATGGTTCGACAACTGCTTGCCCCTCAGTTTCAGCTTGTGCTTATTCCCCACACTCACCCATGCCATGCCAACATACCAGGTACTCTAACCTAACTCTGCTGCTCATTTATTCAAACACTTTATGAAAGCCTACTATGAACCAGGCATTATGTTAGGCACTAAGGGAATAAATATGAGTAAGTTATGGTCTTTCTTAAGAGGGAAATAAATGTATAAATAAATACTATAGGGTGTGATAAGTAACACAAGGACACAGTGATTTCTCCATAAAACGGTTAAGGTGACAGTATAAATGAATATGTACTTGGGTAAAGTCTTTTTCAAAAGAAAAAAAATTAATGGCTGCAATGAAGGCAGGTAGTCAAGAATGAAAGGAGGAAGCGAAAGGTAGAAGAAGCACTTTTATTTGTTCATTTTTTGGTCTTGCATCCTATGATGCTGGTCCAGGCTACAAACCCAGTTCCCTAGGTTTTACAGGGTATACAATCCAGTTGCACGTGAGCCGCCTGCACCACCAGGGCACACCTCTTGAATAAAGTATTGAAAGATGTTAGAATTTGTGATATGACCACAAGGGCATATTTCAGGTAAAGTGAAAAAAAACAAAACATGTATAGTGGCATGGCTATGAAAAATTGAACTCCTTATTCGAAGAGTAGTAAATTCATAAGGACACACTTTAAGATTGAAGATGAGAATAAAAGGGTATAGTGATGTGAAGATAGGACCAGATGATAAAAACACTCTTTATGTATCAAAGGAGTGTGGGCTTTGTCTTGAAATAGGATGAATGATCAGATTTACTTTTTAAAAAGAAGTTGCTCCATGATGGTAATTCTAGCAAGAATTGATAGTTGCTAAATACATCTAAATATCACTCTGCATTGTATTTTTTACAATGGGAAAGACAATAACTTAGTGAAGAGAGCTGGTAGGTATCACCTTAACCAATTGACCAAAGTTAATATCACAGTAATGGGACAAATTAATATTAAGAGTCTATAAAATGTACTTGGAAGAATGCCTCACTTTTATGATATTTCTCCCAAAATGCATATCCTAAGTCTAATCATGAGGAAACATGAGATAAACTCAAACTGAGAAGCAGTCTACAAATTACTGGCCTTTATTTTTTCAAATGTGGCTATTCTGAAAGATAAAATGGAAATGTATATTAAAGATGATTAAGTGCACAGGAAATCTACTCAGTGCGTAATCCTGAATTTGTTCCACATAAACCTTATTGTTACCACTGACTGGCAAAATCTAAATAATATCTAATCTTATTGTATCTATATTCAGTTTTGATTTTAAAAAAATTTTATCCTGGTTACATAGATAATTTCTTTTTCAAGAAGTATACACTGAAGTACTTAGGAGTTACTCTGAAATAATTTTTTAATCATATATAGAACAGATTTATAGCAACATTAGTTACAATATCCAAAAAGTAGAAGTTTCTCTCGTGTCCATTTACAGATGAATGAATACACATTTTAGGACAAAACAGAGATAATAGAATGAAGCTGCTTATAGGTAGCAAGTCAACTAGCACAATATCAAGTCTATAATAAAAGTTCAGTAAATGTTTGAACTGAATTAATTCTATTTGCATTTATAAAGTTATAAATTTAAGACTAATGAAGTTATGAAACATTGTTTTGAGTCTTTGGAAACCTTATTTTTGCTTCATGGTAGTTAGTGTTAAGTTTCTGATTTTACTTGCAATCTATTATTTATAGCTGTATCACTGAAATACAGAATAAAAAAGTTTAAGAATAATGAATTACACATGTTTTCAAAACTTTCTTTTTGTTCTCTTTATAGGTTATATGTAAAGTCAGATGTGCCACTGAACTTGACAAACACAAGTAAGTTTCATGAGTAGCGAGATCTAAATTTTTTCACATTAAACTTTTCAAGGTAGAAAGGTGTGGTAAATGAAGGCCTTATAGAAGTTTTATTTACAATTTAGTAGTTAGAGTAGTTCAAAGGAAGTGAATTGAGTAGTTCACAGTTCTCCCCTATTAGCCATATCGCTACCTCTAATACTTTTTTGCTGCTCTGCTTCTGCCCACCTCCAGTGTCAACTGTGGCCTCACAGGGTCTACAGATACTAAAGTTAGATTATGCTCTTTGGGGCAAGAATATATTGCATAGTGTAGTTGCTTGTAATAAGTAATGTTTCAGTACTGATTAACCTGAAAAATATGAGTGTCAAGGTGGGCAATCAGGAGACTTGGGTTTCAGACCCATACTCCCACTAATTACCAACAACTTATTTAACCTATCTATCCTTCGGTTTCCTAGTTACTTTAATATTGTGGATATATAGATAATGTCAAGGTCAATTTTGTGTTTCAGATTATGTGTTTTTACTATTTAATGTGAGACAATATTAAGATAGAAAAATTTCAAACTAAAGTGTCTGTACAAAGCATATTCAATTAACAAAGATTGCTTGTTGAAGATTTCTTATACGTTACCCTTAACTTAACTTGTATAAACTATATCCAAAGGCAAACATGTTATGACTTATACTATTGAAAATGACCAAAATTAGAAGATTTTAGTATATCTGGATCATTCTAATTTAGGGTATAAACATATTTGAATTGAGAATACTTTTGCATACATGGCTGTTACCACTACTTTATATTTTTAAACTTCTATACTCTTGTTATGTTTAATATAAAGTAAAGTAAGATACTATCAGTACGATAATCAATTCATCCTTTAAGTAGAGAATTTAATTTTACCTTTTGAACATAATTTAGTGGAAGTAAGTTGAGCATTTCATTTTCAGAGTTGCTTTGTATGTTATCCTCTGTGTATACTGTATTTCCATAAATAGTAAATAAAAACTTCATAAGAAGATAAGGCATTGATGAGTTCTTGAAATGCTACATATTATATCGTTTCCTTCTTCAGTCATATTTGAAAGCAATGTTTGCTGTAAATCAGAAAGTTTATAAGACTGAACATTGTTTAAACACATTTCTCTTACCCCTTAAAATTAATATTCATGATCAACTTACATTTTTAAAGTATATTCATTTTCCAGGAAAATTATATAAACCTGATAATTCTTAAAATGGAAAGGTAAATGCTTTATAGTAACAAAAATTGAAAGTTCATGATTACTTGAAATCATGTTAAAAATGTCCTATATTATTATTCTTGGTTTAGGCAACTAAATTCAGATCCACATGAGATTATTTTTAAATTAATACTTTAAAATCTAATATAGTTTTAAATGGCTTAGATACTAGTTTCATAACAGCAAAGATATCCCAAGGAACTCTGAGTGATGATTAAATATGCATTTAATGAAATTACAAACATTTTAAACTGAAGAAAATGTTTTACCTAAAGTAACATAGTACTGCAGAATTAAATTTAATTTCTCATTAGTTTTATAAATACCTAATTAACTCTTTTTCTTTCAGAATTTTACTTCATTTGGGCTTTATATTGGCAAGCCTTCTCTTTTTAGTGGTGAACTTGACTTGTGCAATGCTGGTCCACGGAGATGTCCCAGAAAACCAGTTGAAATGGACTGTATTCGTTCGTGCATTAATTAATGATAGCCTGTTTATCCTTTGTGCCATCTCTTTAGTTAGTTACATATGCAAAATTACAAAGTTGTCATCAGCAAATGTCTACCTCGAATC
This sequence comes from Solenodon paradoxus, assembly GCA_004363575.1. NCBI lineage: Eukaryota > Metazoa > Chordata > Mammalia > Eulipotyphla > Solenodontidae > Solenodon > Solenodon paradoxus. The sequence continues at coordinate 244,081 of RJWH01001399.1, forward strand.
AAAGGTAAGTATATTTCTTAAATTTATATTTGAAAAATCAAACTTCATATCCTCATCCTGTGAACTATATTTTAATGGAAAACTTATGTACTTAAAAAAGTATTCTACCAGGTACATTTTTGAACAGAAAAGAATTGTCGTTAGAAATCAAAAGGTACTTAAAATTTAGCCTTAAAACCACTCGTTTTTTTGAAGTGAAGCTTATACTGAGCATATTGTATTTTCTATGGCTATGTCCTTGACATTGTAGGCTAATTAAATGAAATAAACCAGAATTTACGTGAATGTATCAAAAATGTTCTAATATATAAAGCCAAACTAATATGTTAAGATTTCATCCAGTAAGGGGTGGGGCAGCATTGCCATTAAATAAATTTACTAGATTATGTCTGTGACCATTTGGGTTAGCAGTGTTAAGAAGTCATATTGGTAAAGTGGCATTTATTTGTATACAACTTTAGAAACTATTACTGTACTCCTTAATATGAAGTCCTAGGTCCTATGATATTTCAAATAGTTATTTAGATAAATTTACAAGTGTCTTGCTGCTCCCTGTCCTTTTTCTTTGGTTTAGCAAACAGAAGCCAAATGCTAACCCATTAACAAAGAACCATGGAGGTTTCTGTTACTGTTGATTGACAGTATGGTTGAGCAGTGGATTGGTCATCAAAGTTATGTGTGGCATTGAAGGTGGAGGTGGAGGTGTGTGGATATCAGGGTATGGATTTATACATGCACACAAATTTGTTTTGATTTAGCATCTTTCCTATTCACTGAGGAGAAACAGGATAATGTCATTTCAGAATTGTTATCTGAAATATTTTTAAACTTCTATATCGTTGTGATCCTTAATATAGTCCTAATGAAGTACTGTAATTAAATATATGGAATCAGATCATCATTTAAAATTAGGTGGAGATTTTAATTTTACTTGTTAAACATATCAGGAGAATACAAAATAAATACATAAGGAGGGAAGGAATGAGAATCTTTCAAACTATCAATCTTACCTGGAAAATGGTTTTATTCAGCTTCTATCATAAAATGTTTACTCCTCAAATTTAAATATCTGTTTCTGACTTCAATATAAGTGTTAAAAATATACTGTCATCATTACAGTGCATAATCTTTTGGTAGAGTAACAGCATCTTCACTTAGTATGACATCACCACAGAATGCATACCTTTTTTTGTCTGTTGATAAAGCATAAAAAGATGTGGTTGAATTTAAAGGAACTCTTTTCTAGATACATAGCAACTTTATTTGGCTCTACTTGCTTGGAATACATAATTCTCTGAATATAGTAAAGTAAATATCTGATAAGAAAAGTTCATTTGATAACTCCTTCCAAATTATGTCAAACATCTTCCCCTAACTACCATATAAAAGATATTCACTTATTATTATTATTTCAAAAGTCTTAAATTTAAAAGCTGCATGGATTTAGAATTCTCCAGGAATACTTCATAGAGACATGTTCAAATACATACCTATAAAGGTAAATAAAATATAACTAGATTTTTTTTTATGTTGTGCTGTTTTATAGTTCTTGGTCTTCCTAACAAGGTTATGAATTTATTATCTCTTAAAATCAGTGGGTTCACTTTTGTTTTTTTACATCTATGATAATAAATAATAATGGTTATTTCTTCTTTTGGAGATGATAAATTATTACATATCATACAGCTAATTATAATTAGAGCCGGTAGTAGAAATATGAGCCATTTCTTTTATTCAATCAACAAATGTCTGTTGAGCATTTACCTCCCCCGCTTTCAAACTGATCCTGTGTCTTGCTGTCCCTAAGAGCATTTCTTAAAGCTCAAATTTTAGTCTTCTGTTTTTCTCTTTTTATTCTTCCTTCCTTCTCTACATATATTGTGGTAAGAAGATCGTCCATAATCTGTCTCATCCATCTCTTCCCTACCTCATTTCTAGATGGCACGCAGTATGCATTTCTCTCTCTATCCTTAGACTGTTTCGTCTTTCAGAATTTCTTTTCTCCATCCTTGTGCTCTAAACCTACCCAACTTTGAAGGCATAGCTCTTATGTTCCATTTTTTAAATTAATTTAATGTGGTCCCACCTCTATCTCCAAAATAAAATTTAGAAATAACTGTTTTGAAGTTTCTTATAAGTGTACTTAACCCCTCAGGACACTTATCAGCTTGTTTGGTGTGGCGTTTGTTGTGTACTTGCCTAATTTTTCTGGCTGACCTCTAAGCTCTTAGAATGCAAATCCACTTATTATTCATATCTCCCTTGGGCCTTCACACTTGAGGGTCAATTAATTTTATTCAAATGATGACCCACATCATTTTATGTATGTCTAGTTAAGTACCTCACTACCTTTTGGATATTTTCACCAGCCTAAATAGCTCACTCTTTTCGTTCCCACAACCTGTACCTCACTGTGTCTCTCTTATTTTGTTATTATCATCATTCTCCCATTGGATCAGACTCAGTTTTGGAGTTCTCTGTTTCTTCCTTCCTTGTTTCCCAACACTAATTCCTGTCAACATTTTTATTTAAAATTTTATTCTATTTTTCTCTATTTGAGCAACTTGACAGAAACCTAAAGAGCATAATGATCTGTAGCTGCTGTGCACCAGACACTGCTGTTCACATTATCACACAACAATTCCGAGGTGTTCTTAGCCTATTTTGAAAAAAAAAGAGATGGGTCGTGGGGAGGAGGGGAAGGAGTTTAGAAGACAGAGGCAGTGGCTTTGAAAGCCTTGTATTATTTGGCCCCTGTCTACCTTCCGACCTCACCTGCTACCACCCTGCTCTTCCCCATTCCAATAGCATGGGCTTTTTTTTCTTCCCATTTCCTTACCACAGTACACTTACCAAGATCACTCTAGCTGTATAGCAGTTGTATATGTTTTTACTTCTGTTTAAGTTGTATTTCCTATAATCATGTGAGAGCTTCTTTGTATTCAGGCTCAGATGTCACTTTTTGAAGGCTACCTTTCCTAACCATCCAACTAATTACCTGCCCATTTGACTTACTATACCCATCACCTTGTTTTGTTATCTTCATAGCATTTATCAGTAGCCAAAATCTATTCATTTGTTTGTGTATTTATTTTCTGCCTCTCTCTACTACAGTGCAAACTCTTAAAAGAAGTTCCCTTGCCTGTTTTGTGCATGTACACCTCAGTGAAAGAAGAAATTACATAAGAAAAGTCATAAATTTTAAATCTGAATTATTAGAAAGAAACCAAAGATTCATCCTGTAATGATTTTAAAACATATTCATTCTTGTTACTACATTTAACAAAACATAACTTGACTTTTCAAGTTATGATAAACTCTTATTTCCTTTAATGTTCCATATTTCTGTATTGTATTTAAATTTCTGTTAAACCTAAACTTGAAGTAAAAGAGACCTTTTTTTTGGTGTCTTTATCAAGTTTAATAATGTAAACATATTTACTTCATAAATTAAATAGGCAGTACTCTCAATGTAATAAATACAAAGTAGTAAAAACTCAAGCCATTTATTAGCTCTGTGACTTTAACTTCACTCCTAACTAGAGAGGAGGGTATAGCCGTTATCTTCATCACATTTTGACATACTCTATATAGTAGGCTTGGTCTCAGAAAAAGTGAACAGTCTTCTGTTATCAATTTGGCAAAGGTTGTTTTGTGGTAAATTTTCTTGATTTTGTTTTGTTTTGTTCTTCCTCCCTTACTTGCCTGTTTATTACAGAATTGTTATTTTATAGACAGTCAACCAATATTAACTTTATTATAAAATTTTTTCTGATTATTGAAACTTGGCAATATGAAACAATTATTTTAAACAATTTTTAAACAGTAATGTCACCATTGATGTAACTATATTTGAAACTTGATATAAATGTAACACTAAATCTTGTTTTTCCCATCATTAAGAATTTTCTAATGCCATTAAAAATTCTTCAGTGCTGCAAACATTTCATCATATGCCAAATTTTAGCTGTTAGCTTATCATTTTCAAAAAGGCTCTTTATTTTATTTTGCCTTAAAAAAAATAACAATGAGTTAGGAGTTTTAGGAATTATATCTAGATCTTTTACCCCATTCTCCATTTACAGAGCATTTATCTTTTATGTTATCTTTTTCATTACTTTTTAAATTTACATTTTATTTTAGCAACTAAAACTGCTGTGATTTTATGCTCTGTTTTTTTTCAAAATAGAAACCCCTACTCTCTTTTTAAATATTAGTTGTCAATTTGAGTAGTTTATTTCTGCTCTTTCATTTGTTTAATTTCTTATGTATTTAAAGTTGTTACTTTGTTTCATGTCTGTTTTCCTATATAGATAATATATTATTTTGTAAACTACTATAAAGCTATTTAGAGCAACATGTTTTCTCAAATATTGCTTTGGCAGCTTTCCATAATCTTATTATATTGTGGCAACTTTATCATTTAACAAAAACAATTAAAATTTTCTGTTAGGATTTTAGCCATGTCTTAATTTATACACCAGTGTGAATTAGATATTATCTCTATAGGTCTTCCCTCAACTCATTTTATTGGAAAATCTAGAATTCAGTTATCGGTCCAGTTCCCCTAACTTCCAAAATAGTTATCAATTGAATCCTCTGCTTGATCTGTCCATGCATGAGAATCTGGCCTACTAAACAAGATAGAATTTCTGTATTCCAGGTTCTTGTCAATGAAAATAAACTCTTGACTATTCAATTCAAAAGCTTAATTGATAAAATAGCTAAATACTAAGGAGGTCATGTATAATATGACGATAATAAACTACTATATAGTATACAGGAAAGTTGTTAAAGAGAGTAAATTTTAAGAGTTCCCATCACAAAGACAATTTTCCCCTTTTTAATTTATTTTTTTATTTTATTTGTATGAGAAGATGGATTTTAGCCTCTTGTGGCAATCACTTTACAAAACATATAAGTAAAATCATGTTTGTGGTAGACCAAGGTGGCTCAGACAGCTGGTGTGGGTCTTGTAAAGCTCGAGGACCAGAGTTCACAACCTAGACCTGGGTTGAAAAACCAGAATGAAACAAATAACTAAATAATCTTCCTCTTTTCTTCCTTCCTTCCTCTCTTAAAAAAAAAAATCATGTTATTTGCTGTAAAGTTATAAAATGAGGAGTCAATTATTTCTCAATGCAATCTGGGAGGGGAAAAAAAACCTTAATTTCCATAAAGATCACCTGAGGAATTTATAGTCTGTCCGTTTCCCTATTCAGTATGCAACCCAATCCAGATCATTACAGTTTTCTACTAAACTGCATTTTACCCTGGGTAGATTATTTTTTCCAACTTAAACACAGTCATCATGCTTTGGTTTACATCTAGAAATTTGCAGGAGATGTATTTTTTTTTTTAAAGGAAAAAGTACAGGCAGGAATGAAGGTAAGCAGGTAGGCAGGCAGGAAAGGGGAGGAGGAAGAGTCATTTTATCTTATTTTCATTTAGTTTTTCACACAGCCTGGAACTTGATCCCAGGGGTGTGTGGCTTGCTCCTTTGGAGGCAGTTGACCTAACTACTGCTCCATCAGGGCACTCCTTGTAAGACCTTTGTTCTAAGAAACAATTATCTTAAAGTCACTATTGTATAATATTGTTGAGTATACTATCTACAGATGTTCCCCAGAAAAGATCTTTTTCTCCAGTTCAGTACCAGGTAAGACTGATTAAATCCTTTTCTTAGGCTACTATGTTGTTCAGAGGCAAATAAATATATGGTTCACTTCTCTATCAATCATAGATGACATTGTATATCCATCTTTTATTTGACTCTACCTCTAGTTTCAACTCACTTTCTTACCTCCATCATATAACTCCCCATACACACCACATTCTTCTGTTTATTTTTTATTTTATATATACTCTGTAGCTTCAAATTTTCTTTTGCAATGAGAGGAAAATAAATAGGAAAGTAGAATTGAATTTGCTTTTTTGGATATGTTTATATCTCTTTTTTCTGATATACTTATTTTTAAATTAACTTATAAAGACCTTAGTGAGAGACAGTGTATAATAGTAATTAATATCTGGAAACCTGTGAACAAAGAATTAAACGTGTGAATTCCATTTCTCCTCCTTACTAGCTGTGTGGTATTAGATAGGTGACAGCATCTCTACGTGTCACTCTCCTGATCTATAAAGTGGAAATAATGAGTGTTGATCTCATAGGTTATTAGAAGTGTAAAAGGAGTACTTACCTTACAACATTGTTATAACTATTAAATGAAAAAGCATATAAAATGCTAGTATAATTCCTAGCAAATGGAAAGTGCTTATAAATGTTAGCTATTATAGTCCTAATGTATAATAGGAGAGTGATTACTAGTTCTGGAAGACCTGAAATTATTTGTGAAATTTTATCTAGAGAAGGGTACTATATATATGCAGTTAAATTTTCAAAAGGAATAATGATGAAAAAAGAAGTATCTCTTTTGAAATATCTTAGTATTACTTGACTCTACCTTATTTATGTACAATTCTACCCAGATTTTGATAATATTAAAGTCTGACAGAGTACATTTCACCTAATATTTAATTAGTTTTCTTATAAATTTTTGGAACAAATATTGTTGGAATTATATAATGGTATTTTTTGTTTTGAAAGCTTTATCTTTTAATTCATAAGCATGATGGATAGTACTCTTATTATTTATCTGCTACTAGCATTTCATGTGTGTCTCATTAACTTAGACAAAATATTTTGGAAGTTTTTTAATTATATATATTTTATATGATAAACAAATAATTTATGTTTATTAACATGATTATTTGTTAATATTGGTCTATTTATATGGGTTTTTTTTATTGTTTGCTTTGCCTCCGTCTATATGATTTCTGTGGTACATTTGAATTTATTTCCTTTTTATGAAAATGATAACCTTATCATAAAATACATACTGATAAATTATTTATATTCTAATATTCCTTTCCACTTCAGAAAAACATAGCAATATGTATAATAATATAGACTTACCAGTTTTAATGAACAAAATAATTTGTCAGCATAAAAATGTTTATATTGTGATGATTGCTTAGATCTGTGATGGCAGGTTGGAATTTTCAGTATGAAAGACACTCAAGGACAGAGTTGCTTATATCTCTGGTCAGAGACATGTAAAATTTATTTTTTTAATTGAGATTACATTGGTTTATAACATTGTATAAGTATATAGCTTTATACTTCAATATTTATATGTGATTGTCACGATAGTGTTAGCCTTGCTTACACATTTTATCCACCCCCTTTCCCTCTATTGTCAGAATCTAAGAGTATTTTTATTCTGTTTTGTTTGTTCATTTGTTCATTTGTTCATTTTCCACATATGAGTGAAGTCATGTGGTATTTTTCTTTCTCCCTCTGATTTATTTTTAGTGTAATTCCTTCAAGTTCCATCCATGTTGTCACAAGTGACAGGGCTTCATCTTTTTTATGACTGTATTGTGTGTGTGTATATACACCTTTATTCAGTCATCCAACAGTGAGCATCAGTTACTATTGTGAATGATGCTGCAATGAGGGATGCATGCATCTCAAATTAGTTTTTTCACATTCTTCACATAGCTAACCAGAACTGGAATAGCTGTATCATAGATATGTACAATTTTATATGTGTTTAAGAGTATAAAAGGAATCATTATCTGATACTCAAGATCACCTTGTCTCTAGCCTAGTCAATCATTTGCAAATAATATTCTCTGTCTCTAATTCCTTCAAGTACAGTTTCTGCCTACCCCCCTCCTCTCCCAATCCCTCCCCCCTTCCTCCCCCCACCCTATGCTGTGAATGTTCCTCCTCCTGATGTCATCTCATAGTTCTCATATGCTGCCTTCATTTCTTTTTATTCTCTTTTCTCTTTGTTGGTCTGGCTGAATGTATTCCACTGGTCTATCTTCTAGCTCATTGATTCTATTGGAGACTTCCTCCAGCCTACCATTGAGCCCCTCTGCTGGGTTCTTTAACTCAACTCTTGTGTTCTTTAGCTCCAGAATTCAAAATTGAACTGCCTCTTATTTTCTCTACCTTTATTAAAGCTCTCTTTTTGTTCCATTGTTTTCCTGATTTCAGTGAATATCATTAAAACTGCTTAAGTTTGTTGCATTCAAATTTCCCCCTGGGGTTTTGTTTAGGTCTGCCATTTCATGTGTTTCTCAGTCTTTTCAAACTATGTGGCATTCTCTGTTTATTACCATGGGTTAGACTTCCTTGATGTTGTGGTGTCAAGTTGCACAGAAGAGACCTGAATATTGGTCTAAAACACTGGACTTCCTTTAGTTGTGTGGTCAACATTCCTTGGATTTGTTGAAGCTTTTTGGTGAGCCCTGTGTTGAAACTTGAGAGCCCAACCTACAGGGTTGGAGTTCAGGTAGGGAATGCAGAGGTTTCCCCCAGAATCACAGACATGAACAGCAGAGAGAGGCCTAGGAGTTATGACTCCAATCAGCAAGTAGGTCACAACCCCAACACAGCCCATAGCAGAGAGCTTGGAGCTACTGTTAGTAGAGTACCCTCCCTTGTGAAAGTCCCTTAGTCCTCCAGGGAAGTGGCCATCCCAGCTTGAGGCAAGAGACTAGATGTGAGGCCTGGGGGTGGAATTTGAAGAGATACCAAGTAGATAGGAAGCTATTTTGTTGTAGCCAAAGGCAGGTGGTAGCTACCATTTTGATGAAGCCCTTCCAATTATGTTCCTCTTGATAGAGGTAGAAAGAAGTGCTCCTTGCTAGAAAACAGCTAGCTATCTGTTTGGATACTTCTTGGCTAGCTGTCTCTGGCTATGGAAAGGCAATGATAAGTGCTGTCAGGTCTGCATCAGTGTGCTAAAGGACAGATGCTACTCTCTGGAGTCTTTCCTTTAATGGTGGCCTCTAGTGCTGGCTGGTACCTTTTGAGAAAGTGACATCTCCATTCACCAGGGTCCTACTCCTCTTTCCACCCTGTGTCCAGGCCCTTGGCTCATTAACTGAAAGTGAGTTCCCAGATATATCTCCCCTGAATTTCTAATAGTTTAAATTACTACACAAACCTTTCTATCCCTTGTTCACTTAACCCTTGATCCATAATCATAGATGTATTGCAATAGATGGCAGCATCAGCATCTTGCAGAGACACAGTAGTATTCAACTATATGTCTGATCTTTCTTGAGACCAGCTGATCCTAAATATTAAAGTTAACTTAGGCCGTAATTAAAGTAACAGGCTAAAATACCTTTAGTTTTTCTCTTCTACCGCCCTGAAATATAACTCAACCAGAATTTGGGGTGATGATAGTGGATAAATAAAGGCTATACCATCTTCTGTAATAGGTACGGTTGCCAGCTTCCCAATATTTTGATCTGATTTCTCCCTTGAGTTACTATGTTTACTTTATCCATCTTAAACTACAATGAATGCTTCTTTAGTTTGCTGTCTTCGTTTTCCAGGTACTTTGTCCAAATCTTATTTCCTGTTCAGTTACTGACCTGACCCACCATAAATTTGTATTTTTAATTAATTCGTGCAACCTAAGACATATCTTTTATCTACTCCTAAATTCAAGTTTTTATTCTGTACTTCTAGATGCTTTTGATGAACTAGCCAGCATTTTCAGATTTTTTAAAATATTTATTCATACTAAGTAGCCAAAAAGTCTGCTGAGTAAAAGCCATCTATGTACTCCATATTAGGGTCATAGAAGCAAGTCAAACATCAGATTTCATTGTGTCTTAGTAGCATGAAACTTTTTTTGTTAAGGAAAGGTGCAGGCAGGAATGAAATTGGCTAGCAGACAGGCAGGAGAAGAAAGGAGGAAGAAGCTTTTCATTTTATTTTTTATTTAGTTATTCACACTGCTTGTTCCACCACCTCCCATCCTGGACTCAAATCCAGGAGTATGTACCAGCACTTTGAGGTGATTGGCCTAACCACTGCTCCACCAGGGTGTGCCATGAAACTCTTGTTGATACTGTGTAGGTCTCATAATTATCCAAATAATTTTTAAACTTACTAATCGACTTTTTATTTTTAATACTTAGTATAATATTCTGCTTTCAGAAGAGAAATAACCTTTATGGGACAGTTCGAATATGTCCAGGATTTTGCTTCTATTAGGTCCATCTACAATAGAGAGCAGTAATAAATTCGAGACCAAATATAAAAAACACAAAAGGCAGTGGAGAAGAAGGAAATGGCAGTTGAGTGAGTTTCCTGTTTCTTACAGCTTCTGATCTGAGGGAAGATCCCATCCATGGGACTGCCAAAGCTTGAAGAGAAACCTACTGTTGTACTTGCTTGAGGAATCTGGAAGACAAAATTCAAGTACTGCCTCAGCTAGGAAGTGAGAGGGAAATCTCAGAGAGCATAGAACCAGATAGAGGAAGGTCCAGATTCTGATTATAAACTGTTCCAGATTCAATGCCTGGACTACACATGTGCAGCACGGACTCCTTTCCAAGGAGCACAGTTAAGGATAAAATAATTGAACTGAGATTTCAGCTACCATTTATGTATGGAAGATAAGTCAGGATTTTAGTATTGCCAGGTTAGTTAATTCTAAAAATAAAAAGAAAGGCCATTGAAGGGAAGGAGGGAGGGAGGAAGGACGGAAGGAAACAGATTTTGTAAAAGAATATGTCATTCATAAAGTTCAGAATCCAGAGTTACTAGATACATGAAAAAACAGGGAAAATATAACTCGTACTCAGGAGTTAAAAGCAAAGCTTAAAGACCAATCAATGGAGACAGCCCTCCCCAGATAACCTACATGTTGGATTTATCAAAGATTTTATAACATGCCCAAGGATGAAAAGGGAAATATACTTGACTGGTAACTAAATAAGAAATCTCCATAGAAATAGATATTATTAAAAAGGAATTCTAGAATAAAAAGTTTAGTATTTAAAATGTAGAAGTTACTAACTGGGTTTAACAGCAGATTGGAGATAAAAGAAGAATCTATGAACTTAAAGATAATAGAAAGTATCCAATTTCAAGAACTGAGAGGATGGGGGAAACTATAATAAAGGGAACAGTGTCCCAAGATCTAATTATGTGTAATTAGAATTCTCAAAGGAAAAGGAGAAAATGAGGTAGGAAAAAATATTCGCAGAAATAATTAAATTTTTCAGTTTTTATGAAAATTTATTTCATGAAACTCAGCAGCAAAAGTCAAGATAAGTAGAAAGAAAATCTTAACCTAGGTTCATCATAGTCAAATCACTTAAAACCATAAAGAAAATCTTGAGAGCAGAGAAAAAAATTATATATAGATAAGAGAATATTAATTCTGATCATCACTTACTTCTCATCAGAAATAACAGAAGACATGGCAAGAATGAAGGAGAGTAGGCAGGAAGAGAGAAGAGAAAGACATATCTTCATTTTATTTTGCTTAGTTGTTCACATTGGTTGCTTCCCAAGGCCCAGGATTTGAACCCAGGGATATGTGACCTGTGCTCCTTTGGAGGCAGTTGACCTAACTGCTGCTCCACCAGGGCATGCTGGAAGGATATCTTTATAATGCTGAAAGAAAAAAAACTATCAATTCTGAAATCTATATCCAGTTAAAGTAAACTTAAAGAATAACAAAGAAATGAAAATGTTTTCGTGTAGAAGAAAACAAACAGGGTTAATTACCAGCAGACCTGTACTACAAGAAATGCTAAGAAAATTCTGCAGACTTAAAGGAAATAAAATCATTTTGAATTTCAGCTCTTACAGAAACAATGAAGGACATGAGAAATAATATGTAGGTAATTATAATTTCTTTAAAATAAATAATGATTGTACAAACCAAAAATTTTAACAATGTGAAACTTATATATGTGGATCTAATATATAATTCCCTATATAGTATATCTAATAACTATAGCATAAAAGACTGGGGTTAATAGAACCAGAGTTCTTACATTTTACATCAAGTATAACATTAACTATTACTTAGACTATAAAAAGTTAAGGATAAATATTATGATAAAGTAGCAGTTATCAAAATTTTTGGTCTCAAGACCCCAATAAACTAGGAATTATTGTGGACCCCAAGGAGCTTTTGTTTGTATAGATTACTTCTACCAATATAGGCCATATTAGAAATAAAAATTGAGAAATTCTAAATACTCATTTATTTATTTGAAATAAGAATAAACCCATTATGTTAACATGCATAACTTGTTTTGATGAAAATTATATTTTCCAAAACAAAAAAAATTTGATTGACAATGTTTTATATTTTGCAAGTCTCTTTAATGTCTTAATGCAGAACAGCTAGATTTTCATATCTGCTTCTGCTTGTCTGTTTTTAACTGGGGAATGCATTCAATCTGTTGTGATATGTTGTTTAGGTTGAAGTAGATGAAGAAAATTCATCCTCACATATATATGTAATTGGAAAATGGAGGAGAATTTTAATACCCTTTTCAGATAATTGTGGATATTCTTCTGTAATACTATACCAAAACTCTGAAGTAGAGGTTTCTTAAAGGTTAGTGGCCATGTAAAATATAATAACCTTATTAGTGAACTTTTTGTACTTTCCGTTGGTCTGTCTCAACACTTTGAATGATTTTATGATAATATGCATTGATCATTTAGAATAGTGGTCAGATCTTCAAAATGTTGATATATTTCACTAGACAGTATCCCAGATCACATTTGTTAATATCACTACTGCCCCCAAAAGAAAAGTCTAAGTTTGGGGAAGCTGCCTGTCTAACAGTGGATATAAGTTATATTTCATTATTGATAATACATATGTTATCATGTGCTTTCTTTGAAATGAAAGACTCATTTCATTTATTTTTGAATAACCGTTTTTTTGTCTGCTATCGTTGTCCATCAAGTAAAAAGTGGTGTTCCATTAACGTAAGTGGCTGGTTCAGCTGATAAGTAAAACAATTACATAAGTGCTTTTCCTCAAGACAACTTCTGTACTTCATTGTGCAACAAAATTTCTTTAAGTATATGTCTGATGTTATCACACAGTATATATTAAATAGACATCTATTCTAGGGTTGAATTTAATAAATACCCTCGTAGCATCATCAAAGATATTCTTAAATAAAACTGCCTTTCTTTTTAAACTGGAAATGCATAGTGTAGAATATAAGACAGTTTGGTGCAATTGACTTGATCTGTGCTAAAGCCCAGCAGTTTTCCCCGCTATTGCCTTTGTACCATTAGTGAAAACAGCAACACAACTGGCTCAGGATAGAAAATCAGAACTGTTCAACTCTAAATATTTCGTTTGTTTCTTCTCAGCCATTGACATAAAAGAGTTTCAGATGAATACAAACAAAATTAGTTCTGCTATATCCAATTCATGTTGTTTGTAAGGCAAAAACATATGTCTGTAGTAAGCTACTAAATGAGTCTTTATGTTGCCAGTTAACTCTTTAAATTGTTGAGTTTCTTTATATTTGGAAAAGAGTAGTGAACGCATAATTTCTTTTATGAGCTTTTCATTCAGCAGGCATTCCGCAATGTCAGCTGTATAGGCATTCCTAGTCTCTCAGCTGTTGTGTATGATTTACCAACCAAAGCAATGGAAAAACTTAGTCTGTAAAATGTTTGGATAGCTTTATCATTTCTAGTTTGGAAAGTTATAAAATATTTTTTGGTGTTTAAAACACTCACCACGCCTGTGTTTAAAATATAAATTCCTTTTACTTTAAACTCTGAATTAGTCTCAAAATGATGCTGTAAGTTAACATGGACCATACATCTATTCAAAAATGTTCTGTCACAGACGAAATATGGTATATTATTAACATTTATAGAGCTTATTGAAAGATATCATCATATTTTCTTTGATTTAGAAAAAACAGTATGTGCAACCCAGTTCCTTTGAGGTATATTCCTCTCAGAGAGTCAGAAAACTCTTAACAGTTTCATCTTTCTTAGTACCTTAGAGGTAAACAATGAAGCTGTGTGTTGAGAAAGATTTTTTTTAATGATAGTAAAATATACATAGCAAAATTTGCCATTTTTAAGTGTATGTTTCAGTACAGTTAAGTGACTTCACACTGTTGTGCAACAATCCCCATCAACCCTTTCCAGCACTTTTCCTTCATCCTGTACTGAGACTCGATGCCCATCAAACAATAACTTCCGTTTAAGCCAATAAGCCATTCTTAAATGTGATTTTTTATTTTGGAATAAAATATTAACTTCTAAAAGGTTTTATATTAAATTATTTAAATGTTTTACGTTTTTGGAGAAAATTCTTAAATCTAGTAGTTATACATATTGTGTAGGAAACTTAAGATTTCAGAATGATTGTTTATTGGATGATAATGAGCTTTCAGTGGTATGGCAGGTATAGCTAAAGAACCTAGCAAGAACCCATTTAAAGTATAGAGACCAAACTAAGGTAACCTCTGAAAATAACCCTAACACTACTACATCAAAAATTCTAGTGAACACAAAAATATACATGCCCACAAAGTGTAGAAATCATCTCATAATATGTAGCCTCTGGAGATTCTGCTGTATTTTAAAAAGAGAATGAGCATAAAAGGCAAATAATGTCTTTCTAATTTTTTGTTATGTTTTGATGTTTTTTAATCATTTTCACTTTCATCTTTAAGATCCTTGCATCACATTTTTATTTAAGATCCCTGAACCTCACTTTAAGAACTGATGCTCTAAGAGTAATCATTTAAAGCAAAAAATCAGAATAACTTAAATGTCCAATAGATAAGTTGAAAAGAAATTCAGAAAAATTTTCAGTTAACCCAAAGAGCGCATGAAATGTTGGATAGAGGAACAAAGAACACCAACACGAACAAAACATAAGAGGGGCAACAAACAAACAAATAGCAAAATATAAGACCTAAATCTAAACATATTGCTAGTCATATTAAATATTAATGGACTAACAGTGACTAAAATGTAGAGACTGTCAAAATGGATTTTTAAAGGAAGAAGATTCATCTATATACTGGCCTCCAAAATATACTCTAAATATAAAAACAGATATGTTTAAAATTTTTTAAGTGAAAACTAATATACTATGCATTCAGTAAGTATAAAAAAGGCTCTTTAAGCATGTCTTTGTGGCTTAGGTGACTGAGATGGCTAAGATGTGGACCATGTAAAGTCCAAGGACCTGGGTTTGACACCCTGGGCTAGGGGTTGGGGTGTACCAAAATAAACAACTAAATAAATAAAAATGCTTCTTCTTTCTCTCCCTTTTTCCCTTCCTTCCTTTTTACTTTCCTTGTTCTCTTTAAAAAAGTTTCTTTAATGTCTGATCAAATAGACTTCAAGACAAAAAGAATTCTCAGATATAAAAATGTTTATTTTATTTGTAAGTAAATAATATTATGAACTATATAGATACATTTCATCAGGAAGACATAAAAATGTGTACGTGAAGCCAGAATGCTAAGAAATAAAAGGGATGGGAATATACACAATCAAAGTTAAACAGTTTTTAAAAATCAATAGACATAAAAAATCTAATACTATCAACACCCTTGACCTAATTGACTTCAAACAGCTGCAGTCTGCATTATAAATTATTGACTATTTTGTCCCTAAGATTGAAAACAAAGAAAAGATGTCTGCTCTCACCATTTCAGTTCAATATGCAAAGAAAACAATAAAAAGAAACAAGTATAAAATTGGAAAGTGAGAAGTAAAATTATCTCTTAATTGCAGGTAACTTGAGTATCTAGAACAACAAGTAATCTACTAAATAAGCATTAGGAACTAATGTGAATTTAGCAAGTTCTCAGGAAACAACAAATTTTTTGTTTTTTTATATATACCAGGATCAATCAATTAGAAAATGAAACTCCAAAACATTTTTACAATAGCATGAGAAAAGAAAATACTTAGAAATAATTTTTTAAAAACAAGGAATTCCTTCATACTGAAAACTACAAAATATTGTTGAGAGAAATTAAAGAAGACCCAAGATAGTAAAGACCGCTGTTCATGAATTGGAAGATGTGGGATTGATTGTTAAGATGGCATTTCTTCCCAAAGTGATCTACAGATTCAGTGCAATCCTAATCTTAATTATACCATGAGTTTTTTTAAAGATAGAAATGGATAAGTTAATTCTAAGATTTATACAGAAATGTGAAGAACCTAAAATATCTAAAAGGTAGTACTTTCCAGTAGAACTTTCTGCAATATTGAAAGTATTTTATCTCTTTACTCTTCAGTATGGTGGCTAGCCACGTGTGACCCTTCAGCATGAAAGGTGACTGTTGTGACAGAGAAACTGATCTTTTAGTTTAAATGTAAATATTTATAGATAGCAAATGGCTATTGTATTGAACAGTGCAGAAAGTTACCCTGAAAAACAAAGAACATTCAATCAGTTACTCTGAAACCTAGCATAAGGCTACAATAATTAAGACAGTGTGCTACTGGCAGAAAATAAGCAGATTAATGGAACAGAATAGAGAGCCTTCAAATCATTCTACTCTTCTGTGGCCTTTTCATTTTTGACAGAGTTGCTAAAGCAATCCAGTAAAGGAATCTTTTTAACTAGTGGTGCTGGAACAACTGAATATTCACATGGAATAAAACGAACCTCTAACTCTAACTCAAATTATACAGAAAATATAATTCAAAGTAGATCACAGACCAAAATGTAAATTGAAAAAAGCCCAAAGCCTCTAAAAGTAAACAAGAGAATATCTTTACAACTCAGGTATAGGAAAAGATTTCTTAGGTCATGGAAAATAATCAAAAAGAATAAGTTGATTACTTAATTAAAATTAAAGTTTTCTCACCAAAGTCCAGATGAAAATACAAAGGCAAGTCACAGAGCTGAAGTAAAGATATGCAATACTTATATCTGACAGGGAACTCATTCCAACATATTCTAGAGATCTCAGACAGCTCAATAATAAAAAAGATAACTCAATTTGGAAATGGTCAAAAGACTTGAATAGAGTCTTCACTAGGAAAATATACAAATGACCAGTAAGAATAGTATCATTTGTCACTGAGAAATACAAATTAAAACCACAGTGAAGCACACCCCTGTGACTCAGTGAGTAAGATCCAAACCATGTATAGTCAAAGGAACCTAGTTTGGTCAGGGTGAGAAAAAAAAAAAAAAAAGATCATAAAAACTGAAATGAAATACTACTACATATGCATCAGCATGGTTAGATTTAAAAAACTGATAATTTCAAATGCTGTCTAGATAGGACAAGTGAAATTCTCATACTTTTTTACGAGTATAAAATTGCACATCCATTTTGGGAAAAGAACTGTCAGTTTTCTTATACAGCTAAACTGATACCTACAGTATGATCCGTTCCTCTCTCAAGTAATTAACCAAAAGATGTGAACACCTATGTCCAGAAAAAAATGGTATAATAGTGTACATAGAAAATGTCCATCAACAGGAAAAATGGATAAACAAATTGACATAAAGAAAGTCATTAATCATACAGTAGAATTAGTGTGATTAACTATCCTGGTGTTTGTGGGACTGAGGAGTTTTCCAGGGACTTCTAGTGCTAAAACTAGTAAGCTCGTGAGCAAACAAGGTTGATCATCCTAATTATCCATCCTACCAATACAAAGCCTTAACCAATGATCCATCCAACATCATGGATGAATCTCAAAAACATTATGCTAAGTGAAAATACAAGGGAGTTCATATTCAATTCCATTTATATGAAGTCTAGTGAAGGCAGAATTAACCAGTAGTAAAAACAACAGGAAAATATTTGTGTGATGGGCAAGGGGTATGAAGGAAATACTAGTGTGATGGCAATGTACTCTTTAGTAAAAATTTGGATTAGATAGATATACACATTTATCAAACTCAATGAATTTAAGTTGGGGTTTCTGCATATCTGCACTCCAAAAATACCTGTAAACAACCTTAGAAATGAGTTAATTACGTCAGTTTTAAAAAGAGAGATAAGTAGCTGTAAGCAAATACTAAACTGTAATGATATGCCACACTGCAGCGTTAGTGATATTCTAGAATGAGGTGTAACTCTTAATTGTCAAGAATTGTCAAGAATGAGGTATAACTCTTAATTTAATTTCTAAAATAATATGGATTGCTCCTGAGTGGAATTACTTGTTATGACTGTATTTAGTTTTTCTTAAACTTCTTGACAATACTTTCCATGTTGCTGGATTCATAGTTTATGTTTTATAATCCTCTATTTTGCAAGAAGACTCTTGTTTCCTGAAACAGTGACGACTTTTATTATTATATGTATGTAACTTGGCTGCAGTTTTCTTTTGTTTTATTAATTGCTTAAATATTGTTGATTCTCTTTACTCAAAATCTCTTTTTTCAAAGCTTTTGCAATAGTTATGCATTTCCATATTATGTCTTTTTAGCAGTCATTTTTTCTCAAAACAATTATGGTTAAAAATAATTATGCTTATTTTAGATAAAGATAATGCTTGCAGCATTCTAACTTTTCTTGTTCTTGTTACATTATTTTTCATAATATGTTACACATATTGGATATGGATTTGTTTTAGATTAAGTTTTGCATTGACAACATTTATTGTTTTGGACACACAAAAATAAAAATGCACATTGTAGAAAAATTTAGCCTTCATCATTTTTAAGTTTAGATTTGCTAGAATTTTTTTATTTTCATATCTACATTGTGTTTTGCTACTGAGTTAGCTCAAGAAATTACTGTTTTTATTCCAAAGAGTTTTATTTTTTATTTCTCTTCTAAATATTTCTAAAATATGTTCTTACAAGGAAATTATTTATAATAATGATTTTATTTATTTTCTATCCTACCAGACCCAGTGCATCCTTCTAATGACATTTTAATAGCCTTTTTCTATCCAAAAATTAATGAACTAACCTTCCTACATATATAACTTCAAAAATTCAATGTAATTGCCCTAGTTGTATTTTAAAGAGGAAATAAAAGGAAAGTAACTATTAAATATTTCAATATGTAATACGTAAAGTCAGATGTTCATATTTATATAGAGAAACTGAATTATACAACTACAAATGCAGACTGTTAATGGGTGTGTTGCATTGGTGCCTGATGTACCACCAGCAGTATTTCTGCCAGTGTCTTGATTTTCTGAAATATTTAAACAAGTCTTGATACTGTTCTGAACAAAATAACAAGTTACAAGTGTCCCTCAATTTACATGTTATATGTGTTCTTGGAAATGCTGGCATTCATTTAAACTAACTATGCAAACATAAAATGTATGTATGTATAAAACAGGTTCTGGTTAAGATCATTATAAACAAGTTTTTCATCTTCATGAATATTGAGAACATTGGAAAATTATAAAGGCCAGAGAAGAATTCTTCTGTATGAAGGATTCTCAGGTGAATTGCAGGTCATTTCACATCTCTGGACCTGTACACTAAATTCCACCATTATCCCTTAATCATTGTGAGAACGCAGACAAAAACTTCCAAATACCATTTAGGGTATTTTTTTGCAGTGGATCTCTTTGGCCATGATGCCACTTCTCAGAATAATATTTATAGTGCATAAAATAAATAGGATTACAAAGGAAATCATTTGTCTTGAAAACAGATCTAGATTAAGAATTCCTTCAAGAGCTGATAAGACACCCCTCTCTCCAATAAACACTCTGTTGATAACCACTAAATGACCAGACCTTTTTATATTTGGGAAATCTATGAAAATCTTGCTATTAAAATACTGTAGATTTGAAAGTGTACTTGTGTGGCTTACATTATTTTGTCATCAGCATAATGGTATCAACAGGAGATTAACATAGCTCTCTAATAGAATCTAATACAATAAAGCAAATAGCATAAGAGCTGTATTTCTATTCTAATTTTGTATCTTATTGGAAATTAAGTGTATCAGATGGACTAATGCTTCTATTTCCTATTCATCTCTCATTATGATGAAATTCTGATTAATATCAGTTAAAGCTTAAGTCTTTTGATAACTTGTTTACACACGCACACACACACAAGGTATTGTTGGCATAACTAAATTTTCCTACAGCTACCTTTGGGCAAGTTGATAAAGAACTTATTCATATTAACAGGGTAGTTAAAACATAGATGGTTCTAAGAATAAGAATTGTGAAGCAGCATAATCAAGAGTTTATTTCAGCTGGTATTCTATTTTCTAGGAGTGCTTTGCAAGATATGACTATATTGTGTATAGATGAATAACTTGTCATGACAAATGTAGAGTGTCATAATGATGATTTTTATTTTCTTTAGGGCATGTCTTTGTGCCAGATTGTCGTTGTAGGCTCTGTAGTTATTCTTCTCTACTCTTCAAGAGCATGTTATAATCTGGTGGTGATCACTATATCTCAGGATACATTAGAAAGTCCATTTAATTATGGCTGGGATAATCTTTCAGATAAGGTAAGTACCTCCCACATACTAACATTCTATGTTATGATAATGAGTTAGAGTAACTCAGAACATCTTAAATGTCTGGCTTATAAATACTTTTAAGTAATCTAGCTATAATTATACTTAAAGCTGTGCTTAAATGTGACATTTAAAAATCACTCTTCAGAGATAATTCCTCTCAAAGGAATATTTTCTTTTTGTAAATAATGCTAATAGTATCACAAACCTATTCATAAACTTATTTTACTGTCTTCATGATTCTGTTTTTAATATCTCTAGATAAATTGATTGCCTGTCATTGAAGTTAGTATGTCTTTAAATTGTTAGGATGACATTCTCTCTTACCCAAGAAATATATAAAACCTAAATATTTGGTTCCATTTTAGATGTTTAAATAATTACCATCATGAAAATACAGCATTATCAGTCTTGATAATGGGAAAGGATTCATAGTTCTTTTGAGTGTCCATGTTTTTGCTTTTGTACTTCCCAGTACTCCAGCTGTGCTTATTTAACTCCCAACATTTCCTGTCCCCTTCCTAAAAGTACAATTTGACATACTGCATAGAATATCTTCATTAAAATTCATTAAACTTTGTACTTAAGACATCTTGGAATGCCATTTTACCAAAATTTCAGTTATCTTTCTAAAAAGAAAGAATTTTCACACATAATTCCAAGTGGCAGCTTCTCTTCACTCCTTTTCCCATTTACCTCTCCTAATATCTAGTAAGATTAGAAACAAATTCAATATGAAGTTAGCATCAGAGCTGAGTGACTGATAGGTTACATTTCTCTATAGTTGTTAGGTAAGTGCTATTCTTTTGCCTGAAGAGCAGCTGGTCTCTTTTATAATGCTTTTCAGATTATGAGGCTTAAAAATGAGATCATACTATCCATTTGTTAAAAATTATTCTTATAAATTTATGCATTGGAAAAGTTAATAGCTTTCTATTATACTTAGCATTAATATACTGTATGTATTTTAAAGGATAAATATTATTACATGAGAAATCACAAAATACAGAATTTTAATTTAGAGTTCTATATACTTGTAGTTTATGTGTTTTAACATACCCAACCTGAAGCAGGTTAGTTTTAGACAGTGATTGCTTATACATAAAGCAGATTTAAAACTGTTCTTCCATATTCTATTTACAGGCTCATATAGAAGATATAAGTGGAGAAGAGTATATAGTATTTGGAATGGTCCTCTTTCTGTGGGAACATGTGCCAGCATGGTCAGTGGTACTGTTTTTCCGGGCCCAGAGATTAAGCCAGAATTTGGTATGATATCATATCCCTAATACCTGTTTTCCTATTCTTAAAAATAATGGAACAGTTATATTGATTTTCTATTGTGGACAAAGTTTAAGACTAAAAAACATTATAGATCCCAACCTGTTTTCTTTGCTGAAAAGTAAATTTTCATACTTCATATACTGTCTAATGCTTTGTTCACAGGCACCTGCTGGCATGATAAATAGTCACAGTTACAGTTCCAGAGCTTACTTTTTCGACAATCCAAGACGATATGATAGTGATGATGACTTGCCAAGACTGGGAAGTTCAAGAGAAGGAAGGTAGATGTACTGAATTAGTACTGAAATAGATTTCAGTGATCAAATCTAAGATTTTGCCCAAATATGGAAAGGTAATTTGGTGGTATATGTCAGTAAGATCATTTAATATTGGAGAATAGAGGAGTAAATTTTGAGCCCATTATGGAACCTGTGCTGTAAAGAACTGTCATCTGACTTTGAGAACTATTTTTTGGGGTAAAATGGTGCCATTGTATTTCAGGATTCCTTGTTGTTTCAAAACTGGTGGTGTTTGTTGAACAGGGAAGGAATACTATTATAGTGATTATATATGTTTACATATCTGTTTTACATATATGTTACATAGATATTACATATCTAGTGCTATTCAAAATGCATACAGAGCAATCCTAGCTACAGCTCTTAGGACACTTGGGTCCCACAAGAAATCTTTCTGTGCTTCCTTGTTCCCAAAGCTTTGCTAGTTTCTATGATTAACTTCATATCAGGTCACAGTAAAAGCTTAATATATTTTTTAGCTTGATATATTTTCTGTAATCCTAACTTCATTTGAACAAGTTACATAACCTCAAGTTTTCAGAACTGTTTTTTTGTGAAATAGGGATGGTAACAGAACCTACCTCACGGGATTATTGTGAAGATTTAATGAAACCAGACACATATATACACAGATATATACATATATACAAGCATGCAATGTCTTGGAGCCTAGTACATAATAAGCAGTTTATTATTGTTGGATAATCAAGTTCTATTTATTCTGAGTGGTAGCTATTCATTCTTTTATGATAATGTGATTTAGAATGAAAAATATTAAGATCATTCAATTTTATAGAAAGTGTTATTTGGCAAAGTATATATTTGGATGTTTCACACTAACTGTATTATAAATTTCATTGAAAACTGAAAACGCCAGTATGATTTAATATATCCTATGGCTTTTTTTGTTGTTGCAGTTTATCAAATTCTCAAGGGTTGGGCTGGTATGGCACCATCACTGGGTGTGGCGGCAGCAGTTTCACAGTCTCTCCCCACCTGAATGGACCTATGACAGACACTGCTCCTTTGCTCTTTACTTGTGGTAATTTAGATATCAACAGTCATCATAGCTTATACGTAACACCACAAAACTGACAGCATTACCAAGTTGTGATTCTTCAGTTGTTTTTCATGAATGTGTATATTATTCATGAACGTGCTTAAATTTCATCTACATAACCATTCCTTTATCTGTTGCAATTGTAAACAAAGCCTGGAAATGTAGCTCTGTTCAGCAGAAGACACAACTGGTACTTTTGACTTCTTTGTAGTAAAATTGAGAGTTTGGAAATGGGAGAAAAGAGAGATTAATCTTAGGGCACTTGATGGCCTCCAGACATCCTGACTTTGGAACATCAAATGCATGTTTGCATATTTGCACTTTTATCTTTGTTCTGAAAGAGTACACTGCAGTCCCCAAAGTCATACTCCAGTGTTCACACTGGACTATTGTACACTAAATTAGGAAGCAATTTTCCTGTGAAAATTAAAGCCTGTATATTCAATGGTGTACTCTTTGTGGAATTCTTACCCAATAAAAAATTTTATAATGTAACAGTGCACAGAATTAAGGCATAAAAATATCATTTTTTAAAAATCTACTTAAAATGCATAATCATTGAAGATATTCTTTTTAAGCATGATTGTAAAATACCAACTATAATTATTCAATCAATCATTTTAAACAAATGATAGTAGTAATTCTTTACAGTGATGACCAGCAGTGTTCTTTGGAAAGCCACAGTCCTTTCTTCGAGAGAAAAGTATGCTAGTGGAAATTATGTGGCTACTCGGAGTAGAATTGGTCAAGTGATTTTGTATAATTCAGGTAGATGTAGTAGTTTAAGCATGATTCTTCAAGAAAGCAATAGTGAGTTTTGCTTAGGGAGATTTTGGTAGAAACTTCTTGGGACTAAACAGGTTTACAGATGCATTTAAGAATTATTCATAAAATGTACACAATTCTAAATTAAAACATGAGTACATTTGCAAAACATTTGATTTAGCTGAAACAAGATATAACTAGTCTATTGAATCAGGATTGTCCTCAGGTAAATTACATCATGATACATTATTGCAACAAACTCAAGTGCAATACTTTATAAGATATAATTCCTCCTTCAGTTCACATATTTATATCTTGTAGATGGGCAAAGGCAAATTAAATTTAATTCAAATTAATTCCAACACTAGACTGAATTTATGTAAAGGCCCTCACTAGGTAAGTATAAAACCAGTGGTTAACAGTATTGGAATACATTTAAAAGAATTACATTAAAAGTGTCTTGAAGGTCTTACATCCCAAATCTAAAAATATATATATATATATAGTAGGCTAAGGGAATAGAGAATTTAAGAATGCACTTTTTACTAGTGTCTATATGGGAAGTAGATGCTGAATACCTCAAAATGCCAAGAGAAAAGGCAGCATTGGAAAGTTGTCACAACATGCTTGAAGATAACTATATACAATGTCTGTTGATCTGTTCCTTCAAAACTGGAACCAATGCAACTGTTTTTTGTCTGCTACTTTGATGAGAAAATTGTTTTATTTCTAATATTAATTAAAATATCTTTCAACTTTTTAAAAATTGGTGTACTAACTTCACAAAAGTATAAACAGTAGGTGAAACCCCAAGAAATTTATGAAATTTTTAATGCTGTCAATCTTTTGGTAGGTTGGTACACAAAGTTTTTTTCTTTTTAGTATATAAAAGGTTTAATCAGAAGTACAAATTCATAAATGTTACTATGGTTTTGGTTGTGATAAATTCTCTCATTGTAACAACTTAAAAATTTGTGGTACAGAATTTGACCTTAGTATTAACATGACATCACATGCACTTAGCTGAGTATATTTTGATTGTAATTTCAGTTATAGGTTTCTTCTGAAAATGTCAACAGTTGGTTTTCCTAATAATGTTAGGTATTCTAATAATCTAGAGCTACTGGAAAATTTGTCTTTGAACCTTGGAAATCATAGTAAATTTTTTCTACTAAGACTTCCCTAGATAACATTCATCTTTGACCAACAAAGCAAAGATTACTTTCAGAAAATATTTCAGATAAAATAATTTGCTTTCACCTGTATTAGTTGATTCTTCCAAAAATGAGATTTGTAACTATTCTTATCAGTGACTAGGGTACCCACATTCTTACATTTCTCTCCCTATACATATCTCCCACAATACATCACCAAAGATAAAGAAGCTTCTGGCCTAATTTTTGCTTAAAAATTCCAAAGCACTGGGAGCACTTTAAGTTTGGTCTCGAAAGAAGTAGTTGTTTATAAAATCAAAGGGCTACCAATTCCCTGTTCATCCTGCACTGAAGCACATGATAACAATTTCAAATCTTTCTTTTTTGGTTCATTAATTCGAATAGTGAATTTCATTGCTTACGTGTATAATTCTACAGTGATTAGCAGTACTTGTTTTTATTGTTTCATTTGGGTGGCCATTAATTTTTAAACCCTTGCCACCCATTGTAGCTGGTTGTAGCTTTATGAAGATGTAATTTATAGCGAAAGTGGATTTTTTATGCATAGTTGCCTTTTTAATTGTTTAACAGTGTTTCTCAGCTATAGAATCAGTTTCAAACTGGTTGTAAAAATATAGCTGTGGCCAATGAATGTATTTATTTGTTTCACTAAATTGTAACAAAACATTACTGTTAAAAATAAAAGTCTTTGTGCTTTTATTTGGAGGTCTGTTTTTTAATTTCTTTTCATGGACTAGATTTAAGTTTCTATCATATAAATATGAATAAGAACCCTAGTTCCACCACTGAAAGAATATTAGGAGTTACAAATGCTATTTTACTGTTAGTAAGCTTATATCTGGACACTGTTCCTTATTATTAATATACTGATTTGATATAAAATGCCATATACTCTACTTTAAAATGCCATTCAAACATTAAGAAAAATCTTGTATGAAATAACTTATAACTCCTCTTCCCCCTTATAATCTTCAACAGGAATAAATTTACCTAGCCCATAAATCATGAGCAACTATCCTTTAATTATTCAAGAAATTCTTTAGTGATGCTTTTCCCTTGAAAGAAAAGTCCCATAATAGATCCCTTTCAGAACCTCAAAACCACACCAAATTTCTAATACTATTTCAGTAGCTATATTGGCCCCCTAAAATTATGCAAGTTCTTGGGATTCTACTGACTCTTGCTATAAAAAAATGGAGTGACAGTGTGACGTATAATAAATTTTTCACTTTAAAAGCATTTTTTCAACATTTATTAAGTGTTCATATGCCAAAAACTATGTTATGAAGATGCAAAAATGGTTAAAGTTCATTTTCTTGCCCTTAAAGAGCTCACATTCTAGTGAAGGAGACTTTAAAAAAGCAAAAACAATACAGTACAATGAGGGACACAATAGAGGTAGGTTGTAATTACAGTGGTGATACAAAAGGGAGCTAGTGACCTCCTTGGATGGAATAAGGGAGATTTCACAGAGCCGATGCTTTATGCTGAGCCTGCAAGGATACATAGAACGTCACCAGGTGGGGAAAGGTAACTAGAGCACTTGTGTGAAGAGAAATGTATGCACCAAGATGTAGAGACTTAATCACGGTGTATCTGAAAAACTCTTATTAGAACACGGTAAGGAGTGAAGGGGTTGGAGGGTAGACCACATCAGAAGACTGTCCGTCAAGCAAAAGAGTCTGGCTTTCTCCTGAAGGTTTATGAAGTCACTGAAGGGTGTTAAAGGGAGAGTGACATTGTTAAAGTCCTTAGAAAGCCAACTCCAGCAGTACTGTGAACAAGAGAAGAGACAGGCTGGTATAAAGAGAAAGGGTGATATCGTACTTTAAATAAGCACAACAGTGGAAAGACAGTGATGTATCAGAGATAGGGAGATAAAATCTGTAGCACTTAAACATGATTGGCTAGGAAGACGGAGAGAGGAATGATTCTAGAGCATAGAGATGATGATGGTTCTAAAATTATCCAAATAAGGAACATAGGCCTCAGAGGAGACTTTGGAGAGAATGATTGTTTTTAAAAACACGCACTCCAGGACAAGCAAAGGAAGGTACACAGTAGGCAGATGGATTGAGAAGTCTGGGCTAAAGATAAGAGTTTAGGAATAATTGAATTGGAATTACCCAGAAGAGAGAAATGGCAGTGACTAAGAGAGCAAGAAAAAAAGCCTTTGGAATAATATTTAAGGAATAAATGGAAAGACTTTAAAAAGGTGTCCAGAGTGAGTGAAATGTAAGGAAACTGTGTAGAGGGATATAAGAAGGTAGTGTATATGAGGGTGGGGGAAATCAAGTAAGAGATGGCTTGGGAACGGAACTGAACTGAGGATTTAGGATTCAGGTTTTTCAAAGAAAGAAACTATAAGAACTACAGAGTCAAAAGTCAGGTTTTAGTTAAGGAGCAAGTAGGAAGTGAAGACAAATATTCTTTCAAAAACATACTGTTAAAAAAAGGGCAGGGGCATGAAAGTCAGAACTATACAAAGTTACCATTAAAACCCATCTAACGTATTTCTAGAGTACTACAAATACCCTTAAACATCAGCTGTTCACTCTTCTTTTTAGTCTCCAAGAATGTTGACCTAATTAATAGGTTAACGTCTTTTTTTCCTCTCCTGTTCAGAGAAGAGGAGGAGGGAAGGAAAATGCGACACATTTTGTTAAAGTTGGTATTGTGTTGTTCCTTTAAAATATACCGAATATATATTCATACATTCATTCCACAAATATTTACTGGATTCCCACTATGTACTTGGCACTGTACCAGGCTTCAAGGACACAGCGAAGAAAAAGTAGACAGCAGTGTAAAGCGACATTTTTAAACCTTATATAAATAAAGCCTGCTTCATCAATAATGTGACATCTCCAAATGTATGTCAGGATATATATATATATATAAAAAGGGCACGTGATTTTGAGGTATACAGGTTCTTTTTCCCTACAATTACCATATGATCTAAATTCCTAAATCTCTTCAAATATTTTTATCATTGAAGAGCTATTAATGAAAACTTCCAAAATTACCACTTAGTTTCAGGGAGAAAAAGGAAATAAACATCTTATAAACAAAAATTACATTGTCTACAGACTATATAGATCAAGCATTAAAACAAAGCTCAAAAAGAACTTTATATTGGAACTCCAAAGGAGTCCTTATTCTAAGGCTAATGCATAGTAGTTCTAGATTTTATTTTCTGAAGCAATCATTTAAAAAAGTATTCAGTATTATACATTTAAGTATTTGGGGTTTAAAAGGTCACAATGCTGAAACTGACTTTAAAGTGATGGGGGGGAAAGCATGAAAGGTAAGTAAATATAAGCAATGAATCTAGGTAGAATTCTTGGGAACTTTTCTGTAAATTTGAAATTTTATAAAAATAAAAAAAATTCCCCCCAATTTTTTTCAGTATTAGGGGAAATATTCTAAGAATAAATATATAAATCTATTCCATTTTTCACACTATTTAGAAATCCTATATGCTTTTAAGTTGTCATTGCATCTTTCTACACACCAAAACAACCAAATCAAGTAGTAATGTAATTCTGAAAGTATTTGTTTCATACCAATGTATTTTAGGGTTGCCAGATAAAACTCAACTCGAAGTTAAATTTGAACTTCAAAGAATTTTTTATATAAGTATGTCCTGAATATTGCATGTAAAGTACTTATATTAAAAAGTTATCGTTTACCTAAGATGCAAATTTATTTTGTATTTATTTACTAAATTTTGTATTTACTAAATATTAAATGGTAACCCTAAATGTACTGAAAAATTTAGGCTATAATTAAGTATCTCATTCATGAGCCACCTTAGCATTTTCCTATTAAATGCTTTTCACATTGGCCAGAGTTTTATTTACATGATATTTTCTTATACAAAATTCTAGTCCGAGAGACTTAAAATTTCATTTACTTAGTTTTACCATACATGAGTTTGGTCATCTGATTTTAGTCTATATTAAACTTTAAAATTTATACCACATTGTCAAAGTATCACTTATACTCATAATACTATTATACACAGATTTGACACAACTAAAAAATTATTTACTTAAAACAATATAATTCTCCTTTTACAAAAGCAGCACTATATAAAATATTTCTCTTAAGACTGTCCTACTTATGCCTCTGAATGAAATTCCACTCTTTGGCCTCCATTGTCCAGAAACGGGCACAATTCAACTTTTTTTCCTTAATGAATATTTTGTAACAAATTCCTGAAGTTTTCTAATTCTCTCACACTTGTAGAAATTCTGTAAAGACAACAACAAAAAATTTAGCTCAAACTATCTTAGATAAATTCTCTCTATAAGGTATTCACTTTTAACTGATTTATTTCAACAAATTTAAAGGGGTATGCCATTTAATCTGTTTGCATGTACTTAAGTTCTTAATTTGTTGTGATGAAACTAAGATAATATTACCCAGAAATTAGTGCTTTTTTTAGGTATTTATAAGTTTTAAAATACAGAAGTATAAAGTACATTAAGTATAAAATACATATATTAAATATAAGGTATATAAATAAGCATTAAAATAAGTATTTTAAATATGCTTAGTATATGAATACATAAAAATTAAAAACCATATTAAATGTGTAGAGTGAGAATAATAAATGTGTGGCCAAATTATTTTCACTAATTTTTTTATTTATTTTTTTTTTATTAAGGAAAGGTACAGGCAGGAATAAAGGTAAATAGGCAGGCAGGAAGAGAGAGGTGGAAGAAACACTCTTTTTTTTATTTAGTTGTTCACATAAGTTGTTCTTCTGGCCCCAGGTCTTGAACCCAGGACCTTGGGATGTATGTGAGACTGCTCCCAGGGTACACTAGATCACTAGACCACCAAGGTGCACCCATTTTCACTAATGTTCATTAAAAAAAGGTTTGTTCATTATTTTAAGTGTACATTTACTCTCCACCATGAAAAAGTAGAATACTCAATAAAATAAAATTGTCAAGAAATAATTTTGAAGGTCAATTATTTCAACCCTAAAATATTAAATCGTAATTTTTTAAAGTAATATAGTCCTTCAACTGTTATTTGTATATATCTCTACATATTTTATGTATTATAGGCCAGAAAGAAAGCATTTTGCCTTAAATTTTGTAATATAAATAAGTTCCTTAATGCAAACTTATCTTCTAAACATTTCGGTAACCATTTTATATAGTAATGAATTCACCCTGATATTTTACATGTACACCTCTATTAGTCTATGAATTTTCTAAGACCTTCAAAAAAATTTTGGGCAAAACAGAAACTCTACTTTTAATTAGAAAAAACATACAAAACAAAACTAAAAAGGATTTTTCTTACTCAGTTCTGAGAGTATATGCGTTGCATTAGACTTAGGTGGCTGATAGAAACAATTTTTTTTTTAAGCAAAGCTGACAAATGCAGGCTGTAATGACGGTGAGCAGAGAGCACCAGGGAGGAAAAAAGAGGAGGAGGAAGCACTTTATTTTATAGTTTTTCCCACCAGTCTGGAATAAGAACCTGGGACCCATGGACTGTGCCCAACCCCTACTCTACCAGGGCACACCAACAGAAACAATTTTAGTACATTCAAACTAACCTTCCAAATGCATTAAATAATGATACTATTTCTTGTCTGGTGAGGTGGAATTCATAACTGGGCCCACTTTCTGGCATATTTGCTATCAGTTTCTCAGAAAACAAAATCTTCAGGGCAGTGCCCAGACCCTGAGTCTATAACATAAATAAGAAAAAAGAAAAATCAGAAAATTATTTTTGCAAAGCATAAATGAAAAATAGGACTGAGCTACATTTGCTTACCTGAAGCTTTCCCCACAGTCGACATTTAAAACAACCAACACAATCCATGATTCTTGAAATATTTCTAAAATGCAGTCGGAAGTCTTCCTAAAAACAATTTAACAAAATTGTATTAAGATATAGTATATAATCACATACTATGTACTTTCTGTGTCTTCTATGTGCCTCACACTGATCAAGGTGCTAAAGGACATCAAGAAAGGGAAAGAGAATGAAAATCATCATTCACTGTGCACCTCTTACATACCAGAATCTAATAGATTTCATTTCATCTTCACCACAAATCCAAAAATAGATATTGTTATAATCTACACCTAACAAATTTAAAAAAAAAGTTCAGAGATTACATAACTTCACTAAATTCCCATCTCTATAAAAATCGCATACTTAGCCCCCAGAACTGCCTGACTGCAAAGATAATATCCAGAAAAACACAATGAAAAGTAACTGAAGTTGCAATTTGTGTCAAATGTGATTATTAAGTAAATGTCAGTGGGAGGGTGACTGGTACAGGGACCAGAGGGCATTCTTTATGGAAAAAAGAGACAGAAAGAGAAGGCAAGAAAATCCTCTTTTGTTCCTTCAGTTAAAGCCCTTTCTGGTATGAGGTTAAAAAAAAATCAGATCTCATTATTAATATAAACAATATTAATATTAATATACAGAATATAGTCAACACCCACATACATTCACCAAGTTTTTGAAAATAATTATCACAAGTATACGCGAAGCCCTCAAAGCATCTCTCCAAAGTCTTATATCCTACCCTATAGAAGTATTCTGAATTTGCTGTTTAATTGTTCCCTTTTGGTCTTATACATTTAAAATACATGTATATATCCATGACCACTTGAGTATTATAGTGTTTATAATAGGACAACATACATCCAATTCATCTAAAAGTACTATCTTTTTTTAAGATGTAAGGAAAAAAGGGAAGCCAAGGACACATCCTTCTTTTACATCAAAGGAAATTATTAATTGCTCTCCTTTGGACTTACAATGGACTTATTGTGCAATCCCAAATGACTAGTATTTTAAGCAAAAAACCTGACATTTCAGATAGAAGATCCATTATACCAATTAGCTTATAATTTGGGAAACATATACTGTTTCTCTCTTTTTTTAATGTGATAAAACACACACATGGGCTCTACCAGAAAAGAACAGGACCAAAGATCTAAAAATAGAAGTAAATCAACAAAGACCAGGACCCACTATTCATTTACTTCACTCTGCAGACAGTCTTTCCCTAGATGCTTCATTCAGTTAAGACTTTGGAACAGTTGTGACATGTAAAGATTTTTCATAGGATCCCCAAATCTTGTATATTTATTCATTTAATATGAAGCCCAAATTATTAATATTAGTTATTACCATGTTATCAATAGTCAATATCATATTTCTGTACCTTATGAACTTGAGTTTAGGAAGAGGTGATTCTAACTTTAAGTTGTCTAAAAAATGTACCCAGTATTATTACAGTAAGTAGATTCTGGTGACTTGAGATTTCCTTTAAATTTGTGTTTTAAGCTGGAATTTTTTTTAAAAAATCACACTTTTAGCAATAATAAGAGTAGTAAAATTACTGTAATATAGATATCCCCATCCTAAGGTGTTGACCTCTAGAGTTGTTATAAAGGTCTGCAAAATCCTTATGTAGACAAGTATTATGTATACAGAATAAATACATCACACATAGGGCACAACCGATTTCCAAATGGATAAAATGTTACAATCAATAAAACACAAGCTTTACTTAAAAAGTATTACTAAATGCATAGTGGCTCTTGGCAATTATATTTTCACAATCCATAGATACTAAAAATACAACTGTTATGGGGAGAGGCCTTTAAGAAACTCAGTATTTGAGTCTCTGTTAATTAAAATGCTCGAATGAGTAAACTCTTGAATAAATCTTTGAACAGCAGAGAGGAAACATGGCTGCCTTTAATAGTCAAAATAGCAATACAAAATCAAAATCAAGCAGTGTTTAAGTGAACTTCATATGCTAAAACCAAATAAAAAAGACAGAAAGTTAATAGATCAGGAGAAAATCCTTGTGACTTCCACAAATAACAGTAAATGTCCTGAGCATACTCCAGGTTATCACCAATTAAAAAAAGTTATGATCCTTAAAATAACCAGAACCTAATTCTCCTAGTTTATGTCTAAAGTTTTAGACATGTTCTTAAAAATTAGTGGCTAGAATGATTAAATATGCTATGGTTGAATACTGTGATTTTTAGTCAGTGAAACCTACTGACCAAAAAATAATTCTCGCTCTGTTATCAGATGTTTTTTATATGCCTTCAAGTGAGATCTTGCTCTTTTGTATTGAACATTGAACAATTAATTACCTGTCATGCAAATCATCCATTAACTATAGAGTGAAAAATGAGAAAAGATGAGTTTTTTTAAATGAGTTTGTAAATGTGATTCACAAATCCATAATGTTCACTATAAAATGCTTAAAAATAAAGCAAATATCTAATAATGTTTCCTTGTTTGGGGGTTGTTTTTTACTTCTTTCTTATAACATACTTCAGGAATATTCTCTCTCAAACTTCACTGGACATCCAAACTGAGTGTTTTTAGAGTTTTGATGAAACTTACACATTTTGAGAAGTAGT
Organism: Solenodon paradoxus; assembly: GCA_004363575.1. NCBI lineage: Eukaryota > Metazoa > Chordata > Mammalia > Eulipotyphla > Solenodontidae > Solenodon > Solenodon paradoxus. Next base: position 277,420 of record RJWH01001399.1, read on the forward strand.
TCTAATCTATATAATACAAAAGAGTAGATGCCAAAACATTCTCCAATATACCAGAAAGTGTACTAAAAATATAGAGGGTAGGAATGAAAAGAGTGGGGGGAAAAAGTCTTATTACAGCATCTTCCCCCTCACTTCCAAGTTCCTGGAAGCTGTTTGGCAGGTTATGTAAGCACTGGGATTATGTATTTCTAGCAAGAAAACTTTAAGTAGGATGTAGATGACAAGTCAAAAATAACTATTACCTAACAGCAAAAAAAGAAAAACTGCATGCAAAAGATATTTTGTTTGCAAGCTGCATAAAATCAGGTTCTTTCCTTATAGAAAGAAAGAAATAAGAAACAGAAAAGATGGCTTGTTACAAATAGTCTGATGAAATCAAATCAAGCCCAGTGCTACGGAGAGCCACCTGCCTTTACTTACTTGCAGCTTTGTAACCTGAGAACAGTAATATAATTTTACTTGAGTGCTCAAATAAAACTAGAAATCCCCTATGGTTAGGAGCTGATTCTCCCTGTAATGACAAAAATCATGCTCTGCACATAGTGTTTAATAAATCTTCCTGGTAATAGTTTATATTTATAGCATTTTGAGGAAAATATCCACAAAGATGGTCATGCTTGAGGTCACAGATCTATTAAGAAGCACGGCAAAGATGGCACGGGGTTAGGGTAGCGGGTCTTCTGTTCTTCAACATCTGCATGCCGGCATTCCTAAATGCCTTTAGTTGCCAGGAGATAAGACAAATGACAACCCTGTGCACTCTAAAAAGGACCATTTAATTTAACCAAAAAATCATTTTCAAAATTCTCTTCAGCAAAAGACAAACTAATAACCATTTGTGTTCTAGATCCCTTCTCTTATAACCTCTATTTATGACCATTAATGTGAAAAATATCTGTAAAAACACAGTGATACACAGGTTTCAGTTGTAATTTTGAACATAATGAAAATAGATCTTCATTTGGACCTGCCTCTGGAGCGCATATCTCTTTAAGGAAAAGAAAGAGTATGACTGATTTTTTTATATAATTATATAATTATTGTTAAGTATAAAAACATGATTTATAATCAGATTTATGTAAGTTTTTACCTAAAAATTAAGTAAATATATAATTACCTTTAGTTTGTTTGCTTCTTTTTTATCCCCAGCAAAAAATGAATTCTCATCAAAATGCAAAGGAAATGACCTGAATTTAGAAAGAGAATATTCATTTTCATGTATTACAAAATATTAAACATCCTACTAATATTATATTTTGCTTATCAGTGATGAATAATATAATTAAAACATGGTACAAAGTATAATAAAATCAACACTCTGATACCCTGAAGTAATTGTTTTTCCCCCCAAAGAAAGGATGCAAACAGGAAGAGGTAGAAGTATTTTGTTTTCATTCTAGTTGTTCACACTGGTTCTCCTTCTCACAGCACCCCGGACCCAGGACTCAAACCTGGGGGTGTGTGTCCCTGTTTTCCTTCAGAGGTGACTGACATAACCACTACTCCACCAGGGCGTGCCCCCAAATAAATTTTATCCTCAAATATAAAAGATAATTACATAGTATAGTAGAGGTTTGGAAAACCAAAAAAGAAAAAGGCTCTTAAAACAAAATATATGTTCCTTTTACTAACCAGATCAAAGCAAAAACAAAACTAATGTCTAAAAGACCTATAAGCAAAATTAGCTTTTAATTACTTTTTATATAGTTTTCCTAACCAGATCAAAGCAAAAACAAAACTAATGTCTAAAAGACCTATAAGCAAAATTAGCTTTTAATTACTTTTTATATAGTTTTCCTTTCTCTCTAGATTGAAATATTTAAAAATTTAATTCTAGAGACCGCTTGTCACTCTTTTATTAATGTATAGGTTTCATATATAATTTACTTGATTTCATGAAGTATTTCCAGAAGTAACATTTTGTTTTCGGTATCCTGAACTTTATTTCCAGTGAAGAGCTGAAAATCTGGGCGCTCGAAGAATGGAACCACTTTAGATAAAGCCCTTAATTCTATTAAGTAAAGAAAATACAAGTTCTTAAGCCTTCTTGGACCTTCCCCTTCAGTCAAAATTCCATCAAATCGCTGCTGAAATTCTGTAATGTTGTGTCCCCATTTTTTTTCCAACCAGGTGTCTGACAAGAAAGAAGAATTAAATATTAAAAATTGAATTTTAAAATTGAGTAAGTTACATTTTACTTAGGTTATCTATGCCTGCAGAAGTTAATATCATTGTATATTTTAAAATATATCATTAAAACTGCTTTCCATAATTTAGCCTTTTATGGTACTATATTAATATTTTATCTTCTAGAGCTCGTCCTTAAAAGGAAAAATAAAATCAATGTTTTACTGAGAAACCAGATTTAATAAAAATTAAATTTCTGAACAAAAACATCTTCATAAAACCAAAATATACAATTAAAAAATGTCTTATCTGAAATTACTAATAGCTATAAGCTCGACTTAAACTTTAAAATTACTAAGATTTTGTTTCTAAGAGGTAAGAAATATTTTATTTCAGAGTAAATATGTTATTGATGAAAATCAACCATGGTCTCATTTTTCAATAATATTCTTAGAGCATAAAGAGCAGCAGTAAATCTTTCCACCCATTAAACTCCAGGCCTGAAGTTGGCACATAAATAAAAGATACAGTAAAATCTAATGAATAACAAGCTGCACTATTAGGAGCTATTTTAATTCCCACAACAAAAGAATATTTCCAAAGTGATATGAGCAATTTTGAGCAGCTTCTTAAAAGGCAAATAAAGCTAAGAATAAGCTGAACTATTCCTTGTAGTGTATACAGTTACCACATTCCTAATTTAAGAATGAATTTTTACTGCTAATAATCAAATGAGTCAGTCTTTTCCCATTCAGGTAAATACCAAGACAATTTTAAGACTACCTGAAAATTAAGTGTGCTAAACTGAATAAAAGTGACTGTCACATACCTTGCAGAAGATACCGTGCACTCAGATGTACGTTAATGCTTGCATGCAGACCAGATATAAGTCTGTAGAATGCTCTTTTTTCTACACAGAGGCCTGAAGCAGTAATTTGGAGATAGAAATTTCATATGTAAGATGCAAAATTAATTTCATGTGTCTTTACAAATTAGAAAATTTTATTTAAATTTATAAAAAAGTTTCCAATTACCTTCTAGCCAACTGTAAAAGGCATTCTCTGAAATTTAAAAAAGTCACAAGGTTGTATAAATGCCAAAATATAAGTTTTTAAAAAGTGTGTAAATACTATAGCATGTAATTTGTGTCAAGTGATTTAAAGATTAAATAACAATTTTTAAAGATTATTTAACTGAAAGTCCAATTTTATTGGTAATTTCTCCAAAAGAGAGAAGCTGTTGATAATGGAGTCAGTTAAGTAACACTCTTCTACTCTTTAGAAGGTGTTAGCATTGCCGTGAATAACCCAGGTCTCTCTTAACTTCTGTATAAAGTGTTTCATATGAGGTCAAAGCACAGAATTTAACAGCAGATAATAGATCATGCTAGGAAAATTAAGAATTCATTTTATGTTTTTTTAAATGAGGAAAGTAAATAGAAAATTAAAATAGTATGTCCTGTAGTTATATTATTTGTATGTAACAGATAGTATTATTATATGCCATTCAGTATTTCAAAAGAAAAATTCAAGGAAATGCTAAAAAAAAACAAATATCACTTATATTCTATGACTAGCTTCCATGGTCATGTAGCAAGAAAAATATACAAGTCAATTATCAGAAGCCAAGGCAGGCTATCTCTATAGCCTGTCCCAGACACACTCATTTTCCCTTAACTTGTGCTTTCACCTCCAGAATTTATTTCACCTCAAGATAAATAAAAATTAGCTTCTTCTGAGTCTCAGATATGAGAAAGTTTTCCATGATAAACACCTGAAATTCATATATATAATATATGATAAAGAAACTGTACTTACCTTCACTTTTTCCTGAAAAACAAAACAAAAGTTTTATTATTATAAACTCCTTCCAGATGCCCTTTTGAAAATGCTGTTCTCCTATGACAATGAGACTTTTTAAAAATGGTTAGTTTTAGTTCGTCAGTTCATTCACATAAGCAAAATCTGAGAGTGAGCTGTTTATGACTACAACTCTAGTTATTACTCACAGGAATTATGCCTGACTTGACTAAATGGCATCATCTCCAAAAGCCCAGAAAAAGACTAGTTTCAGCTCATACAAAATTGAATATGGGGCACGCCCCGAAGGCCTAGCAGATAAGGCCACCCGTACATAGTTCACGTACATCCCAAGGACCTGGAGCTAGAAGAAACAACTAAGATGAACAAAAAAATAAACAAAGCGCTACTTTCTCCTCTTGCTGTCTGCCTGCCTCTGCTTGCCTTCATTCCTGCCTGCACATTTCTTTAAAAAATAAAAAATAAATAAACTTAAAAAAAAAATTGCACTAGGGTTGACAGAAGAGAAAAATCTAATCTATCACCTGAGAATATTCTTGAATATCTTCTAAGATTTAGGGTTATTAGTTTGGCAGATCCTTTTCCCATATTGATTTATACTAAAGTTTTTCCCATATTGATTTATACTAAAGTTTTAACATAATTTCTGTTAAAGATTTGTGCTAATGTTTTGAAAATTCCCATATTGATTTATACTAAAGTTTTAACATAATTTCTGTTAAAGATTTGTGCTAATGTTTTGAAAATTCCAGACTGACATTATAAAGTTTTACTTTAAGGAATATTTTAAAGGTAATTAGTATGATTTATATTATTCACAATGTGATAGTGTGTAAAAAGTGGCTAGTTTACTACTGAAAAATTATCTTCATTGATAATATATGTAAAAAAGAAACAAAAGCAGGATGAGTGAGGCCCAGTGGCCTAGAGATCTAGTACACATGGGTGCAGTCCCACTATATCCCAACGTCCTGAGTTCAAGACCCGAGGTATGGGTGACAGGGCACAACCAATGTGAACAACTAAATAAAAAATACAGTGCTTCCTCCTCTCTCCTCCTGACTGCCTGCATCTTCCCTTTAAAAAAAAAAAAAAAAGAAAGTTCATTACATTATGTTCGTTATATTTTTTATAAAAATACATGATACCTGCTTCTTTTCCTCAATGTACCACTGATCACTAATGATATATATGAGTATAAATTTTCAGCAACATTTACAGTGACTATATTCTATTATGTGAATATATCATAAATCATTTAAATCGTTCTCTAATGATAAATATTTAAATTGTGCCCATTTAGCTTTAACATAAGTGAGGACGGTTAATTAATCAGATCATAATGAAGATCACCTTTAATCTAGAAATTTGCTTTTCATCTGATATTAAATCACTATCTTCTACTGTTACCATATGTGACTTGAATAAACCCAAAAGCCTTCTTTAAATATTTTCTTTCACTTCTAATCTAACGAAGACTAGCTGCCAACATTTAGAGAATGATGTAATCTCACTGCCTTCCAGGCAAAAATTTGTTTTTATTGACAATATGAGATCAGCAGCTTTTCATATGTATTTTTTAAAATGAAAACTTTACACATTTTCTAAAAGCACATCAAAGATTTCATCAGTTAACACATTTCAGAAAATAGGGATATTTATTCCTAAGGAAAAGTCTGAAATCATACACTGAATGGTCTATTTAAAAAACCATCTACCTATTTATAGACTGGGCAAGGTTTGTGGATTTTAATTTTATTTCCCCTTGCACATACAGTGCCAAGCACATAGTAAATGGTGGATAATCTTTTGTTGAAGGAACTAGGGATTTTTACTATAGTAAACAAGACCACTAATTGAGAGAACAATTTTCACTGTTTATGTAACAGAGTACTCCATCTATGAGGTTTCAGGTTCCATATTAAAAGATGGAACCAATAAATGTTACCCACATGTCCAAAGTACAAAGGAAGATTTATATATCTAAATAATAGCAAAATAATGCTGAACAAGCAAAGGACTGTAAGAACAAAATATGGCACGACCATTTTATGAAGAGAGAAAACACTTCCAACTAGGAGGGCCAGATAAAGTTTTGTGGAAAAGGCAGAATTTGGGCCAGAGTGTGAGTATAAGTAGAAAATGAAAAATGTTAATGAAAGATATTTAAATTTGAAATCAGACTACTAATATATATGCAATAATTTCAAGTTTACAAAAAAATTTAAGGCAGAAGGTTTTTTGTGTGTTCATATAAGCTGAATAAAAATAGTATAAAATTCTGCAAAAATGCTTAGGAGAATGTATAACCTAATCTTCATCCTGTAAAAGTCTAATACCATGAAGCTCATTACAAAAATATTCCTTCTGATGTTTAAATATTTTAAACACCAACTTATCTGCAAGAGATAAAACTTCTATGGAACAGAAATATCTGATTTAAAGTACTTTTGCCAATGCTTATCTTGCCTTTCTCTTCCTTCAAAGGTGATAAATAATGTCACAGTACAAATAAGTAACTCACCTTGACCAGAAGCCAAAGGATTTAAAGGTCTTTTGATTGTCTGTGGCCTAGAAATGAAAGAAGTATACAATGCAAATATATTTATTACCCATCATGTTATAATCAAGTAAAATGAAGTATTTCATAAAGTTTCTTAATGACTATATCCAAAATCAAATTGTTTTATTAAGATTATAAAGTACTGAGTTTTCTCTAATTGTTTTAAAGGAAGCTGTTTGTTATTTGCCTTATAGTTCTACATGTTTTCCCATTAAAGCAGCCACAAAATCATTTTCTAATCACTTCTTCAAATAAAGAAAAAATATTAGTCAAGCTTCTCTCCTAGAGTCACTAATACATTTTTATATATAGATATTATATGTGCATGCATATACACACACACACACACACACATTTATGTAACAAAATACACTCCTAATTGAAAGACAAACAAGCAAAAAATATGAATACCCAAAACAGGCATTAAAGTTAAAAGGAGAAAAGGTAGTGTGGTTAAATTATTTCCCTCTTAAGTAGTCAATTTGCCTAGTGGTCATCTAGTTTGTTTTATTTAAGTAAAAGTTATTTTTAAAAAGAAAAAAAAGAGCATCAAAATATTATTAAAGTGCTTTCAAACATCTAAATATATGTACTGGTATCATCAGTAAAATTAAGGGATTATTTTAACATTCATTATTTACAATTTTTAGTTTTGCCTATCTTGAGACATTTTGAGAACAGCACTTGTAAACTATATTTTAACATTTTCGATTCAGTGTCTCTTATATTGTTCATATTTCAGAAATATTATGGGAATCAATTTGTTAGGAAGTAACTGACAACATAAAAATCTAATGCTTCAGCTGGATTCTATTTTTGTTCATATGAAGACTAAGTCAGTAAACTAAACATTCCTATCAGTAAACTAAACATTCCTAAGTAAATGTTTATTATAAAGTCCAAGGACCCAGTTCAAGACCAGGAGCCAGGGAGAATGAATGAATGAATAAAAAGAGTCTGACATTTCATTAGTTTAAGTATAATGACTGGTCTCTTAACACAAGTTAAATGTATTATCACCACATATGGGAATTCCAAAGATTTTCTCAGTTTCCCAATATCTAAGGTAGAAACAGACACATACACACATACACACACACACACCTTCCAGAAACCAATAAGCACCTTCTCTGGAGTCTAGAGGCCAACAAGTGAATAAATTTGAAGCATGTCTCAGTCATCCAGTGATCAAATTGTTTTCATTGTAATGGTTATGAGTCCAAAGTGGTTTCTTCTACTCACAAGCCTGAACAAATCACTTAACCAAAGTCTCAGTTTCTCCATGTACAAAACAATGACTAAAGCACAGTGTTACTTCAAGAACAAACGGAAAAAATTTATGTAGCAGGTTTAGTACAATGCCTGGCATGTAGTGATTACTGTTAGCTGATATAATCATTCCCTGAAATCAACTTAACTTGAAAGCTGGTAAAAAAATAACTCTAGCCACAAAAAAAGTACAAAGCACCAAAAACAGAATTAGGAGTTATATATTCAAATCTAATCTTTGCTACTAATATATAGGATCTTGGGAAATTAAGTAGACCGCTCAGGCTCTAAATTAGCTCATCTATAAAACGAGATTCTATAATCCACTCAAAGAAAAACTTTTAAGTGCCTAAAATACTCCTATAAAAATCTAATGCTATGCTAAGTCTTTCAAAGAAGAACTATCTGTTGAAATTCAAGTTCACATGTTTCTCCAGAGGGGAACTGGATTAATGAAGAGGTCATGTTTCTATGTCCAAATACGTCCTCTTTAACAAAGTGAATTTGACTTGTACTTTTAAATCATTATGATTTCATTTATAAAGGAAAATCACTGTATCTCCAAGGAATTTCTCAAGGAAAGTGTTGAACTTAATGCAGGATACAGTGTTCACAATGCACACATTAAACCTACATAGTGGTGTAATGCAATATGACTTCAATAAAATACAAAAATAAAAAAACATTAAAAGCACAAATACTTAAAACAGTTTTCTTCATAGATAACGTTCCAAATCTTCCAAGCATCTGGCCCCTTGTAACCAGTGTAGCGCTCAGGATTAAGGAGCAAATCAACATATTCAGCATCAGGAGATTGTATGTCTATAAAACAAAATGTTTTATTAAATCTTTCTTTTCTTCAGTTATCTTAAAAAGGTAGTATACAAGACTATATTCCACTGGTTCTATGGTACTACAAATGTAATAATATATATAGTATTTTAAAATAATTTTTCAGGAGAAAGAAAGGGAAAAGAGGGACAAAAACACAGCTACATTAAATGTATACAGTGGTGGCAAAAGCATCAGCATTTAGGAATGGTAAAAATAGGAATATGTGAATTTCAGAATTGAAGAATCATAATTCAATTCTCATCCGCTACCTACACAAAGAATATACTGTGCATGTCCCTCCACCTTAACCACAAGTTATTCATCAATAACTGAGGTCAATGAAGACATATCCGTACCACCCACCATTCATTAACAAATACTTCCTTCTTACATGATCATTATCAGGCTCCACTACAAAGCTTTTTCAAAGATATCCTATCTATGCAAAAAGTTATATGCAGAATACTGGTGTCAGCATTATTTATAAAAGAAAAAATTGAAAGCAACCTAAATGCCCAACAGAACAAGGTGGTTTTTAATTCTCTTTAAGCATGGGCTCTGGAGCCAGTAGGGCTGGGTTGGAATTCAGGCTCCACTACTCATTCACTGTGTAACCCTAGGCAAGTTATATCAGTTCTCAATGCCTTGATACCATCATTTGCAGATGGGGATAACACTCATAGTATTACTATGAGACTTAAATTTATATATATAGAATGATTACAACAATGGTAAAAGTATAATAAATATTAGTTAGTTGTATTGTATTATATCTTTTTTTGCTTGTTTTTCTTACCCCGGCTGAGTCATGAACCTATGTCTTTAGACTTTACATGGTCTGAACCTTAGCTGCTGCAGGGGTGCGTCTGGTATTAAGATATATTCGAATACAGCACTTTAAAATCAATAAAACAGTAAGTACAAAGGCTAGTTAATAAAATAAAAAAATAAGTATTATAAAAAAGTCAATTACAGATGTCGCAATGTGAAGAACATAAAAAATTGGTGGGATATTTGTTTCTCATACATTCTATATATTTGTATAATGAATTATAATTTCAAAGTAACAACAAAAATGGCCACTAGTCCTCCAGTAACTCTGGGAAATTATTTAACAGCCCAGCAATACTTTACTCACCTATAAAGTTTAACAATATAAGCCAACAAGCAAAAAAAAAAAAACCTCAAAGCAACCAAAGTAGATGATAAAAATCTTAACAGAGAGTGGCTAATAAGAGTGAATTAAGCATTCAATACTATCTACTGCTTATTAGCAAAAAAAAAAAAAAATAAGACAAAAATAAGTTTGGTTATTTTTATCCCAATTCACAGTATAGTAGGAGAAAATTTACTGCTACAAGCAGCAGTGACAGCATCTAGAAATAACTGAGAGTCCAGTGCAGAAATGGCAATTAAAAGAACTTGAAAAAGTTAAAATAAGAACTTATAAAATAAATTTGCATAGAATCATCTAGAACAAAAACATCTCTATTGCTCTTAATTATTTCTAAAGTTATTGCCACAGTATAGCAAATTCTAATAAATGCTGTAATAAACTCATAAAAACCCTGATTTTTAATATATGTAAATAACACTCAGCATCTAGAACTTCAAGAACAAAACTACCAACAAATTATTACATTTTTAATATTCTGCCAAGAGCTGTTCGTTGCCTCACAATTTTACTTATGACAAATACTTCATCTCTTCCCAACTTAATAAAAACAATATTACTAGAACCATATTTTTGCCAGATGGCAAATGCTTAAATTTCTAATTAAAATTTATAAAAATCCGTATGATCTTCCTTCTATTTGTAGACAGATGTCCTTTTAAAAATAAATCTACCTTCCTTTAATAGAAGAAACAAATACAAATAGACAAGCAATTCTCCCGAGATAACAGAACTCCACCAGGTAAGAAACGAATTACTGATTCTCAGATCCTGCTACACAAATGCACACCTGCAGTCTCAAACGGATACTTTGGAGACAAGCTGAAGTGTTACCATTTTTGCTAACATTGCAGGCCTGAAACAAAATCTGCTGAAGAGTTTAATTTTCTCTCACAGAGCAATGTTCAGGCCAAAGAATCCTTGTGGAAAAGATGGCAAAATAAAGAGCGACAAAGCACTTGTTATCCCCTTTCCTTTACTTGTCTAAGTATTGGTCTAAGTCCAGATCCCCTTATCTCAGGCCGCTACGGTCAAATATGTTTCAGATTTCAGAAAGGTACACAGTACATGCAACATACACTGAACCCCAACTCCAACATTTAATCAAACACAAAGATACTTTTGCACTTAAAACGTGAATTTCCAACTAAATGAGTGAGTCTGTGCTAAATTGGGGGCAGGGAGAATGTTTGTTTTTCAGAGTTTCCAGATTTTGAAATTAAGAATAAGGGATTATAGATACGTATCTGGCAAGACATGGTTATATTTACATTAAGGAAAATATTTTTTCCCAAAAAAGTTTAAAAATACATACTTTCTTTTTGTTTGTCCTTTTTATTATTTGTTGGTGGGGGGGGGGGACATGTTTGCAGACTTCATCTTTTGCTTATAATTAAAATGATCATTCTTTTCACTATTTTTTAAAGGATTATTAATCTATGCCAAAAGAGCCAAAGAAGGACAACATCAGTTTGATATGTTTTTCAGCCAATTAGAAGTCTAACAATTCAATTTTAAAAGAGAGAGAGATTAGGCGTGCCCTGGTGGAGCAGCAGTTATGCCTGCAGCCTCTGGTCAAGTGCAGTCCATGTATATCCCACGGACCCAATTCACATTCTGGACCGGGGAGAACAACCAAGATGAACAACTAAATAAAATAAACAAAATGTTTCTTCCTCCTCTCTTTTCCAGTCTGTCTGCCTACTCACCTTAAATCCTGCCTAACTTTTCCTTGAGAAAAAAAACAGGTGGATGGGGAGATACTAGTAAAAAGAAGAACAGAAGAATTCATGATGAACCTAGATTAAAGGATGTAATGGATTCCAGGATCCCTGGATGTGAACAGCACCAGTGTTCCGGCTCAGCTTTAGATGTCACAGACCCAACTCATGGTTCAATATTCCCGTCTAAAAGTCACACAGACTGTCATTAAGGAAAATATTTAACAATCCAATGCCAACGAAGTTTTCATGATCCCTACATTTTAGCTATTTAAGCAAAATATCTATGCATATTATAAAATTGATATATATTATTAGATACAAAAACTATAAAACTCAAGAGGTAAATTTTTTCAAAAAATCTTGATTTTTTTTAAATTGTGGTAAAATATATATAACATAAAAGATACCATTTTAACCATATTTAATCACACAATTCAGGGCTACTATTATAATCAAAGTGTTGTACAACCATCACCACCGTTTCCAAACTTTTCTATAACCCCAAGCAGAAACAGTCATCTTTCAACGATAACTCCTTTGTCTTATCTCCCTGACCCCAGGAAAATCTACTTTCTGTCTCTACCAATTTACCTGTTTTAGATATTCCATATAAATGGAATTATGCAGTATTTGTCCTCTTATGTCTGACTTACTTAATTTATCACAACGTTTTCAAGGTTTATCCATGTTTTAATCTATGTCATAACTTACTTTCTTTTTCTGGCTGAATAATGCCTATAGAGTAGAGTTTGCTTATCCATTCATCTGTTAATGGATACGTGGGTTGCTTCTACCTTTTGGCTACTTTGAATAATGCTGCTATGAATATGGGCATACAATCATCTGTTTCACTGTCTGCAATTTTGAGGGGTATATACTTAGAAGCTGAATTGCTAAGTCATATGGTATTTCTATGTTTAGCTTTTTGAGGAACTGCCAAACTGTTAAGAAACTGAATTTTTTTAAATCATTTTGAAAGAATTATTTATTTTCCTGAGGCATAATTTTAAGTAAAATGCATACTATCAAAAAATGTTATACCATCAGCTTCACAGAAGTTGTCTGAGGAATCATCATGTTTAGTCCACTGAAGAACAGCCTTCTGAGTTTCCTCACTTCAAAGAAAATAAGGAGTGTTATTCTTTTTTAAGTTAACCTTTCACGTGAAAAGACATAAAATACACTGCAAAAAAAAAAATCAAACCTCAGAGATTCATCCACAGCGCCAAGTCGTTCGGCTTGTTCACATTCTTCAATAAGATTATTGGCTTCTTCAGAATACTAAAATGAAAAAGGGAATAAGTAGATGACACCTTATTGAATATAGAAACTTAAAAAAAAAAAGAATTTCAAAGTTATTTGAGGTTCTTTTATACCTGGCACCATCTCTATGGCCTGAAAACAGAAAGTAAAGCTCTCACATTCCTCCTGAAGCTGAAAAATAAGTAAAACCCTTTGGTTGTGTTGGAGAATTCAACTTTACTATTATGTTCACAAAACAGAGATTATATTTCTGATAACTCTTTATCACATATCTAGTAGAAAATCTTTAAGGTTAAGGAAGTCACTAGGCAAAGAGGCATGATGGAAGGTCCACTGTCTAATGATCTAATTGTGAGCATCTTTCCCACAAAGTAGTAAGAACAGATTATTTGTGTATATGGGCCATCTGAACTCTAAGCACCATAATTCTAAAAATGCCCTGGATAAAGAAGGTGTGGTGCATATGTATCCATAATAGACTATCACTCAGCCACTAGAAGGACATTCTGCTGTTGGCAACAACTGTATGGCCCTCGATGGCATTATGTTAAATAAGTCAGAGAAAAAAGACAATGAATGATATCACTTATGTGTCAATGTTTTTTAATAGTAAAACTCATACAAACAGTAGAAAGTGATTGTCAATGGCTGGGGAATGAGGGAACTAGGGAGAGGGTGATGAGCGAGTAAAATCTACAATCAAGCTGTACGATGAGGAAGATCTGAAGATCTAATGTGTTACTATATATCACAGTTCTATAGCATATAATTGAAATGTTCTCACCATCAAAAAATAATAATACATGGTGATAAGCGTTATAATTAATCACATGGGAGAAATTCTTTCACAATATCAAATCACAATGAATACTTCAAATCTTAAAAGCTTACAATTATTTTAGCAGTCAATTACAACTCACTAAAACTGAACATGTAAAAATACTTTTTGAATGCATCTGAATCTGATAAGCCTTAATATCTAGTTTATAGAAAATAGAGTAACGTGTTAAATTACACAAAGATGCAAGCAACTAAATATACAACGTGGGAAATTTTATAGAATGATTCATTCCCTTCAACATATCAATGGCAAAAAAAAGGGTGGGGGAAGAGGGAGGGAGAACAGACATGGATTAAAAGAGATTTAAGAGCAGAAATTATTCTAGTTCTTCCAGAAAGTAAGGAGGTGCTTAAAAAAACATCCCACAATGATAGGGATATGTCAAAGGGACACAGGAGTCAACTGAAAGAGCGCCCAATGGCCAAAACTGGAACAAAATAAAGTGGTCCTAAATTATAATCCAATGTATAAAATAAATATGCATAAATAAAAAGACTGAGAAAACAAAGTGGAGGAAGAAGATACAAATCTTCCTACTGAAGAATATGAACTACTAATATCCTTAATTAAATAAAACATTCCTCGAGTGTGGGTTGTGTATTATGACTCCCTTTCAAATAATACAGTATAGAAAGGTGGGGAAAGTAAATCTTCAATGCAGACCAAAACCTCGGTCAGGTGATCAAAAAATATCAACAGTGCTAAGTCATTTTACAGTATGTACATATGAAAGTGATGTAATGAAAATGACACTTTATCTCTGTATCTCTACCAAAAATACATAACCCCAGTCTATTCAGGAGAAAAACATCAGACAAATCCCATTGAGGGACAATCTACAAAAGTATTCATCAAAGCACTTATCAAAGCAAGGACAGTAGAGAAACTCCCACAGCCAAGAGGAGCCTAAGAAAATGGGGTAAATGAATGTAATAGATGGGGTCTTAGAACACAAAAAGGATATTAGTATAAAATAGTATAAAATAGCAATCTATAGATTATTGTTACATTTTTAAATATCCTTTTAAGAAATCATATAAAAAGCTGCCTATTTTTAGTTTAAAAACAATCTGTTAACTCAGGAAATCTGAATCTGAATAAAGTATGGGCTTTCATTAGTGATAGATATCAATATTGGTTCATTAACTGTAAAAAATGCACATGTTAATATAAGGTGTTAATTATAGAGGAAACAGTGCATGGAAACTCTGCACTATCTCTACAATTTTTCTGTAAGTCTGAAGGTATTATAAAATAAAAAATGTATTAAGAAGAGTGAGAGACATGAGACACATCAACAAATGTAATGTACAGAAAATGTTTGACTCTTCTTTCAAACAAATTATTAGGCACTTAGGAAACAACTAGAGAAATCTAAACCCTGGCTGCAGTTGTTTTTCAAACTGCTTTTGTCTTAAAGATACATATGAAGTATTTATAAGCAAAATGACTTACCTGAGATTGGCATTAAAATAATTGAAAAAATGAAGTGGGAAGTGTTGATGAAAAAAATTAACCATACGTTGGTAATTGCTGAAGCTAGGTGATGATGAGTCATGTTTGTTTATAGGGGTTTTTTTTTTCCCTCTACTTTTATTTATCTTTTATGCTTTCTATAATAAAAAGTTAAAAAACAACAACAACAAAAAAGAATTGAAATCATTGAGTGCAAGTCACTTTCAAAGGGTTTCACTATAAAGAGGAGCAGAGAAGTGGGGTAATGATTGGCTGTGGAAATGAATGTTTTTGTAATGATACTAGACACATTAGTAAGTATATGCATGTACCTTATAGCTTGCAGATTTAATTCCAACAGGAACTTCATCCTGAAAAACACAAAAAATAGTTTTATATGACATTTATTCTATGTTCCAAAAAAGTTTTAGATTTCTATGATTTGTGAGAAAAAATTCATAAAACAAATTATTGAAGTTAACAGATTGTTTTTAAACTAAAAACAGAAAGTTTTTAATATTATTTCTTAAAAAGATATTCAAAAATTCAACAACAAATTATTCTGTGAAGTGATGATCATAGATTATAGCATGGAAATGTAAAAAGAGTCACTTAGTCTTTATTTCTTTTGCTGCTCAAATTGTCCCACACTTTGCCATTAGGAAACCCACTAAGTGCTAACTTCATATTTGCATCTGTGTCTTTTTGACTTTACTCAGTAATCTTTAGCAGCATTTTTTATTTTCTGTCATGACAAGATACTCCAGGCTCATCTTGCTCATCTTGGAATCGACCATTAAGGATCCCTAGTTCTTTCCACAGAAAAAGTGATATTGGTTTTTAGTTGTGTGTCTTTTACTAAGTAACAACAGAAACTACCTGCTTATCCTCAAAGTGGTGCTGTGAGTAAGATAATGATGTATGTGGGAGAATGCTGTAAAATCAGGACCCAATCAGGACCCTCCTCCACGCTATGTATGTTCTTGAAATAGAATATGTCTGTTTAAAGGGAAAGACAATCACTTTACTTTTACCCTTCCAGACTTTGAACCAAATCACTGTATATTCTTTTCTGTGGTCAAACATTGAGATGGTTTCTAATTTTTTCACATAATAAACCATGCCATTATTTATAGTCTAATTTCAGCAAAACTGACATACTGCAATATTCACTACTGATTTATGGTCATCTTTGAAACTTTGTTCAATAATTTTAATAAGCGAAATCCTTAGTAGAACTGCCAGGTCAAAGTATATGTACATTTTCTATTTTTAATAAATTTATTAAATTGATCTTCAAATAATTTAACCATCAAAGAGCTTATTTCTTATTCTGACTGACATCTGATATGGTTATTCTTTTTCACACAGGTCAATTAATAATGTAAATGAAAGGATGTTGTTTGATTCATTGCAAAGGGATAAATACTGGCCTCAATGGGCCAACCTTTTGCCTCACTGAAATATTCTCTGGAGTCACAGGTACAAATCAAAGGATATGGAATTGAAAAAAAAAAAAAAAAAAGAGGGAAGTTACAGGCAGGAATGAAGGCAAGTAAACAGTCAGGGAGAGGAGGAAGAAAAACCCCTTTTTTATATTTTTTATCTAGTTGTTCAGATTGACTGCTCTCCCGGACCCAGGATGCAAACCCAGGTCCCTGGGATGTACATGGACTGCACTCCTTTGGAGGTGGCTAACCCAACCACTGTTCCACCAGGACACACCAAGGATGTGGACTTTAAAGTGCCCAGTACACAGAAGAGAATTTCCGTTTTTATAATCTCCTCCTGGGCTCCAGGGTATAACATGAGCCAAGTCTAAAAATGAACTAAAAAGGAAATCAAAGTGTTAACAAAAAAAGAAACTGGCCTTGGTTCCTTATTTACTGCCAAAAAACATCAGACCATCTGAAGTAACGAGTAACCATTTTTAACCTTGTATATTGATTAAGAATTATTGTTTTAGGTATGATAATGTGACTGTGTTAATGATATAATGAACTTTTTAAAAGATGCATACTGAAGTATATAGTAGCAAGATGTCAAGTTATCAATAATATACAATATAAATGCTAGATATGAAAGCTGGTTATTGTGACTAAAGCAAGTATTTCGACGTATTGGAAATGATCTTTGATCACTTTCTGATTCTGACAGACTGCACGAGCAGGAAATATCAGAACTGAGCCCAGGCTTGTCCTAAGAGGATATACATGGCTCATGCTCTCCTTGTTACCGCGAGTGCAGTTTCTCTTATTCTCCTTTCTCTGCTCTCCCTTCCCTCTGCTCCCACAGTGGGTATGCTTTCAGCAGATCTGTATTACTGGGCTTTTACAAATTCGCACTGAAATGCTCACTTAGTGTTCTCTCCCATACTAAACCATCAACTCAAGATAAGCTTTCATCTTATATGCCCAGGTCACGGTACATAACAGGATCTCAAAACATATTCATTAGTGAATCAAATTACATTCAATTGCTAAGTGATATTCCTTTATCAGTCTCGCTTCCATTTCATCTTCTGCTCCCACTCTCCACAGCATTTTCAGTTACTTTCTCAGTCTTTCATCTAATCCTGGCATTTTTCTGCTAAATTAACACATGTATCTATAAACAAAGAACATTTTAAAGTGCACAAATATTTTCTAATTAATTTTGTTTTGGGTTCCTAAGGAAAGGTAGAGGAATGGAGGCAAGCAGACACAGGTAGGAAGAGAGTAAAGGAAGAAGCACTTTATTTTTTTCATTTTAGTTATACGTCTTAGTTGTTCCCATCAGCCCCGGACAGGAACCCATTTCTTTGGGATGTATGTGGACCACACTCAGCCAGAGGCTGCAGGCCCAACCACTACTTCACCAGGGTGTGCCTTTAATTATCTTTTTTTAAAAGCCTTCTCTCTGTCATGAAACCATTTCAAGGAAAAAAAAATAAAACAGTATTGGTATGAAAGGAATTCTGCCAAAGTTCTGCAGAAAGTGAAATAACGAGACTCCACCTCAGTTTCTAAATACAAATTCTTAATTTTCACCTTTTTTGTATTTCTATTTGTTCAAGTCAAATAATAAACATCCAACTTTTATCGTTTCTTAAATGCTAAAACATGTTATGTTCTCTAGGATTTACAATAAAATCACTCTCATGTCAGCCTCTCAACATGAAAATCTCTATGCTTTCATTTATGCTAAACATCTCAGATTTTCTGCACCTTCTAATCATCTCAAAATAGCATCCCATAGTTATATAATTCATTAACAACAATCAGAAAGAACTGATATTTCAGGATGAAATATCTTCATAATTTTCAGTATTATAGAACAATTTGCTTGTTCTGACTAATGTTAAAATAGTCCATTTAATGTACACGTGCAATTAAATACCTTTATTAAGTATCATATTTTTAGCATTTATAGTAAGTGATATAAACAAGTTATTGGCAAATTTTAATTTCCCTAAATAATGGTTTTCCTATTATTAAATAGAAATGCTAGCACTTACGAAGTAAAATGAAAGTTAAATTGATATCATTTAAACGATATACTCATCTTTTAATCTTAGTAACAGATTTTAATGTTTTTAAGAAATTGTGTCTATGAGGATTAGTAATAAAAGCTTGCTTCTCATTCATTCTCATGATAAAATAGCCATAAATAATATCTAATATTTGCCATAACTCCACCTGATAGGTAGGTATATGCAGCAATACCTATATGAAATAAAAGTAAACTGCTTGGCACACGTTTGTGGCTCAGGAAGCTGAGGCAGCTAAGATACAGACCATGTAAAGCCAAAGGACCTCGGTTCAAGACCCAGGGCCAGGGATATAAACAAGCAAACAAACGAAGTACTCAAAACTACACATCATTTCATACTCACTAGGATAGCTATTATCCAGAAAAACAAAAAATAGCAAATACTGGTAAAGATGTGGAGAAGTTGGAACACTTGTACTTTGCTGGTGGGTGGTACAACCACTGTGGAAGACAGTATAGTGTTCTTCAAAAACTAAACAGAACTATTAAATGATCCAGTGATTCTACTTCTAGGAATATGCCTAAAGAACTGAAAGTAAGAATTCAGATATCTGTACACGTGCATTCTTAGCAGCATTATTCACAACAGCCAAAAGGTGGAAACAACACAAAAGTCTATCAAGAGGTGACTATATTAAAAAAAGTAGGCTACACATAAGTGAATAATATTCAACCTTAAAAAGAAATGAAATTTTTGGTGCACCCTGGTGGCCTAGAGGGTTAAAGGTCCTAGGTTCAAGACCCAAGGCTGGGGAAACAACCAATGATAAACAACTAAAATAAACTAAATAAAGTGCTTCTTCCTCCTCTTTCTTCCTGCCTGCTTGCCTACTTGCCTTCATTCCTGCCTGTACCTTTCTTAAAAAAAAGAAATTCTACTCAGGCTGCAATATGGATAAACCTTGAAATTATTATGCTAAGCGAAATGAGCCCTACACAAAAAGACAAATATAATGATTCACCTTATGTGAGGTATCTAGAAGAGTCAAATAAAGAGAAGGATGTAGATGGCTGCCAGGGACTGGGGATGGCTACCCAAGAAAGGGGGTTACTGTGTTATAGCAGAGTTTCAGTCTGGAACAATGAAAAAGTTCTGGAGCTGGGTGGAGGTGTTAGTTGTCCAACAATGGGAATGTATTTAATGTCACTGAACTGTATATTTAAAATTTATTAAAATGGTAAATTATGCTAAGTATTTATTTTACCACAATAAAAAAGTAAAGTAAAAAGATACACTTTTAAAAGAAAAAAATGTTTTCAGTGAAAAATTGGGCATGCCTGTTAGGGCAGCAGTTAATTCAGTCACCTCCAAAGGAGCAAGCCACATAGCCCTGGGTTTACATTCAGGCTCGTGAGAAGCAACCAACTTGAACACCTAAGTAAAAAGAAAATAAAGATGTTTTTTCTTCTTCTCTCTTCCTACCTGCCTGCCTGCTCGTGTTCACTCCTGCCTGCACCTTCCCTTAAAAAAAAAAAAAAAAAAGTATAACATTCTACTTTTGTAGTAGAATACTTCAAATTTTAATGACCTGAGAATTCCTATATAAAACCCGATGTTTAATCCCTCCAGGAAATCCAAGGGAAATACTATATCCACCAAAAAAGGAGAGAGGTTTTATACATTAATTTCATTATACTATAAGCATAGTTTTATTTGGGTAAGATGTATGAAGAAAAGCAAATCTCAGTCCAAAAGAACTATCACACTCACTAATAAAACAAAGAATTATATTAAACACAAAAGTTTACCTCAATCATTATGAAGGCAGTATAAACACAGATTTTATATGTGTAAGTTTAAGTTTTTAATAAATAAATATTATATATTCAACCTAAAGATTGAAATATTACTTTAAATGACAGGTCCCTTTTTAAGAGTTGCAATTATTCATAAAAAGAACAGCTCTTAAATATAGACACAGTTCTTACTGATTGGCATGGCTTCACAGCACAGTCCCTTCTTCCACACTGGCTAATATCATTCCAGAAAGGACATGGTCGCTTCAGATTTACCTAGACAATAAAGTTGAAAGAATTATAAACATAAAAATCTTGAGCTTATATGTAATGCTGAAATATGCTGCAATGGTCATGTCATCATCAGCTGCAATTACTCTGTTTCCTTTACTCACCAGCTATCAGGTTCCAGTGGACATATAAATGTCCAGCTTATATAAGTAAACTGATAGGCTTGGTTTGAAAGGCAGACTGCCGCTCAAAAGACCCTAAGCCGATAGCAACAAGGAGGCAAGGGAGCTCATTTCGTCACTATTCTAACCACATTCTTTTTAAGTAAGAACCAGTTAACAGAAGAATTAGACATTTGTAATTTCAGACTCTAACTACATAACTCCAATGATCATATACATACATATACATATTCTACATACAGGCTGACCGTACAGGCTGTTTTACATCAGACAGTATCACTTTTTCCTGTTTCCCAACCATCTAATTGTTTTAAAACAAATGTCAATTCTGTCCCCTTTTTAACGAACCAGGGCCATCTTTAACATGGGGCTAAAGGGATAGTTGAGTTGCCTCAGGTGCAGCCTGCGGAGGGGGCCCAAAAGCATCTGCTCCTTTTGCCCGCATTAAAGACAGCCCTTGCTGGTGCTGACTGTGGTGGGCACTACTGCTGTTCTTGCCCCTGTGAGGAAACTAGGGGAGGAGGGTTCCCCGCCACCCCACACCTATGGTCTTCAAAGGGAGTAGAACACTCCAGCATGGTGGAGCCGCAGGTAAATACTCTGGGGGTTATTTCTGAAACGATGGGGGTTATCTCTGGCACTGTGGGGGTTACTGGGCATTTCTAGCACTGGGATGGTTAAAGCAGCATGTGTTTTACACAGGACATTCAGAGTAGAGCTTATAAGGGCATCAAATTTGGTTTTCACCTAAGGTGCCAAAATTCCTTGCACTGGCCCTGGTCATTTATATGAAGTCTGCTGGACCACAGGTCTTTACTTTATGATCACCGACTGGCATGGCATAGCACTTACTTGTTGCTGGCCTGGCTGCTCTGCTCCTGCTTTAGTCGCGGTCGCTTAACCCCGGAGGCTTTTTGTCATCCCAACATCCTGTTTTTATCTCCAGGAAATGTGGTCAGCCTATCTAAATACTTCAAGCAGATATCTCAAAACAAAGTAGCACAGGCCAGAATAAAACCATGCTTCTCAAAAATCTGATGTTTTAGAAAATTACGAACTCATGATTTTGAGTAGTTTCTATTCTAACTTCAATTTAACCAACTAGTTTCTAACTCCAGAGTGCAAATGGGGTTACTGAAATTAAAAGTTTTCAATGGGTGGTTTCAGAACCCTAGTTCACTCTTGTGAAATGACTTTTCCTAACAGAGCCGACATCAATTTTAAATAATAGCCATACTTTTGAAGCTTAGCGATTCCTAGGAAAAGGTAATTATTCATTCAAACTTTAAGTATTCTTCTACAAAAAATTAAAAATAAAATACCTTGTAATATCTAAAGTAGTCACTTTCAAGAAGCTGTTGTAGTCTTGGGAAAAGCTTGTAGTTATTGAATCTATCAATAGTTTCAACATCACAGGTACAGTCATCCAAGTAACCACTAACCTGTTACGAAAGAAAGAAAATATTAAATCAAAATGTCTTAGACACAACAGAGTTCCTTTCTTTTTTCATATGGCTATGATGAAAGAGACATCTACGCAATCCATACTTAATCTCTCTCCTCTTCATAATTTTCTGAGATGGAGTATGAAAATGATCTAGTATTGCTATTACTCTGACTATATGCCTAGGGGAATACAGTGAATACATTTTATAGGGTACACTGAGCTCATCATAATACATACACTCCCAAAGAGCCACTTAACAGTCATTTTGTAACCCTGCCCTCCACGCCTGACCAGGAGTGGCTCTCTAACACAAACCAGGTCATGTCCTCTCTCCAGGAATCTGGGATTGAGACTAAGAGGGAGCAATGTCTCTTCTTATGGGTAGACCAGTCACCAAAAACTCAGACCATAATCCATCATGTGAAATGAGGTGCACATAAGCCAGTAAAAATTTAAAATACCCAGAGAAGCTGAAATAGGAGGTAAGATAACATACATTACCTGAATTCCTTGGGGTTTTCCAACTTCCATTGCTACCCACATTTCCTGAAAACCAGTTGCAAGTCTATCCCTGTCTTTCTGAGACCACATTCTTACAACTCAGTCATCTCTGCCTTCCCTTTATTTTAGTTTCCCATAGATGTGCAGGCTGAAGACAATCTTGTTGAATGTATAAAAAGAAAGGATACTGAATTTATAAGAGAACAATTCATTTTAAGAATCTAACAACCAGTGCACCCTGGTGGCTATGTCATACTCCACATACATCTCAAGGACCCAAGTTCAAGACCTGGGGCCAGCAGAGGGCTGAGGAGGGGTGGGGGCAACCAAGATGAACAACTAAATAAAGTACTTCTTTTGTCTCTCTTCCTTCTTGCTTCTGCTTGCTGTCATTCCTGCCTGCACCTTTCTTTAAAAAAAAAAAAATAATAATCTAACAACCCTTGATATTGGGCCACAACAGTTTTCATAGGTTTGAAGTGGTATTTTGAAATTACTTACCATTAGCAACACTGTTAGCAAATGGACCACAAAGCTAATGCTGCTCTTCAAATGCCTAAAACTGTCTTAAATGATATTTTGACTGTATTTACAAAACTACAAAATGCACCTATTGTACTAGGATGCAGGGGAAAATCATCATAATGGCACAGTGTAATGGGATAGTTATCAATTGTGAAACTGAAATTCAAGAAAAGCAACTATAAACTTTTAAAAATAAAGAGCATGCTTATTCCTTGGTCTGAATAGCTGCATTATAAACTACTTATATATTTTATTATAAACGCTTTACTGGGATACTGAATTTAGATTTTCCTTTTGGAATATGTAAATCCTATACTACCTTTTACTTTTAGAATATCAAAAATCAGTTATGGAAATTTTCGCCAAAGAGATAAGAACACTTTGGCTGATGACAGCAATATTCAAGAATTAAGTTGTTGCTGTTTTTTTTTAAACCAACTTGTCTACTCTTGTTTGAGACTAATTTAGTTTCCCCAAATCTGATCTATATAATTTATCACTGTAATAACTATTTTCATTTCACATGCAAATTTGTCCTTGTTTTCTGCTAAAATATTCTCTGAGCATGCAATAATCTTCAAGTCCTAATTTTGGGTACCAATAAATAAAAGTGCTTCTGACCTAGATGATTTTTCACACCTCTGCTCTAGAGCCTCAAAGAAGAAATTCGAAGAACACAAGTAGCTACTATTTCTCCCCTTGGATACAAATATTATATAAAGAATAACAGATACCAACAGCAGATTTGAAAGTATCTTGCCCCTTAGCTTAGAAATCGAGTACAAAACATTCTATCATGACAGGTAGCAGAGCAACTAAGAAGGTAGAACAGGGGGCAGCAGGAGTTTCAGTAGACAGAGACAAGCAACAGAAAGACAGAAAGATACTTGAAAAACCAAGCCATTGACCATTTGGAGAAGTCGGCCCACAGGCAGCAGAACCTGATCTCTGCAGGATGTCTGGCAGGTATGTTGCCAGGCCCAGTGCTAGAAGTTAGAGAACCAGGAATGCTGCCAGAATAGTCTCAGGAAAGTACTAAGGCAGAAGTACAGCTAATGGACCCAGGGCAGAATCTAGGTCTATTACCTAAACAGAAGTCAAAAGACAGGGGCTGATCTCTAACAAGGAGGTTTTGAGCTAAAATTACTTTAAAAACTATGCCCATCACCCAAAGCGAATAGCCCTACTATAGGAATTGGAATATGTTTAAATTGTGTGCTCTTCTCTTCCTGCCCCACACAAAGTGACGAAAGGGTGCTAATATTTGAAATGGGCTGCTCTGGGTTTGGATGATATTCAGCCTTGGTAAGGGGGCAAACCAACAGGTGGAGATTGAAAGGCCCTAAGGACCAAGGCAGGTGACACATAACATCGGCCAGCTTAAAAGTCCTAGTCTCCTAGAGCTGGAAAGCCTCTGAAAGCTTTTTCCTGCGACCTCTCAAGTAACACTGCGGTCCCCTCCTCTCCACCCTCAAGGAGGAGACAGAGGTCACCATGGTTAGTAGGAAGGCCTTGGAGTCAACCTTCCTCAGATAGGACCCCATTTCTGCCACCTCTTAGTTGTTGACCTCACCTAAGTTGTTTTAAACTCTCTTTTATCCAAATACAAAACAGAAAGAATAAGAGCTCCCATCTCAAAGAGTTGACATCAAGATGAGAGACTAAATGTCAACTAAAAGTTAGTAATTAGCATTACCCTGCTAATGCTTAAATGCTTCCAGTGAAAGGGATATTACTACTCCTCAAAGCAACTCACTCTAATTTTTAATTAATAAAAAGGCTGAGTTTGCAGTTAAAATTTTCCAAAAGTTTTACATCTATATAGCCCCAAGAGTACATAGAACAAGATAACCAAAAGTTAGCTGTGAGAAGCCTCAATGTTTTCTCCACTGATTCTGGCTTGGACCAAATCCAAAAGGCAAGGGAATGAAAATAAAATTGCCCTGTTTGTTCACTGTTCTCTGGTTCAATATTCTCTGTCCTTTCATGTACTATAAAAGATAAGACAAAACACACTTTCTAGGTAGTTTTCTTGTACACCCACAACTTAACTTGCTGTGCCACCAGCTTTTTTGAAACCATTTTAAGATTAGTCTCCATACTCACACGAAATATGGAATATATTTCTAAAGTGCTCAAAGCATGCTTTATTTGGTAGAGAACTTAGTTTTATTTCATTGTATTGCATTGTGACCATAAAAAGGAACATGAAGGTGTGGCCTAATGGCTTAACGGCTAAGGCCACCGGCTGCAGCCCAAATACATTCCAGTTGCCCAGGTTTGCCTCCCAGGGCCAGGAGAGTAACCAAGCTGAACAACACAATAATGAAGTGCCACTTCCTCCTCTCTCTTCCTGCCTGCCTGTCTTTTCTCACCTTCATTCCTGCCTGCACCTTTCCTTAAAAAAAATAAAAATAAAAATAAAAACAAGAAAAAGTATTCTTTTGTTGACAGGAGCAGCTGTTTATGGAACATGTAAACACCAGAGATTCTATACCAGGTAGTAGGTACCATTCTATCTATGGGCCTGGAATGCTAAAAACCACTTCTTTCCAGTTTAAAGTCTTATCTTGCAAGAATTTCATATTGGCAAATGATGCAAAGAATGGCAATAAGCATGAAACATGCTTTGTTCTACACATTTTGTTCAGAAAAGCCTACAATGCAGCAAACGGTTAGTCAATAGATATATCTCTCCTCCTACCTGATTCAAAGATCCCTTTGACTAAATTTTAATCCTGAGTTTATTCCCATCCACTATCCAACATATTATCAAGTGTCTCTTCCATGCTCAGTCACATCAGCTAATAAATAAAAGCCATTTTTTAAATTACCCCGAGTAAGACACTAGATAGGTAAATCTGTTCAAATACATGCACGCAGTGGACCTACAATGCACCCCAAAGAAACAATATTTTTAAAGTAACTATTCTAGAATATTTGAACTACTGTTTCATTAACTTGACGAAGATTTAATGTACTCAAATAAGTGGATTAAGTGCTATTGACACTAGTCATATTAAGCTTGATAAAATATTTTGACTACAAAAGAGTTTACAAATTCATTTCTAATTAAAGTTGAAAATGTTATACTGACTCTATATCTGGGCTCCAATATTTCTTCTGAGGGTGCTTCTTTCAACTGCATCCTGGGATTCCATGAACTGGAAGTAAAGTTCTACTGCATCCCTTGTTTCTAATGGTATATAGCGGGGTAATAATTACCAAATTTTAAATGTTTAAAGATGCAGAGATACCTTCATTTACTTCAAAAATCCATACCTATTATAACAAATACTATTCTGATTTAAAGAAACAGCAGGTCCTGATTATCAGGTTGTTTATACAAACTATACATAGATTTATACACCAAAAGGCGAA
The DNA here is from genome assembly GCA_004363575.1 of Solenodon paradoxus. Taxonomy (NCBI): domain Eukaryota; kingdom Metazoa; phylum Chordata; class Mammalia; order Eulipotyphla; family Solenodontidae; genus Solenodon; species Solenodon paradoxus. Next base: position 304,025 of record RJWH01001399.1, read on the forward strand.
AAGGCAAATTTTAGAATGATGTTAAAAATAAAAACAAAGACAAACAAACAAACAAAAAACAGTGAGGGTTTGTAAAGAAGATTTATAAATCCCAGGCAAATGATCACTTATTTTCAGCAATTAACAATGAGGCAGTTATCAAAGTACTTAGACCATGAAGTGAAATGGTTTTGGTAAAACTTGGTGTCAACTAATAGGTACATGTTGTAACAAAGCTTAAAGATTCATATGAAACCATCAACCCATTTGAAAGATCAATTCTAGAAAAATATGCAACTGGCTTACTAAAACAGTTTTGTTTTTGTTTTTTTTTTAAGGAAAGATGCAGGCAGGAATGAAGGCGGACAGGGGCAGGCAGGCAGGAAGAGGGGAGGAAGAAACATTTTTATTTATTTGTATTTTAATTGTTCATCTTGGTTGCTCGCCCTCCCTGGCTCTGGAACCTGGGTCCTTGGAATGTCCTTGGTTGGCCTTACCCCTAGGCCACCAGGGCACACCTCTACTAACTTTTTAAATGTTTAAACTTTGCGTTCCTATAACTGCAATTTTTTTAAAAAAAATCCATTTCCTTTTCAGTATTTGCATGCTGTTTGCAATCACTGAATGCAAATAGCGCTTCAATCTCTTAGTAATAAGTAGCGGTTTTCTTTCAACTTTTTTTACACATTCCCAGGTAACACTCATCTCAACTCCCAAATCACTCAGTAAAACAATAAAATCCAAGAATTTAAAGCGTCTTAAAAAATTATACCACTTCCTCATATCTAAAACACTTCTTTCTTTTGATACAGTGTAACTCTCCTTACAGACATAAAATCTCATTTTTGAAAACAAATCAATAGTAAAATCCACTTAAAAGTAACAATTTGATGACCACCCCTCAATTTTGTATAAAGTGTACTTTTTATCAAAAGAAACCAAATAAAAGGTGACTTTAAGACTAATGATATTAAAATATCAGATAATGTAGATATCAGAAACACGTGGGGTTTTTTTAAATTTTTTCTTTCTCAAGTAACCTATAACTCTTACTAACAGAAGGAACTGATCATAAATTGGTCATCAGACTTGTGGAGGAATAAGAACCATCCTCCCAACTCAGATCAGCTACGTGGGAGTCACAGTAAGACAATCTCCTAACATTCAGGAAAAAGAAGGGACGCCCAAGGCGAGATCCACAAAGAAACCCCAGCCCCAAAGTCACCAGGCAATTGACTTAGACACACAAGAGTCACAGGAAGTCACTCTGCTGCCTGACAATGAGACCTGAGAACAGCCCCCCAACAAGTCTGTCCTGGTCAGAAAGGCTGGCAGAGGCACCCAGCACAGGCGCACAGCGTATGTAGATCCAGGCCAAGCTGGAAGTTGGAAAGCCTCAGGGTCTGAAAAAATAACAAACACTGAGTGTGCGTGCACAGTACACGGTGCAGACCCACCCGGGTCAGGGAAGACCAACTTGGTAAAAACATAGCGTGCGCCCAACCCTAGCGCCTACGCCAGATCCGAAGGCGCACGACCAGGCTGCGGTTGGGCACAAGTTTCAGGCGAGCTGCAAAGGATTCAGCCCCGGTCAGGGAGCAGCAGCAGAGGGCTTGCTCCGGGCGGGTGAAGATGCACAGACACACCCCCAGCCCTTGCCCTGCCGGAGCGCGCGAGACGGAAAGCACCGTGGAAGCTGGGGCACCGGGACCCGCAACACAGCCGCGCACACTTCCTACCTGGCAGAAGCACCTCTGCGCCGCCGTCTCCGGGGGCTGCTGCCCGCCGTGGCCGGAGTCAAGCAGCCACACCGTGCCCAGAAGGCCGATCAGGACGCCCCAGCGGCGGCCCATAGCCACTCCAGCGGCTTGTCGCCCGGCTCCTCCAAGTCCCAAGCTCTGGGGCGCAGGCCGTGCGTCCGCAGATAAAGCCCGCTAGACCCGGCCCCGGGACGCCCCACCCCCGGGCCTCCTCCCCGGCCCGCCCTCGGCGCTCTCGCTTCGCGGCGGCTGCCACCACCGGGCGGAGCTCCCTGCGGACGTGCCAAGGCGCGCGCGCCTGCAGCCGGAACCTCCACCCGGCTTCCTTCGCGCGTGAAGCTGACGCACCCCTCTTCCCGGCTCGGCCCCGCCCGGTCTCTGCGACCGGCCTCGGCCCCGCGATGCCCCAACCTGGAGAAGTCACCCAGAGGGCGCAGCTCCAGTCCCCCGCGCCGGCGTCACGGGAGTCAGAGCGGGGGTGTGTTTCTCCGGCAGGGCCCCGTCCCAAACAGCTCGGAGCCTGCCAATCCTTCGGTATCGCAAATGCTAGGAAACCAAACCATAGGAATTACGTGAACACAGTGTCCCTGCCAGAGTCTTAAAGCTGCAAAGGGTATGTGATCATTCTAAAGCGAGGCTGCATATGTAATTTAGAATTTCTAATAATTTGCTCAAAAGAGCAAAAAGAAACAGGTGAGGCTAATTTTGATGTCTTATTTAACCCAATGTACTCAAAATACTTCAAAATTAATATCAGAAGTATTCATAATATTTTACTTTTTTTTCCCCTTTTTAATCATTGAATTCTAGTGTATATACAAGGTAACCATATTTCAGTCAAATGGGGCAAATAGTTACTGTATCAGATACAACAGGTGGAAGGAACAGACCCAGAAAGAGGCAGGACTGGGAGCTGGACAGAGGTATGACCCTGGGACTAGTCTATCAGCTTTTTTTAAAACCCCTGACCCTGGGTAATGAATCTGGGTCCATAGGCTTTCCATGGCAGGTGCCTTAGTCACCTGAGCCACAGGGGTGCGCCCGAAGTTTTTAAGTTGACATTTTCACGGTGAAACTGGAAAGTTTTCCAACATTCTTGTGCATTAAAAGTTCAACTATTTCAAGATGTGGAGGTTTTTGTTTTTGTTTCTGTAAATCTTTGTTTTAAAATCATCATTTAATGAAGTAACTTAGGCTACAGTAGGCCCCAAATAAGTATTCTTCCTATTTTCTAGCGGAGAAAAACTAGGCATAGAAAAGTTTATAAAGGGTATTCAAAAATCACGTGGTATGGTAGAGGCGAGAGACTCAAACTTCCCATGCTCTGTCCATCGCTACCAAGTGGACTGACATGTAGTGAAAAAGAAGTCTCCAAATCCCCTGAAATCCCAGTGAGCCTGAGTAGTTCTGAGTCTAATATCTACATGTTGCATATGTATATATTATATATAACCATATAATATATATGTATATATGTATTAATACAATCTCCCTCTTTATCTGGAAACTTATTTTTCATTATGCCTATATCAAGTCCTACTTGTCCCTCTAGGGTAAGGCTCAGCACCATGCTCCCTCTATGTGGTCTTCCTGGTTTTCTTTTCACCCGGGTCTGGTCTCTAAATGAATTTCCGCTCAGTAAGTATACCCCTTGCCAAACTGAGCTTGACATTAGAAACATAAAACTGTATAAGGCCCAGTCCCCGCATGTGGAAGGACACCATGTCGAAAGTAGTATATCATCTTTTATAACATTTTTCTTCTTCCTATTTCTACCACTGAATTGAACTCTCTTTAAACTCCTTGAGCAGGGATTATATCTCAGACATACCTTTGACTCCCAGAGGGGATCTCTCTGAATGCATTGGCTAAATGAATTATTTCTCACAGGACCATCATATTAATATCTGAAGATTAGGCCATCAAAAATCAGACACACAGTAAGAAAAAGGGGGAACTAAATGAATACAGCCTAAGATTGCAGAAGGAAGCAATCTGAACACGATCAGTTCTAGATTTCACCCTGATGTAATAGCCTGTAACATAAAGAACCAAAAAGTACCAACGTTCCCGGGATGAAAGCTATATTCTAGAAGACTCAAATTCTTGTCCAGAACAAATTTCTAGCAAATGTATAATCTTCTCCTGGGTGAGACCATGTATTTCTACTCTTTTAGCAAATTTACATTATGTGCTGAAGTGGTATCACTAATCGTCACCATGTTGCATTAGATCTTCTGACTTAATTATTTTATCACTGAACATTTGTACCCTTTTTCCATCCCATACCTATTTTCCCTACCCCTGGCAGCTATTGTTCTACTCTTGTTTCTATGCATTCAATTTTTTTTAAGGAAAGGTGCAGGCAAGAATGAAAGTGAGTAGGCAGGCAGGCAGGAAAAGATAGAAGGAAGAAGCAATTTTTTTTATTTAGTTGTTCACACTGGTTGTTTTCCCCAGACCTGGGACTCAAACCCAGGGGTATGTGACCTGCATGTCTTTGGAGGCACACCCAGGTGAGCCTTCAATTTTTTTTTTTTAATTTCACATGTAATTAGCAGCATGCATTATTAGTCTTTCTCTTTCTGGCTTATTTCACCTGGCATAATTTCCTTAAGGACATCCACACTGAGATAAATATTAGAATTTCCTTCCCCATGGGTAAATGATTTCCCACTATATATGTATGCCACATCTTTATCCATTCACCCACTGATGGATCTTTAGGTGGTTTCCATACTCTGATAATTATGAATAATGTTGCAATGAACATGGGAGTACATATATCTCTTCGACATCATTGTTTTGTTTTCTTTGGATAAACAGAAGTGAGATTACTCGGTTTTACTTTATTATCCTAATAATTGTTATTTTTCATCTAAAATTGTGAAGGGATTTTAGAATGTGTAAAATATAGTTCTATGCATATAGTATGGATATCAGTGATGTTTCCTGAGACTCTTTCAAACTGGTCATTGTGTGAGTTTACTTCTTCAACCCTGGCAATTACCTCACCTGCATAAGGGCGTATGAAATAAGTGATTAGTCATCTGTCTATTTCAGGAATACCTACAGGGTACATAGTTCAAACTGATTTCTGAAAATCTAGCCTGCCATACATTATAATTTAGCTAAACATCATTAAATTTTTTAGAGATGAACAAGGTCATAACTTTGTTATTCTAATACTAGTGATTATAATAATAACACAACTTAGATTTAATATACACAGCATTTTAATGGAACTCTGATTACTGTGCAAATAACAGCTATTGTTTTTATAGTGATGAAAGCAGGAAATGGCTTGAGACCAGTTTCTCAAAATGGGACAGAGATTTCTGTGGGAATCTTCTCGGAACCTAAACATTTTCTGGCATTGACTAGACTGGAAATATTTTTGTTAAGAGGAAAGAGGCAGGCAGAAATACAGAGAGAGAAAGGAAGAAGCACTTATTTATTTAGCTTTTCATTTTAGATCCCCTGCCCCCACACCCCATCACATACTCCATATAGACTATGCTAGAGCTGCAGAACTTAATACCTAAGCCACCAGGGCATACCTGAAGGAAATATTTAAAGGGGAAAATTTGGTCAAGAAAAAGGAATGTTATAACAGTCAAGATAAAAGAAGGCTAAGTAAAAATCTACAAATTTGGTGCTGATACTTGATTAGGTCCATGTACCTGATTAATATGTATTGATATGAATAATCACATCATGTATTGATAGACCATTCTCTCAAGATCCTTAAAATCATCTGAAGTGCAGAGATAAGCTACCTAAGTTCTGTCTTTATTTTCCCAGTTCCTAAAGAGCAAGCTACATATAGTAACTGATTTCACTTCTTAACTTCTCGTTCTGACTCTGTAACCAATTGTGTAATCTGATTTCCAACGCCACTTTTCTGAAACTATTCTTTATCTGACCTTCTAATTGCCAAATCCAATGACCATTTTTCATTAAATGATACAATCTTAGTTGCATTTTGACAATGCTGATTTCTCTCTCCCTCAGTTCAATTTCCTATGCACCAAATACTAAAAATTCTCACTGTACTTCTTTGGTATTATTCAACTGTCTCCTCATGAACTTTCCCTCAGCCCACCTCTGAGATGTGAGTGTTCCCCAGGATTCCATCATTTGTTCAGCGTTCTTCCTTATCTAAATTCTCCCCTGGAGAAACTACCAATTGTATGGTTTTAAATATTTCCTCCAGGCTGATGACTCCCAAATATATTTCTTTCCAGTCCAACTCTTTCCCTTGAGCTTCAAAATTCAACTTTACTTTGGACGCACCCATCTGGTCTTCTCAGAAATGTCTGGTCACAACACCATCCATGTCTACATGTTTAGAAAGCAGAAAGCTCTCCTCAGTTTCTCTCTCTTTCTTACCTTCATGACCTACTGATGAACCAAGTCCTACCATTTCTGTCCCCCACATAAGTCTTCAGCTTATTCCCTCCTTTTCATTTTTATGACCAAGAGCTTAGTTTCAATCTTATATAGTCTTACAGTCTTTCACTATTTATTGCCACATTTCCTTAATTCATCACCTACTCTAGCCTAATACATTTCAAAAAATCATCCCTCATGCTAACTAGCCTGGTTTCTTAAAAATGTAAACAACCACATCACATCTCAATTTTTAAAAGCTCCTGATTATCTGAAGAATAAAATTTAAGATTCTCAGCTTGACATTCAAGTTTCCCATGATGTGGCCCCACCTAGTTCTCCAGCTTCATCTTTAGAACCTCTCTGCATTTTAGTCATTGACCTGATAACAATTCCTCATATCTGCCTTGTTTCCAGCCTCTATGTATTTGCTCATCCTTTTTCTGGTCCTTAAATGCTTTCTTCCCCTATTCCACACCCAGCATCCTCACCTCACCTAGTTAACTTCTTCACGATTTGGTGCAGGCCCTGCTTCCTCCCTGAAGTCTTCCCTAACCTAACCTCTGTGGATGTATTAGATTCTTCTTATTTGATTCCATGAAGTCAGATAATTGTACTTAACACATGGAATCAAATTATCTGTTTATTAAAGGTTTTCTCCATTTGACAGATGAATAGGGAACTTACCTTGGTAGTCTCAGGCTCCCTAGCACTTAGCTTTGGGTGTGTGCGTCACATGATGACTTCAAAATGAATTAATGAATATACACATAAATTAACTAATTAGAAAATTTGAATAGATAATAACAGTATGAGATGTCACAGGGCAATGTGTGATTAATATTTAAACAAATGCTATAGGCTTAGAGGCAGCACGATCAATTTGAAATTGGACTTGACAATAGAAAACTCATTATAGGTATAGATGTGAGAATCCTGATGAGAAAGTAGGACATCAACTACCAGTTGATTCATTAGAGACAAATAAAGGAATGTTTTGTAAAATTCACTTAGAAAATATTTCAAGGTCATGGTTATTCAGTTAAGAAATAAGAATGAGACAATGTAAAGTCCAGAGACAGGGGTTGGGGTAGGGGAGAGAGACAGAGATTGACTCTAGACCTAGCAGGAAGAGGGGAGAGTTCTGAAAAAAGATGGACTAAGTGAGTTCCCGCCACGCTGAGTATTAAAACTGCTCCCTTCAGCAAACCATCTGTAACGGTCAGCTACCAAAACTGCAGACTGTATACACACCTATTTACTACTTATCTCATTCTACCTATTGCCTCCTCCCCATTTTAAAAGAGGACTTGGAGACTTCTTCCAGGAATAATCAATGGCATAAAAAAATAATAATACTGATCTTTCCTATTCACACACTCAGAATTCCATTGTCTTGTTACCTTAGCGCTTCTCTCACTTCATGATCGGAAAACCAAGGTTCACCAGACAGTTAAGGAAAGATTTAAACATGAAAAGGAAACAAACAAATAGAAATTTTGAGGGAAAAGTGAAGAAAGGGGATGAACAAAAAGCTAGAATCAATATCCTAAAAGAAGTAAGAATATAAGTATATAAAAAAGTATAATCAGAGAACAAGAAACAGTTCTTGTAAATTAAATTCATAATAGTCAAAATTAAAAGTTTCAATGGAAACATTGAGGAAGTCTCCTAAATAGTGGATAAAAAGACAAAGGAGATATAAAAAGATGAGAAAAGACTGAAAAAATAGAAGATCAAGGAGAACAAAGTCTGTCTGATAAGAAAACCATTAAGAGAGAATATGAAAACAGAGGGGAGAAAATAATTCAAGAAAACAACTAAAATTTAAAGCTACTTATCTGGAGTGATAGGCCATAATGTCCAGTGTTGGGGGTGGGAGATGCTTCTAAGAGAGGTAAACATCTTCAGAGAAAAAAAAACAAAATAAAAACGTAGTCCTTGCCACACCCTGGTGGAGTAGCCGTTAGATCAATCTCCTCCCAAGAAGCACAGGTCACATACTCTTGGGTTCAAGTATCTGGTTGATCTGGGTGAAACAACTAGTGTGAACAACTAAATAAACATAAAGCATTTCTCCCTCCTCTCTCTTCCTGCATGCCTACCTACTCACCTTCATTCCTTCCTGCACCTTTCCTTTCAAAAATGTCTTAACACATACACACACACACACACACACACACACCCAAAGTTCCCTATAAAGAACTGAGAAGCAGAAGGGCACTAAAAATACACTAGAAAGCTATAGGATAATGGAGCAATGTCTTCAAAACTCTGAGAGATTTCTGTGTCAGTCAAACTATTAATCAAGTATGAGAGTAGAATTAAGATATTCTGATTAATAATGTCCATCTTTAAATCCTTTCTCAGAAAATTATTGAGAGGATATGATCCAAGCAAACAGCACATGAAAGAGGAGTGTGGGAAGTCCTAAAGAGCGTTATGCCACAGACCTAGTGAGTAAGACGATGGAGATCTCCAGGGGGACCACATCTAGATGAAAAAATTGATCCAGAGAGATATCTGATGTGACTGCCTTTATGAAAAACATGATTCAGAGGAAGTTGTATTGGAAAGCTGGGAATTTTATTGAAAATCAATGATTAAAAAATGACAATAGCAACTACCGCTACCAACAAAGCACATCACAAACTGAGGTAGCTTTTAGTTCCACAAAGTTCAAAGAAGTTTTGCAAAAAATCACATGCAACCATAGTATATTGCTTGACTTACACAGCTTCACAATAAGACAGATATTGGATGATTTAACCAAAACTTGTATACTGTATGTTGGGAAGATGAAGGGAAGATGAAGGGGGTGGGGATCTGGAGTGATAAAAGGGTGATAAAATCATTATCTTCCCTTTGGGAAGTCAAAAGATAAATTCTGGAACTGATCAAGCAATAATTGCCTAAGTATATAATTTAGAAATATAAAGATAAATGTAAAGAAACGTATTAAAAAATTGGAGACTGGGTAGAATGGAGTGGCTCCATGGACTCCTCTCTTGCAAACCTAAGTATTACAGTACTTAGAAAGAAGCCGCCTGTCTTTATGTGTCACCATGACTAAAAAAGGATATTTTCGAGAAACCTAGGAATTCTAACTTCTATTCTTAGTTCAACTTCTATTATTATTTCTTAGCTATAATGACATAAAATTAAGTACACTTTGGTAGTGATTTGGGGGTAAATATCTGGGATAACAAATTTCTAAAAACTTGAGTGTCGTGACTGATGTGCAAGCAAAAGTAATTGCTACTTTTTGATCTGGTACTGTTTCCCAATTACTCTCCCAAATTTTTTTTTGTACTTCCTGTCATTTTAGTTATCTACACTGTGAAACAAATTACCACAAAACTTAATAGTTCATGTGTGTCCTGGTGGAATAGGAGTTGCACACATGCCACATACATCCCAGCAGGAACAACAAAGATGAAGAGTTAAATAAAGTGCTTCTTCCTCCCCTCTCTTCCTACTTGCCTGCCTCTGCTCACCTTAATTCTTGCCTGCACCTTTTCTTCAAAAAAAAAAAAAAAGAATAGTTTAAAACAACCAACATTCATCATCTCACAGTTTTCATGGGCCAGCAGTTCAGGACAGCTGAATTGGGTTGTGTGACTCAATATCCTGTGATGCTGAAATCAGGACTAGGTCTTCACTGGAGGCTTGCGTAGGCCTGGAGGCTCTACTTTCAGGATGCCTTATTCAATTGGCTGCCGTCAGGAGGCCTCAGTTCTTTGCTGACTGTTCCTGGACCTGTGAATTCTCCATCCATCTGATGATATGCCCTCAAACCATGATAGCTGGGTTCCCCTAGAAGGAGTGATCCAGGGGAGAATGAAGAAAAAGTCCCAATTCTTTTTATGACCAAATCTCAGTAGTAATACATAGTCACCTCCACTTTGTTATGTCTATCAAAAGCAAGTCACTAGATTCAGGGGAGAGGAATTAGGCTCTATTTCTTAAAGTGGAAGTTATCAAGGAATTTGCACGTACTTTAAAACCACTATACCAATCAATGCTAAATTATAGGTAAATAGATTAGCAAACTATCTTTAAATATTTTTTGAAGATCTAAATCTCTCTTATTATTTTGTTATCATATCACTTTTAATGACTCCCTCAAAACCTAAGATAGGCACACTGTGGTAGAGAAGCAGTTGGGTCAATTGCCTCTGAAGGAGCACAGGTCACATACCCCTGGGTTTACGTCCCGGGTCTGGGGGCGGGAACAACCAGCGTGAACACCTACATAAAAATAAAATGCTTCTTCCTTCTCTCACTTCTTGCCTGCCTACATGCTCCTTTAAAAATAAAATAAAAACCTAAGATGTTTTACCTTCTCACATCTCTTCTCCACACTAAGAACTGTAAATTCCTTGAGCACTGATGACATTTCTTAGTCTCTGCTCACCTATCATAGTCTGACATATTCATTCAATAATTACATATTCTTATATATTATATAATATATATAATTTTCTATATAACTATCTCTTTTACGGACAAAATAATGAGCAATAATTACAGTCCATGTTTTTCTAAAGCTTATTGTCTGGGGGAGGGGGAGACACAACATTTAATCAATATTAATAAATGTAAAATTATACATTTGAGCTACATTTTCTGATGGAGAGAATACAGTCTTAAACGTGCTTATTAAAAAGGAACAAGACTTTTCTGGTGCAAGCATGAAGAATATAGGTAGAAAGTGCATTTGAAGCTGGAATTTTGCCAAATGGGCAAGAGAAAAAGAACAGTGGTCAAGGAAATTTAAAATATTGGCATGTTATACTGAAATAGCACACTAATATGTGCTCATAAGTGTTTATTGAATGGAGCCAAACTGAGCTCCTTTATTCCAGCCTCATCCTCTCTCTTGATGTTGGAGATGATGTATTTTGATATGGATAGACTAGCTTCACAGGCATAGTTGAAGCTCAGTGGGAGAAGGAAATAACCTGTTCAATCCATCTTCCTTTTTTATTTTCTATTGCAATTCCCAGTTATACTTGGAAAAAAAGAATAGAATATTGACATAATGCCTCTAATATTTTTCCTAATTAACTTCAATACATCTTTTATATAACTTGGTAATTTAATCCACACAAATTTGTACTTTATGGGTCTATATATAGGTTATGCCTATTTAAACTCAAACATCTAGGGCCACTAAATAAGTTGAGATCAAATGGAGTCTGTTTGCAGAATTTGACTGAATAACAATAAATCTCCCCGGCATCAATGCTGGGAAGAGCTATAGCAATGGGGACTTGTGTTGCAAAAATTGGAGTTATTACTACCCTTAAAATAAATAATTTAAAATAAAGCTACTGAGTGCTTACTCTGTGCCAGAGATATGTTAACAGCTATAAGCATTATATTTCATTTAATACTGGTAACAACCCTATGAGATAGGTACTATTATTATGTTTTCTTTTTATAAAAACTTTGAGAGATTAAGTCATTCATCCAAAATCACAGAAATCTGTAAAACAGTTCTATCAGATTTCAAGGTTTCCGACTCGGCCTACTTTATCATCTTTATCTTGTGGCCCAAGTCTCTAGAACCCACCCTCTTCCGGTCTCGTTGCCCTCTCTAGTCCCAGAAGTGAACGGAGCACTTTTTCACATCAGGATTTTGGTACTTACTGTTTAAGCGTCTTCTCCAGTTTGTCTCATGCTAGATATCGACTCTAAAGTACTTCTCCTTACCTTACTCTGACATCATTATGTTTTATTTCCATTACAGTATTGTGCTGGTTAGACTTAGAAATTATAATTTTTATCTCCCCACGAGACTGTAATCAGTTGTATCCTTAGTCTCTTATTCACTGAATGAATAAATGAAACAGATTATACTGCTCGGCCTGGAGGTCAGAGACAGTATTGTTATATTATTACACTAACAGGGCGTCTGTATTCTACCTTAGTATATTGGACCTACTTAGATAGACTGCACATTCCCTATGTCATTCCCATCTTGATTTATTACAAGTCTTTTGTCGTTCCAAAACTCACTAATTTAAGACTATTACGGCCTCTCCTGGGAAGAAGTTTAACAGTCTCCTGCTTACACAATACGTCCTGCAGAGGACGGTGTAGCAGGAGGCCTCCTTCTGTGCACATCCGCGTACTAAGAGAACAAACACAGAAGTAGGAGAGTGGAGTAGAGAGGTGGGAAAGCGGAAGGGGCGTGGCCTCCCACAAGCCCGCCCACCCAGGGAGACTCTCCTCCCTCGCTCCGCCCTTTCCCCCGCCCGCGCGGCCATGGCCATTCCCGGCATCCCCTATGAGCGACGGCTTCTCATCATGGCGGACCCTAGAGATAAGGCGCTTCAGGACTACCGCAAGAAGCTGCTGGAGCACAAGGAGATCGACGGCCGTCTCAAGGAGTGTGAGTGCACCTTTCTTTCCGTATAATCTCGTACCTGATCGCGCTTCTGTCTCTGATAAAGCAGCGGCCTTTGACTGAGTCAGGCAGCCGCGCTCCGAGGATGGGAAGGCCTTGGTCTGGGAATAGGCGCTTTGTCATCCGGCCCTGAGTTTGGGAAGCAGAGCCTCTTCGGGCGTGGAAATGGCCCATTCTGGTTCAAGTGACAGAGAGAACAACCCCAGTTCTGAGATGGAAGTGGAAGAGGACTAAAGGAGCTGTGGGCAAGCAGCGGGCCAGGGATGTTTCTCCGGTTGGGATGCAAGGAGGGCAGTCCCAGGACCCTGAAGGAAATAGACTTGAGTCATGGAAACTCAAGCAACATGAGACCCGGGTGTTGACTTGTTAGTGCAGTGGAAAGCCGGACGCGGAGCTTGAGAGGAGTCCAGTGGTCGTGATAACCCGTCTCTTCTGTCCTCTTGTTTTTTGAGTTGTACGGCTTGCAAGTTTCTCTTAGCTCCTGAGCTATTAGGACACTCAGATTTTTTTCAACTTTGCACCTTCAATGAAAAGGAAGACTATAAATTCTGTGGAGAACTACACCTATTGCCCTTATTTTGAGAAATGGTCAACTAACTCGTTTGTCTTTCGAATTTGTAATCGCAAATCCGGTAGCATCGGTGTCAATATCTGTTAATATATTTTAACGCTCCAAGACTAAGTCAGGAAGAAGAAAACCCGAACAGATAGATCGTAAACAAGGAAACTGAAACAGTAATAAAAAATTTCCCCAAAATCAGTAGTTATTGAAAGAAAATGCTAATAAATATTTGTGGTTTAGCAAGAAGAAAAAAGGTAAGTATGTAATTTAAAAGACGAGTAAACAAATACCGGCTAAGTAAAAATATGGTGCTAACATTTTGTCTTTAAACATGTCACCTACACATTACATTGTTTTGTGGTTTGATATAGTTAGATTTTAAATATATGTAAAATGATATTTAGTGGCTTTAACTCATTCAAATTAGTGTTTAATTAAGCATTTTCAAATTATTTCAGTAAGAGAACAATTAAAAGAACTAACAAAGCAGTATGAAAAATCCGAAAATGATCTGAAGGCTCTACAGAGTGTTGGACAGGTAGGTCAAGGAGTTGGTGGTGCAGGGGTGATGGTAATGTGCCTTGTTTTTAAGCTATTAGCAAAAAGTAATGCTTTTTTCTTTCTTAGATTGTGGGTGAAGTACTTAAGCAGTTAACTGAAGAAAAATGTAAGTGGATTGTATTGTTAAATAAGAGTTAAGATCCCCTCTACCATCTTTTGAAATGTTATTTTACTGACAGTAATGAAGATAGATTATACTTTTTTGTAGACTGTTTTCTTTCAACTGTTGTCTTCTTGGAAGACAAATAAAATAACCTGCCATCCATTGATGTGGATATATTTATTTTTATTTTATATTTTTCAATTTTCTTGCATTTTCTTCCTCTAGTCATTGTTAAAGCTACAAATGGACCAAGATATGTTGTGGGTTGTCGTCGACAGGTAACACTTTTCATTTGTACATTGATTTATAACTGATAAAAATGCTTTCATATAATTTATTTGACTCTTGAGGTAAGCAGTTCAGGCATTAATTCCATATCCCTTGAAGTGATTTTTTTTTTTCAGCTAATTATTAAAAAAGACTAAAGTCAAACCACGTGCTTTTTGACTTCTGGTATTTTTTACTATACTGTATTGCTTCTGTCATCTCTTAACATTTAGAAATCAAAGAATTTTAGAACTGGAAATACCTCAGCACATTTTATTTTGATGTGTTTTTTGAAAAGGTCTTAAAAGTATTAAACCCTATCAGCTACCTATGTTTCATATTTTAATATTCAGAAACATTACTTATATGCTCTATTATAGCCTAAACTGATTTTGTATGCATTTGTTTCCAATAGACAACTTGAAATAACTCCATATTTCATTTTGCAGTCATCAAAAATGGGGAAAAAAAATAACTTCAAAACATTCAGCAGTCTCTGAAGCCAATCTTATGTACTTACTACCCAATTCTTTAGGGTATATCCTTAAAACATTCTTATAAATTCATTTTAGAGCTTTTCCTAGGTATTTGTTAAATATATGCCTAGGTTCATGTTTTTTAAACATTGGTACAAAGTACATGACTAGAATGAAATTTACTCCAGAATGAAATTATGGTGCTTTCTTTGTAACATTTCATTTTTAAACATGTCGCCTACAAGTGACATTTTTTCATTTCTGATTTGGTATAGTTGTGGATACAAAATATAAGTAATTGAAATCTTAGAGGAGTTTTGCCTGGCATATAGTATGACAAGCGTGACATTTTCTGAATCAAAGTATTAAATGCCTAGACTGAGAAAGGATTTTTATGTCCTTTTCAAGGCCTTCTGGATGCTAACAGTTGACATTGCTAATATAATTCATGGTTAGAGGAGGGAAAGAGAATATTTGCAAATGCAAAAAATATTAGAAAAGCCAGAGTATATATTCCCTATAGATAGAAATGTTGATAAGCTTCATATTGATCTCTTTTTAACTCTTTTTTAAAAGTACATTACTTACTGGCAATATTTTTCCTCAAAACTAGTGTTTTGTTTGTGTCTACTTTATTTCAGTTGACAATAAAGCCTAAAATTAAGAACTTTGAGCAAAATCCTATAAAAATTCATTAAATTTATATGATTCTGAAATCATTGGCAAGCAATTTTTTAAACTATCAAAAGTTATTTTAAAGAAATAACACAGTGTGAATCTGCTAGATAGATTCTATCCAATTCTAGACAAATAAGTTAGCCTGCATAAGTATTCCAATAAATTGTTTTGTATGATTTAGCCTAACATATTGTGTACTTAGTGTAGTGTCTGGCACCAGGCAAAGGCATGAAGGGTCATTTCTGGCTGGGGTTTTTTTTTTTTTTTTTTTAACTATAAGGGGAAACTGTAATTTCTCCCTTATCTCCTTATGGTTAAGTAACACATTCTGCCCCAAAGTAGTAGTTTTAAAAATGACTCTAATGGACTTTCCCAAAATGTTTCTAATGGATTTCTGCATAAATGCTGAAGTCACTCTACTTATTACCTGAATCAAATTAATAAGCAAAACTAAGTTAA
Source organism: Solenodon paradoxus (assembly GCA_004363575.1). Classification (NCBI taxonomy): domain Eukaryota; kingdom Metazoa; phylum Chordata; class Mammalia; order Eulipotyphla; family Solenodontidae; genus Solenodon; species Solenodon paradoxus. The sequence goes on from RJWH01001399.1 coordinate 319,677, forward strand.
ATAGTGAGCTTTGAAAAATATCCGAAGTCCATTCCTTTTTCAAAAAACAAGGCCACGTGGTGTCTTCAAACTTTCTGTATTAGTGATTTTATACTGATATTGCATACACTCCCTATTTTAAGGAACAGATGTAAATAATGTTGAGGTTACTTTTATAAGCCTTTCTATTAATATGATATTTGTAATTTAATATTAGTGTTACCTCTTGAAGGATAAAAATGATTATGTGGTATGATTTTGGCAAAAGTATGTTGCCTCCCTAAATATTTTTATGGGAATGTAGCATTCCTTTGAACTTACAATGTGGAAAAAATAGAAACCTTTATAACGTTCAATGATTATTTGGCTTCTAAGTATTGTTCTCTTGTTAGAGCGTTAATCCACTTTTAAGTGTTTATGTAACACCTTTTCTTTTTACAAAATTAGCTTGACAAAAGTAAACTGAAACCAGGAACAAGAGTTGCTTTAGATATGACTACACTAACTATCATGAGGTAGGTTTACCTTTATTTTCATAGGGAAAATTTTATCCAGAATATATGCTTCTTGAGATCACTGAACATTTTGCCATTTTTTTCCTTTCACCAATTTTTAATTAATTTAAACACATTTTTCTAAGATAAGTCATTTTTGTTCTATCTGTAGGTGGAGAGAAAATAGATCTTTTAAAAGAATAATACATACCTTTCCATTACAGATATTTGCCAAGAGAGGTAGACCCACTGGTTTACAACATGTCTCATGAGGATCCTGGGAATGTTTCTTATTCTGAGATTGGAGGGCTATCAGAACAGATTCGAGAATTAAGAGAGGTTGGTAATGTATATGCTTTGTTCCTGACCTGACTTGTAAATAGTTCTGGTTTTAAGATACCTACAGGGAGAAAGAGAATGAAAAATTACTCTTTGTCCAAAAAGTGGGTATCAAATATTATGCATTTAAATTCTTTTTTAGAGAATCACTTGGTGTTAGAAAAATCCTACTCTTTTGGTGACAGAGAAGAAAAAGCTAAGAATAATTAATAGAATCTGATGCCCATCTATCTATGGTTTTGATTATCATAATAAGTTACTTGGGTCAGAGCACATTCGGATAATGTGTAATACATTTTTCTCAAAACCCCGTTAATGTTAGCTTCCTACTCTTATAGTAGCGCATATTACTTTACCTTCAATGTTTTATTTTGATGACATTTGAGAGAAATAGAGGCTTGGTGCACCCTGGTGGAGTAGCCGTTAGTTCAATTGCCTCCAAAGGAGCTAAAGCCACATACCTCTGGATTTGAGTCCCAGGTCATCCAGTGTACAACTAAATAAAAATAAAATGCTCTTCCTCCTCTCCTCCTGCTTGCCTGCCTGCTTATCTTCATTTCTGCCTGTAGCTTTCCTTTGATAAAAAAGAAAAAAAAAATACAGGCTTTGGAGTGGTTTAAACCTTTTAAACTTTTAGGTGAAGAATCTAACAGCATTTTCTTAATAACATAGATGGCTTCTTAACAATTTTCTTTAAAGCAAAGTACATTGTCTTCATCCTAATTTAGCATGGAAATATGTAAGAATGAATGAGGATAGTCAGAATGACATATTTAAGCCCTAAGCCAGTAGTTCTCCAAATTCAGAACATTACGTTTTCCAGTGACCTTATTAAAAAGACAGATTTCTGAACCTTATGCATAGTTTTGATGTGGTAGATTAGGGGTGGAGCATGAGTTAACATTTATTTAAACAAGTATTCCAGGTGTGTATGAAACCAATTTGTTTTTTGACCATACTTGAGTCCTAAGTATAAATAAAATACTATTCTCACATTTTAAGTAATGAAAGCTCAATAGAGGAAGAACAAGTGCTTTGTGCAACTGTGGAAGCTTGTCTTTTACAGTGATTTGCTGCATCAGCAAAAATGATTTACCCCCATCTCTCTCTCATACATATACCCCCCTCTTTTCCATCTATAGACACTTAAGATTAAATACTCATTTCTTACACTTTTGTCAGATGCTAAGTTTTTCTAATTGTCAATTTTCTTTCCTTGCATCAGTCTTAGTAGGATATTGAGAGCAGAGCATATTAGTTCTTTTTAAGGCTGCTATGGCAAAATGCCAACATGAAAATTTTGTGTATCTTTTTTTTTGGTGGCAGTTATAAAATTATAAATTTCCCCATTTCATAAATCTTTGTTTCTAACTGATTTTTTTGTAGTGTAATTTTTACATTGAGGTATAATTTACATTCATTAAAGCATATGGATTTTAAGTATATGTATTGCTGATATGTATTTTGATGAATTATATACCCCTATTGCCATCACTAGTCAAGTATGTGGGTTGTTAAAATAACCACACAGTTAATTTTAAAAATTTTTCAGATTCGAGAGATATCTTAAATCTAACTGTAGAAATGCCTCTAATGTAAGTGATTTTATATAGCATGGAATTCTAAATCTGTTATAAATTACGATGTGAGTCTTAATATTTTACTTAAAATTTAATTTGAAAGTACTTAAAAATCTTAACTAACTTTAAGAAATATGCAACTTCTTTTATAGGTGATAGAATTGCCTCTTACAAACCCAGAATTATTCCAGCGTGTAGGAATAATACCTCCAAAAGGCTGTTTGTTGTATGGTCCACCAGGTTGGTATTAATGCAGCTCTGCCCTACTAATAACTGATTGGATTAACTCACACACAAAAAAAGGAATTTAATGTGGGCAATTTCAACCTCCACTCTTTTCGAAATAAGGAAGAAATAGGAAATACGTGTCTTAGGCACACTTAATCCTCTGTGCCTTGTAATGTATTTATCTTAATACACCTGTGATTCTAGTGCAATAATCCTCAAAGTGTGCTTCACAGACCACTGGATGCTCCTGAGACACTTCAGGAAATCACGTCAGGGAATCTACAAGTTCAAAGCTTACTTTCATAAAATTAAGATGTTAGTTGCCTTTTTTACTCTGCTCATCTGTGTTGATGGTGGCAGAAGCAATGTGTCATAAAATTGCTGGTGCCAAAGCATGAATTAATAAAATCACTGACATGAAATACTAGTAGTCATTGTGGTCTTGACTGTTTACGCTTGTAGTATTCTTTAAAAATCCTAATTTTACTTTAAAATATCCTTGGTGAAGTAATAAAAATTATTAATTTGATCAACTCTTGATCTCGTGTATTCTGTGTGAAGAAATGGAAAATACATATACAGTACTTCTGTTGCATATTGACTAGGCTAGTTATTTCTTGGACTAGCTCTAGAGTGATTATTTGAGTTGCCAACTGAATCAAAATGGTGTTTTCATAGAACACCATTTTTATTTGAAAGGCGAATCTGCACTTAATCTATGGTTATCAGACTGGTTATTGATTGTTTAGACTAGTTATTGGTTATCTAGAACACATTTCTTTTAAAAATGAGTGAAGTTAGCCTGTCATGTAACAGAAACAACTGACATCTGTAGCTAATGGTGAAATCTGAGCTTTCAAATGAAAATTAGATTTTTTGAAAATTACGTTTGTCACAATGAGCTTGACAGTTTTCTAATATGTTAATACTTAAACAACCTTTTCCAATGAGGTTGATGATATGAAACTTGTTTTGTTTGTATGTTTTTAAGGAAGAATCATCTTTATTTCTTTTGGCTTTTTACTCCAGCCCCAGGTTGTAAACCTAGGTCTTTGTGCTTTACATGGTCTCTGTGCCAGCATTTCAACCACTTTAGCCACACTCCACAAATGTGATATATTTGGAAGATTTGTTTAACTCACTGAACCCAAAATTTCCAAATAGCCAGTACTTGAACTTGATGATGTGATTATAATATATAGATCCATTCAGCATGCCAGTGGATTTTAATGTAATAGAAGTTTTCATTGTAGTCTGTTTGTGCTTAAAATGCAATGTAGAGGCATTTAAAAATTGTTTTTAGATTTTTACTCATGTAACATTTGTATATAACAAGTTTCAGGTATGCTACATTATAGTTTGACATCTGTTTACTACTTTGAAATTTTAAATGAAGATTTTATTTAGGACATAGCTTCCATTTTTCAAAATTAACTAGCCAAAGGTTTACATTTTTAAATTTCTTAATGGCTTTTAAAAATGTTTTACTATCCATCTAAGTCAGATTTTAATTTTTAGGTACAGGAAAAACACTCTTGGCACGAGCTGTTGCTAGCCAGCTGGACTGCAATTTCTTAAAGGTAAAGGGAAAATTCATTTTGTACTTTTTGAAATTAAGTTTTATTTGAATTGCTTAATGTTGTTTGAATTGAATTTACCTTAATGTTTTTCTTTTAATTAGGTTGTATCTAGTTCTATTGTAGACAAGTACATTGGTGAAAGTGCTCGATTGATTAGAGAAATGTTTAATTATGCCAGGGACCATCAGCCGTGCATCATTTTTATGGATGAAATAGATGCTATTGGTAAGAATAACGCCTCTTAATATTTATTTTAAACTTTTCTTGAAAGTGCTAGGAAAAATTTTTTGTGCTCTAAAAGAACATTTCCCCCTTCTTTTCACTTCTGATTGCAACTTGAGTGAAGAAATAAAATGAATTGGATGCTATTTTAAAAAAGATTCTTAAGAAAGTTTATTTCATAAATAACTCGACAGAATATGAAACATTATAGAAAAACCATTTCTAACTTTGTCAGTATGATTCTTACAATTTAATTTTTGTCCTACTCTTTCTTAACCCCAGACACTATCATATTCTATTTTGATGGTTACTGAAGAAAAGAGTAATGCAAGTGAGTTATTTTATCTATTATTTTAGGTGGTCGTCGATTTTCTGAGGGTACTTCAGCTGATAGAGAGATTCAGAGAACTTTAATGGAGGTAATTGGTTGAAGGGGGTCTATTAAGAAATCACTTTTAAATGAAGAACTAAACATTGGGTATTTGAAGGTCAAAATATATAAAATTTATTTTTATTTAGTAATTTTTTAACCATAACCACCATGTCTTTTATTAAGAGATTTAAGTAGCCATTGGATTTCCCTGAATAAAGTATTTTTATTGTAGTAATTATTCTACACATTAAAATAAGTTCCTATGTATAGGTTCCCCATTTCTTAGATATATTTCAGTGCACCATGCCCTCCACCAAATCACCAAGTGTTCTTCCCCATTGTCCAGTGGCTCTACCACCATTTAAAGTATGTAGCATTTAGATGAATACAATGAAATATGAAATTTGAAAATGTTGACAGTAATAAACACATTATCGGAATTTCTGGCAAGAAAATGACTACTAGAATGAGCAGTTCAGCCATTGAGATATTTAAACTGTACATTTTTCTTATATTGTGATTGTGATCTTGAGCTAGTTTTAATAAGACATGAGTAATGGGACTGGGGGCAATAATGAGTTATAATTATGTGTGAGGCTGTTCTAAAAATCAGTAATACCTTTCTCTTGATTTATTAATGAGAATGAGAGGAAACTAAAATTGCTTTGATAATTGAAGATGAAATTGGGATATTAAAATATATATAAAACCTTTCCCCACCTACTTTTCATTCTAAATTCTATGAAAATGACACAAGATCCCAAATTTTTGCACCTGTACAAATTGCTACTAGTTAGTAGTGTCAAATCCTTTCTCAGTAGACTATTGGAAAACTAGTCTTCAGAAATTATATTGATATGCCCGGAAGATACACAGGATTCTTAAATTAGTTACAGTTTTTTGGAAATCTGGAGTTGAGGTTTTTTAAAGTAATGCAAATAGTAGTTTGATTTATGTAACCAATACGTTGTCACCTGATTGATATTTTGGGTTAGAAATCAATATTGTCTGGTTAATTGTATTTTAAAGAGTTTGTTGAACAGAGTTAGATTTTCAGCGTTTAGGAACATTTTAGGGATTGAAGGAGATGTTTAATTTTTCAGTATTTTTATATATAATAAAATTATTTGAAAAGATGTTTCTTGAATTTATAGAGAAATCATTGTATTTGGTTTTTCTAATGTAATTTTATGCCTAACGTACCATTAAACACTTTATACATTAAATTTTATTAGTTTTTTCAAAGTAGTTGCTTGAAAAATAAAATTATAAATTAGATTACATAATTTAGTTTCATAATTCTTGAATAGATGGAAGACTTCAGATTTATTAAAACTGATAACTATAAAAAGGTACATAGTTAAATAACCTTGAGAGCGGAAGGTCTCTTTATGTAGGAGGATAAAAATAAGATTCCTCAAATGATCATTCTGAAGGTCATCTCTGTAGGTTAATACATTTTATGGACTTAGGCATATAAAAATTGAGTGCTCTGTATTTTTTAATGGTTGAGCTGTTATATGAAATTTATTTTAGTTTTATTTGCAAATATATTCTTAGTTACTGAATCAAATGGATGGATTTGATACTCTACATAGAGTTAAAATGATCATGGCTACAAACAGACCAGATACACTGGATCCAGCTTTGCTTCGTCCTGGAAGATTAGATAGAAAAATACGTGAGTTAAGTTTCCTTGTCTGCTATTTATTTCCCTTCTGTGCCTCCTCATGATCCCCTGCTTTGTTTTAAAAACAATACCCTTACTGGGAAAAAAAATCGAACTTGTAATTTTTTATTTTCAGATATTGATTTACCAAATGAACAAGCAAGATTAGATATTTTGAAAATCCATGCGGGCCCCATTACAAAGCATGGTGAAATAGGTAAGGAAATAATTTTATATGTATTTTTTATATGTATTGGGAAGTGAAGTGAAATGTTATTATCACTTAGTCTATCAAATCTAGTTTTAAATCTAACAAACATGATGGTTTTAAACTCAGCTAATATTTATTGAGAACTCACTGTATGGAAGGAATTGTGTAAGTGCTAAGTATATAGCAGTGACCAAAACAGACAAATCCCTGCCTTATAAAATGACATTCTTATCAGGAAAGCAGATAAAGTAAAATATATCAAATGCAATAGTGCTGTGCAGAAATAAAAAGCAAGAAAAGGAGAGTAGGTAATGTCAGGAACAGGCATGAATATATACATTTTTTAAATATGGGTGGAAAGGGGGCAGAGAACTCCTTACCAAGAACATGATTTTTAATCAATGATTGGAAAAGATGAGGGAACTAGGTATGATTATTTGGGGGAAGATCATGCTGAGTGAATAGCAAGTAAGAAATCCCTAAAACAGGTATACGCCTGGAACAGTCCAAGGAACAAAGAAGAGGCTAAGGTGTCTTTGACAGAGTAAACAGTTGTTGCAAGTGAAGTCATAGAATAGTGGAAACCAGGCATGCTCTGGTGGCTCAGGATGGGAGGGAGGGAGGGTGGCAACCAAAATAATAAACAAAATTGTTTCCTTCTTGTCTTCTTTCCCTAAAATACTTTCTCTTCCTCTCCTTTCCTCTCAAAAAAAATTATATATGTGTATGAATGTATATCTGTATGAACCAGATTCATGGCGTTTATTCCTGAAGTTACATGGATGCCATTGGAGGATTGAGAACAGAGGAATTACATGATTTTATTGTTATTTGTAACTTTTTAATAGGAAAAGAAATATTTAGAAGTACAGAGATATGAATATAATGAATTAAATTCTAATACCCAGGTACTTTTTGCCCAGCTTCAATAGTTAACTCTTAGCCAATCTTGTTTTAGCTATAATCTTTCATATGTGTTAAATTACATCATTCTGGCTGCATGTAGAGGAATGAGAATAGAAGCAGGTGGATCCAGTTAGATATTATTTCATTCAGTAACCCATGCAAAATATGATAGCTTGGTCCATTGTGGTACCAAAGTCTTTTAAAATAATGAAATTTGAATATATTTTTTAAATAGAGGTGGCAGAGCTTGTTAATGAATTGGATATGAGGATGCGAGCTAGAGAGTCAGGCAAACTTAGGTTTTTGACCCATGCAACTAGAAAGACGAAGTTGCCATCAGTTAAAAAGAGAGAAGACTGGGAAGATTAGTTTTTTAAAAGGAGAATAAGCAATTTTATTCTGTAGATAGTAAATTTGAGATGCCAGTTCAAAGTTGTTGCATCAGTAGTTTGCTGGATTTCTACTTAGAATAAAAATGAGGATAATATCAATATAAAATTGTTTTTATTTTTAATTTTTTTTAAAGGAAAGATGCAGGCAGGTATGAAGGTGGGTAAGTAGGCAGACAGGAAGAGAGAGGAGGAGGCATTTTATTTTTTATCTTTTTTGGTTGTTCCCTCTGACTCAGGACCCTAACCCTGGTCTTTGGGATGTACATTGTCTGCACTCCTTCAGAGGTGGCTGACCTAACAGTTACTCCATATGGGCATACCATAAAATGGTTTTGAAAGTCTTTGAGATTAGATGAGATTTCTGAGGAAATGAATGTGGATAGAGAAGATCAAAAACTGAGCTAGTCCCAACATCAAGATGCTGCGATGAAGATCTGACAGAGAAACTGAGAAAGCACAGCCTCAGAGAAGTCAGAAGCTGGTTGTGTCCTGGAAGATACGTCCCTGTCAAATGCTAGCAATGGGTCAGATAAAAATGGACCATTGGATCTACCCTGTGGAAATTATTGATGACCTTAACAAAAGTAGTTTCTTTGGATTGATGAAGTAAAAAGCTACTTCAAATGACTTTCAGAGAGAGAGGGAGGAGAGACATTGAGCTTAGACTTTTCTTTTGATGAGTTCTGCAGTAAAGGGGAGCAGGAAAGAAATGGAGATGGGGATTGGGGGGAAGTTTTGTTTTAAGATGGAAGCACTTAGCATACTTTTTTTTTTTAATGCTATGGGAATGATCTCAAAGACAAATTAAAAATGCTTTCTTTATTAAGATGGGGTGGCCTCATCGATGATGCAGACTTTTAAATTATGATCTTAGATTTTTCATTAATAGGAGCAAAGGTAGATTATATAGATTCTGATAACAGGTTCTCAAATGGTAGGAATTTGTGTTTTTCTACAGAATGCTTTCATTTTCTCAGTGACGTGGGAAATAAGCAAATTCATGGTAAAAATGAGAAAACATTGTAGAGCTTTGAGGACAGGAAAAGTTATGAATTAGTTACCTATAGAAATGAGAGGCTATGCCGGGGTAGAGTTCAGCAAATCATGACTTGTGGGCCAAATTCTATGTACCTAAGATTTTTGTTAGATTTTGTTGCAGCATAGCTACTTCCATGCATTTATATATTGTCTCATTGTCTCACTGCTTCCCTAGTACAACAGCAGAAATAAGTAGTTTTGTCATACTATGTGACTGCAGAGCCTAAAATATTTACTGTTTGGCCCGTTGCAGAAAGTTTGCTGTCTCCTGCACTAGGGAAGTGTAGTTTAATTGCCAAACGGCTTTTAAAAACCTTTCAAAGTTAGTTGTCTAAAATTACTAATAGTCGATTGCTTCCTCCTAACTTTCTCTTTGCTCTATGAACTGAACTCTACTGTTGTCTATAGGTTTCTTCCAGTACTGAGCTCTCACTGGATAGCACATACTATGCTAAATGGGAATTCCTGATCTCAGGAAGCTTACAAAACACTTGAACCTAAATAATGAGTATCTGTATGATTTCTGATACTATAGCTTGCCTGACAAAGAGGGTCTATCTCTCATCAGAGTTTTTCACATTGTAGTATGCTATGCTCTCTCTTTTTTTCTCTCCCTGTTATATATCAAGTCCATAGTTGCTATCTCAAAACTGTCAGCTTTTCATTTCAAGTCTGTCAGGTGGATAAAAAGTATACTTCATTATCATTGTTAACATGTTACCTTACCACTTGGACAGAAACCAGAAAAACTAGCCAATTCTTGTTCTGTCATTTAAAAATTTTTTGTGATAAAATTAGGTCAGATGACTATTTTTGATATCTTTTCTATTTTTTTATTAAATTTCATTGTGGTTATAATTTGAGTATTTGAGATTCAAATTATAGTTTGATTTTTTTTTTTTTTTTTTTTTTTTTAAGGAAAAGTGCAAGCAAGAATGAAGGCTTGCAGAGACAGGCAGGCAGGAAGAGAGGAGGAAGAAGCACTTGAGCTGTTCATCCTGGTTGTTTACCAGCCTCGGGTCATGAACCCAGCTCCTTGGGATGTTTGTGAACTGCTCTGGTGGACTTAACCGTTAAGCACCAAGGAGTGCCTTGCCACATAGACATAACTTTCATCGTGTAAAATCGTATTAAGATGCTTTTGAATCTTTTTTTTTTTTCTGGAAGGAGAGGTGCAGGTAGGAATGAAGGCAAGTAGGCAGGTAGGCAGGCAGAAGAGAAAGGAGGCAACATCTTTATTTTATTTTATTTTTTAGTTGTTCACACTAGTTGGTCATTTCTCCTGCCCCCTCCCCCCACCCTTGAATCCAACGGTATGTGACTTGCTCCTTCAAAGGTGATTGACCTAAACACTGCTGCACCAGGGTGTGCCTACTTTTGAATCTTAATGACATTTCCTATTTTCAAAGTTCCATAAATATCTTTATTTCTATTTTGTGTTTATTTCACAAAGGTATAGCTTTTTTTTTTTTTTTTTTGGCTGACATTATTATGGAATATTTTCAGAGATGATATCTAATTTATCTAATCCAAGGAAAGTGCTTCAGTTAAAATATTCCCCACGGGCATAAATTTTTTAAAAGGTATCTGTTTGTTTTTTCACTGATTTCAGTGTTTTTTCCTTAAAAGATTATGAAGCAATTGTGAAGCTTTCAGATGGATTTAATGGAGCAGACCTGCGAAATGTTTGTACTGAAGCAGGTAAAGGTTTAAAGTATAATTTTTACTATTGATTTTGATTTAATTTAGTAAAAACGTATTGGTTTGTCTAAAAGCAGAGCCTGGGCTTAACAAGGATTTGGTGTTTGTGGTTTTTGGAATTAATTTCAAGAAGAAAATGCAAGCTATTACAAGGGTGCACTGTTACACTACCCAATATACCTCACCCCCAACCCCTGCTTTTTTTTCTTTTGAGACCTCAGAGTAACAAACAATGTCTTTCATAATTACACAGTTTGGAGATAAGATCATTTATTTACTAGCTCACTACTCCTACTGTATGAAATTTGCCCTTGGGGATGTTAACAACTTTGCCTTCTAGATGCCTTAGGGGAGAATATGAAAAGATTTGCATGTGAAAGGAAGTAAATCTGAGACTGTAAGTATTTAGTAAGGTCTTGTCACACTTACTACTGAAATCCTACTGGGTCAGTACCAGAGGTATCTGCTACAAGATGGATAGCATGTTTACTGATACTGGTCTGCTAGCAATAAGCTTTGAAAGGTTGATTTGTGAATTTTGTGATCAAAATTGTATAAAATGTAGTAGTTTTTAAATATAACTTTCTCTCTGGATTGTGTGATCCTGTTTTTATTTCTGGTACCAAGTGGCTTTAAAACTCTACAGAGTCATTTTAGTCTTTGTTTTCCACGTTGAATCTTAAAATTGAAAAAATTAACTTCTACATTACTTTCTATAGTGACTTTCATAGGTTGCAGGTGAACTTTATTTTCTTGTAAATTCAATAGTGTTTAAGAGGCTGCTTAGGCATAATCTCTTCATGGATATATTGTGATTCAATATCTGAATCAAAGATCTACAGATCTAGAAACTCAGTGCCATTCAGTAATTATGCTCAAAAAGACTTACTAATAAAATATTTAAAAATAACTTGTCATGTGGCTTGAACTACACCAAGTAATTTATGACATCTTTCCAGAATCTACACTGAATCAAATTATCATAAAAATACTTTGGTGAAATTGGAATATAAACAAAAGTAGTGTCATATCTTAAATGACTGATAACAAAATATGATGATTCTTTTTTATTTTTAGTTATTTCCCATAAAGAGCTATAACTCCCATATGGATTAAATAAAATTTTAGCTTTTTAATTGGGTAGGACATTTACCTCTGGAAATATGTAGAAATTTCTTGGTTTTCTTTTTATTAGAATTTATGCCTGTTTTGTTAACTTTCTGTAAGTTAAAATATACTTTATTTTCTTTTTAATTAAAATCCTGTGATTATTATCCTTTTAGGATTAGACTCTATGCTGATTCACACAACAACTAAACAATGATTTGGAAACACTCATGAGGGCTGGAAAAATAACTTCTAATTTACTTGTAGCCTTCTAGACAGGTTTTAAAACTTAAATTTTGAAAAATCAGCTTCCAGTTACCTGATATCTGAGTACAGATATTTTTAAGACATGTACAAATCTTAAAAGGGAAGTTAGGAATTTAGCCTTTGAAATCTTTTCTTACTCCTCATTTTATATAAGTGAAAGTTAAATATAAGCAGATCCTAATGGGACTATTAGTAGGGTTAATTTAAATAGATGGTGATGCTTTACCAGCTATAGTTTATCATGAAATTAGGATTATATCAAAATCTGGGACCATATCCATGATATAACTAATGTTAAAAACTGTTACCCCTTTGTTAAGTAGTATTTGTTAAAAACCTGAAAGAAAAAATTGAATTGTGATGCTAGAATATGAAGTATATAAAAATATCATTTTGTGTATAAATTTTAACATAAGCATAATAGCACATATAAAGCCATGCCTAAACAGCCTCTTTAAACACTATTAAATTTACAAGAAGTCTTAAAATAAGGCCAAAGATAAAAAGAGGAAACCGTATATTGTGATACCAAGAAGAGTTCATCTGTATGAAAGTCACTATAAAAAGTAGTGTAGAAATTATTTCTTCCAATTTTTGTTAAAGCTCATTGTTGGCTCTCTTTACATTCCTGTTCTCTAACCTTTTGATTATTCAGAAGGAATGCCTATCAAAATTACTAGAGGTGTTGTTTTTCCAAGCCACACATGTGTGCCCTCCTTCCAGGGAATTGCTGCCTATAGAGTTAAGAAACTACATCTTAAAATGTATATATGTTTTGTTGCTAGTTGTGGGGTTTTGCTAGTTGTTGTTGTTTTTCAAGCCGTGATTGGATTAGGGATTATGTGAGCTGAATTTTAAATATTCACATAATAGTCTTACTGTTTGTGGTTTGGATTTATCTCACTATAGATATGAAATATACAATGATAGTGGGTTTTAACAAATTAGTAGTGTCTCAGAAGTAGTAAGTCTAGGTTTATTTACATTTGCTCCCTAGAATTACATTATTTAATTTAAAAAGATGTTTGTGCTATAATGGACATATAACATTTGTTTCAGGTGTATAACAATGATTTGATGTTTGTATATATTGCAAAATGATCATCATAGTAAGTCTACATAAGACCACCACCATACATATTTACAAAAGTTTTTTTTCTTCTAATGAGACCTTTTAAAATCTTTTAGCAGCTTCCAAATATATACTGCAGAATTATTAATATAGTCACCACTTACACATTACATAATCTCCAGGACTTAACTTATTCTGTAACTGGAAATTTGTATCTTTTGACCACCTTTTCCATTACACACACACTTACACACACACACACATACACACACCCCTTAGTTTTCTTATAATAGATAAGCGATGCACGTATTATATATAGTAGTGATGTCATTTTATTTTCCACAGGTATGTTTGCAATTCGTGCTGATCATGATTTTGTAGTACAGGAAGACTTCATGAAAGCAGTCAGAAAAGTGGCTGATTCTAAGAAACTAGAGTCTAAATTGGACTACAAACCTGTGTAATTTACTGAAAGGTGTTTGATGGCTGCATGACAGATACTGGCTTAATGTAAAAATAAAGTTAAGGAGAATAATGTATGTATTGGCAATGATCTCATTAAAAGTATGAATAAAATATGTAAAAGTCAGTAATTCTACTTTTAAGATTGGTACAGAAGAAATTTATATGTTAATGTTGCATTTATTGCAGCAGAAGTTGTAAAAGAAGAGTGTGTTGAAGCTTTCATATTTGCTGTGTGAGCATTTTGTAAAACACTGAAATTGGTTTGAGGTTAGTAGTATGAAGAAGTATTTCTTATGCCTTATTTTATATCATTTGTTTTCCTCATCTTAACAAGTTGAATAAAATCCATTTGATTCAGTTCTCCTATATATTTTCGTGTCTTTTTTAAGAGTACACTTACTGTAGGTTCTGTAATAAGAACTTGAATAATGAAGATGAAATTGTGCTTAGAAGACAATCTTGTAAATTTTTTAAATAGTACAATGTTCATAGAGCATCTTGTTATATATAATATAGATGTGTATGTATGTCTATTTCTATATTCCTCCTTTGAGAAAGTTTATTTACTCTCCACCTACTATGATTAAGCTGTGTGAGTTAATTGAAATAGTACATGCACATTCACTAACTTTTTTTAGATTATGATTAAAAGTAATATTTACTAATAAGTGTTGACTTCTTTTTATTTATGTTAGGTGATAGTTCCTTTTTGAGATTAAGGTCTGGGCCCTTTTCCAAGAAAAATGTCATACATTTATACACACAATGTTGCATATACTAAAACTTAAGGAGATTATTATTTCCCGTGCTCATACATGGACTCTGTAGATATCTGTGGATACCAGGCTGAGTGTCTGATGTAGGGGATGCTGATGTCAGAAATGTTCAAAAGTTCTGTTACTATACACAATTCTTTCTCATATCATGTGGCAATTAAAACTGAGAAATTACAATTGGTAATCATCATTGGTTGTCACAATTGAGATTATCTTATTAAAAATGCTGTAAAAAGACTCAATTTCACAAACTATAAGTGAACAGTATATGATGTAGGTATTTATAGTCATTCGTCAAATTAAACTTACTAGAAGAGTATTGTATTCCTTGTTAAAAGGTAGAGAACACTGACACAGTATTTACATATTAGAAAAATGGAGCTCTCAAGCTAGCCATCTAATTTCAAATGGTTGGTTTATGTTAGCAGTGCATTTCATAAAAATAACAATATAAAAAATAGGATGTTTGCCAGATTTGCATTTTAGTTAATCTCTTGCCTTTTTAGTGACTTTTTAACAGAAATTTGTTGGTTAGAATCTTTACATTTTTAAGTGTATTTTCTGTCACTTCTATGCTTGACTTTTCTCATCTGTTTGAAAACAAAGGTAATAGTATCTTAGGTCCAAAGAAAGCATCATATACCTTTCATTAACAGTATAGTATTAACTCAAGCTCCTTTTTAAAAGATATTAAAAGCCATGTTAAAAGTAAAAGGGAATTTCAGTACTAAGCACCGTTTACCATAAGCTATAAATTGTATTTATTAGAACTTTTTCTATTTTCCACCCTTTCTTGAGATTTTCTAGTTGTCATATTGCCCAGAATTCTTAGAAGTTCACCATTCAATTTGCATAAAAGTGGCAGGTATTTCATTTTCTCTTATAGCATAACGATTTTAAGAACTCCAGATTGCTCAGGATTCTGAGAGGGCAGAAACTATATATTTCCCTTCGAGTGCCAGTTTCTAGTGGCTAGGATGTTTTGACCTTTCTTATACCAAAGAAGGGCTGTGCAAAGGACCGACCTAGTTTGGGTCGTCTACTCGCCTTTCCCAGGACCTTCAGTTACTGCTCCGTAACTGTCGTAGTCCCACCTCCTCCACACCCGAAGAGCTCCGACCGAAGCCCCACCCTCTCGCGTCTGCGCTCTCGCGAAGGGGTGGGCCGGCGGCGCGCTGACACCTGGTAGCTGCGAGGGGCGGGCCGAAGGCGAGCGTGGGCTGGGATTGGCTGGAGCGGAACGGAGAGGGAGGGGGAAGGAAAAGGAGAGACGGTTGTAGGGCTAGTGCTGTTGCCAGATCCTGGTCGGCCTGAGAGGCGCAGAGACGGGGAGGGAGACGGCAGCAGCATGGCGGCCGGGTACGAGCCGTCCAACCCTCCTCCTCCCCGCTTTCGCCGCCGTCGCCTCCGAAGTCGCTGGGATCCTTTAATCTGTGTGTGTTAGTTGGAAGCTCACTGCCCGCCCGTGGGGCCGGTTCACCGGCCCTCCCTTTCACCGCCACTGCCAGCCTGAGGGTCGGGCCGGCCGGATAACTCCCACTCCAGCACCAGCGCGCGGGCCCGGACCATGGAGGACGTGAAGCTGGAGTTCCCCTCGCTCCCACAGTGCAAGGAAGACGCCGAGGTGAGTCAGTCCGGTGACTGCCACACACAGGCCTCCCCTTGTGGCTCTTCGGCCAAGGGTTGGCCCCAGGCCTCGACCGTCGAAGCCACCAGCTGGGGGGCTTCTCGAAGCTCCTGGTGGAGCCTCCCTAGGAACGATGGGCTCTGACCGTGACTGAGTTTCGCTAACCTGTCCTGAGACCGCGGCGGAGGGGCCGCATTTCATTCGGGTCTTAATGACTGAAAAGCAGTCCTTTCTCGCCGAGACGGGGCGTGGAGGATTTACTTGGAGTTGGGTTTCCCTTTTATTGTCAAAGCAATACGAGGTTAACATAATATCACTTTGAGGAAGTGTTTGGTGTCATCCATTCACTGGTGGGAACTGTGTCCCGCGTGTGGAATAGACCTGGGCCATGTATTTGGAAAGTGCGCCTTCGAAAAGTTTCCCATAGTAGTTATTTTGTTTTTTTGAGGCAGTTATGACCCGAAGAATAAAATGTCACAAAGCTAGCTCATTTGACTTGGAACACTTCAATCAGAACGTGCCTATATAACTCTAAGCTCCTGATTTTTAATTTGGATTCTTTTTCATTCCACCTTACTTCTTCCTTTCCTAACGTTTGTTTGAGGTGTTTTTTTTTTTTTCTCTCTTCCCCTCTCCATCTATATTGGTTTAAAATACTTTATTGTATTCCAAACTACTAAATTAAAAATTCCTGAAGGCTAAATTGGTAACAGGACAAGGATACTCAGGCTTTTAGTGGGACAAAGAAAGAAAGAAATCTAAAATTTCTACTTTTAAGTGTTTTAAAAGTAATTGGAAAAATAAACTAAATTTTTAAGACAACATCGAATTTATACCAAATATTCTATTGTTTATCTTCATTTGGAGTTCATGTTTTTAATTGGAGGAATCTGTGGTAGTGAACCTTGAGAATTTTATGTTTTAGAAGTAGACTCTTAAAATAGGGAAAAGTCGATTTTAAGTTGGTTAAAAATGAGTTTACATTTTTTTCTGTGTTTAATATGGAATAATGTTGATGAGGAGTATGCTTTTATATCCTCAAAATAATTCCATAACTTCAGTAACAGAAGCATCCTAGATCATTTCTCCTTTTCAGGTGAAGAAATTGTATTTACAGAGAATAATTGATATGCCAAGGCAACACAGTAACACATGGCATAATGAGGACCCTGGTCTCCTGTTACTTCAATTCATTGCTTTTGTGATTTTTTTAATACACCTCCATTCTTTCCTGGTCTAAGCTTAAAAGTTCTAGTTTCAAGCACAAACACTGATTTTGTATTTCATCTTTCATTGTATAGAATGTCTTCACACTGCAAAAATTATGTGGTCTTTCTTGTTTGGGACAACTAATGTTTAATGCCTAACAGATAATGATGAAAATATTATCTATGGAAAGCCAGTTAATTCCTTATTTCACAGCACTGAATGTGTCTTCTTTTCTGGTTTTAAGTGAATAAAATCAGCTCATACTCAAACAAAAAACTTAACCAAAATGAAAAGAAGTGACTACATCTAGAAAGGTGAGGGTACAGCTGGTCTCAGGGACCTGACTAGACAGTGTTAAAAATGCATCAGAATGTCCTCTGACTCTCTTCAATGCTGTTTCCACTTTCTCTCTGGGTCTCTGTTTTTTTTTAGACTTTTTGCACCAACATCAAATTTGGCCATCATGTACTTCAGGGCCATAACCTTACAGAGCCTTCACATTGAAGAATAAAAGCACCTTTCTCCAAGTTTCAGTGTTTAAAATTTACAGCATTTGCCCAACTTAATGTGCTTATCTTTTAGATTAGTCTCTATAGCCAGGAAGGGGTGACTACAATGAAAGGCCCAGTCTTAAGACACATACCCACTTACTTGGCTAAGACAGTGACGTGTATCGTTGGTAGCCCTCCCACCAAAATTATAGTAGTATTTCCACATGTTAGAGAGTGCTTCTGGGTAGGCACAATCATAAATAACCACTAAATAGGACATATAGTTACTCATGATAAAGTGTTAATAAAACATGTTAATTTTCTAATTTTTGCTGAGACATGTAAAGTGTCAAGTTGTTATATATAGTTAGGATGACCAGCTGCAGTTTTTTTTCCATAGGAAACAATAAATAAAAAGTTAAATTGCAATCCAAATCTTGCTTAGTTAAAATGAATTCAAATAAAGGAATTTTAATGATCTTAATGATTGATATGATCAAATATGATAACTTCATCTTATAATTTCTATAAGAATAGTACTTCCAAGTATCTTGAAATATTAGGACAAAAAATACAGGACAGTACTGTGTTTAGCTGTGTTTAGGTCAATTTCCAAAAAGATGTCACATCTTTGTTTAAAACTTTTACATGTTTTCCCATTATTTTGAGAACTTTGATATCATTTTTAAAATCTTGTATAAGATCTAGCATCTGTCTGCCTCTAATCTCATTATGAGCTTCTCTTCCCCTTGCTACCTTCTCTGTATGCCCTATTCATAGTCATCTTAGGTCCTGAAAGCTTTTAAAATTTTCTCCCTACCTCAGGACTTTGCATTTGCTATTTTCCTTTGCCATAGCTTCCCTTGCCCTCACCTAATTAACTACTTGCTTATGGGTTAAATCTCATTTTAGGCATCATTTCTTCTGGAAAAACTGATTTTGCCCACTCCTCCCTTCTTTATCCCCAGACTAATTCAGTCACCTAGGTTTATAAGCCTCTCTGTAGCTCTTGGTACTTTTTTCCGTATTTTTGTAACAGTAAATCATATGTATAATTTGGGTAAATGTCTATTTTCCACGATAGATTAAAATTTTCTTAAGGGAGCTTAGTCATCAATAAGTTTTGGTCTTATTTGACACTTTCATTTAGCACATGGTCTGTATATACTATAAGCTTAATGAATTTGTTGAATTAATGAAGAATCTTGATTAGTTTTGATGGTAGTTTCCTGTGGCAAGATTACAATTGTTTTTAGATGTGAGGAATTAAAAAATGCCACTTATAGTAGTACCATTTTGAATGAATTAGTTGCATAGTTATGGCTGTTTTATAGTTCAAAAAATGTTTTATCTTCAGATAAAAAGCAAAATATAATTTAGCTGTAGTTTGGCAACTTAAATGTTACACTTTCCATTTTCCTTGCTCAATTTCCGTAGTACAGAATCACAAATAAGAATTGCTTAATATCTCTGACTGATTATCCTTCTCCTACTGCCTTTAAATTTAGAATTGTGCTTTTTTAACCTTACTGTAGAATTACCCAAGCAGCTTTTAAAAAATATCTGTGCTTGGCTTTCTCTGATTTAATTGGTCTGAAATGGACCTAGATAATTCTAATGACATACAGGTTTAAGAATAACTGATTTAGAAGTGACTTGTTTGAATGCTCTTCTGCCTTTTCATATTTCCCCAACCTTCTCATTTTCATTTGAGTGAAACTCTCCTTTGTTGCTTTGCTTTAAGCAAACCTTGAGCTACCTAGGCTGGGGTAGGAAAACTAAAGAAAAGGGCCTATTGTGTAGAAAATGACCACCAACCCCTTTTTTTTTTGAAGAGAGAAGCAAATACTAATTTTCTGTTTTGTGAAGTAATTCCAACTCAGATACAGTATCTGATTTTTTTTTTTTTCCCTGATTGCTCCCATACCCATGTAAAATTTGTGATCTGTTGGTATTTCTAAAAGTAAGTGTTTCAGTCTACCTGATCCATCTGATAAAAATTAAGTTTTTATTTTATATTATGGTTATAATCTGTATCTTTTGGGTGTGTTATATATCCTCTAATGTATTTATTTAATGCTATTTTAACATTTTAATAACACTTCATATATATTTTTATTTATTTTTTAAGCGAAAGTGCAGGCAGGAATGAAGGTGAGCAGGCAGGCAGGCAGGAGGAGAGAGGAGGAAAAAGCATATTATTTTATTTTATTTTCAGTAGTCATGCACCCAGCCTCCCCAAACTTGGGACTTGACCCCAGGGGTATGTGGCTTGGGCTCCTTTGGAGGAGGTGATTGACCTAATTGTTATTCCACTGGGACCCACCCATTTTTTCTATAGTCTAAGTGCAAATTTATAGATATTTAACTTTGCATTGTATGTGAAGGAAGGAGAAAGCTTAAAAGATTTTTTAATATGTGGTACTTTTAGCTTATATTAATGATTGAAGAATTTTTGCTGTAAATTAATTTCTATCAGAAGCATGGTGTGTTTCATAATTAGGGGTATTTTGATTTTGCTGGCTTTGGTTTAAAAAACAGTGAGACTACATGACTAATCATAAAAGTTTAGAAAATCAAGTCTGTTAACTACCAAAATAACTCAAAATGAATATTCATTGACATTTATGTTGAGAGTTTGCCCCATTAAGGCTACCATCCTTAAAGTGGATTTTAGGCAGTGTGAGCAGACAGATTGAGATTGCGTGTGGTACATGTAAGATTTGGTTATAAGAGATATGTTCAAACAGATGGATGTCTGGTACAGTAAGACTGAGAATGAATTATTTTTAATATTTTGATGTGGTACACTAAAGACAGCAGGTTTGGTAGACAGGGCAGGTTTAAGATTTGTTCTGTAGGTAGTAATTAGGATTCGGGCAATAAAGAAGGTTGATTATTGAGATCAGGATTTCATGCTAGCACCAGGAATAGTTCAGTTCTAAATGAAATTTTCTATGAGAAAAAGCTTTCTTGATTTCAAACAATTCATGCCTATTGGTCCTGATGCTCTCTAAAGGAGGTACATGCTTGTCTTTTCTGTGACTAGGACTGATTTTTCATTCTCTCCGATTATTCAACTTATTTTTCACTTCTGTTATCTTTGTTACAAAAATACAGCAGTAGTCCTTCACATTCTCTTGCGTACAATCTTATGGGAAACTAAAAACTTCTTTGAAATGTCTCGTTACTCTTAAAAATTTTGCATTCTATCCAATATGTTATGTTTGTCTTAATATAAAAGTGTTTTAAATTATTGGTCATTAAAGGGTTCCCTCCCCTCCTCCAAAAATTTTTTTTTTTGTGAAATTGGTATTCCAGAAAAATAACACATTTATTCTGTATCCATGAGTGCCTTCTGGCCAGACATTCCCTCAGATATAATGTACACCATTTCCATATGTGTGTTTGTGTGTGTGTGTGTGTGTATGTATACATCCCATTTTTATTCTTTCCATCATTCATAAATTAGAGATTTAATTTTAGGTAAACTCAGGAGTACACATATATTTAATGTATTTTTTTCCCTCACAGCTCTGACAAATTGCATCAGGAAGAACAGATTGTTAGACTATTTGAGAATCAGGTTTTAAAAGAAAGAAAAATGATCCATAAAATCTAGTGCCATGGAGCTCTGAGATGCACATCTATTGTGTGCTTATTCTATAGCAGTCGCTGTGTTCAATGTTAGGAGTACTGAAAATAAAATGACAGTGTGTGGCCTAAGTTCTTTAACAAATTTTCAGTATAATAAAAGTTATAATAACATTGAAAAGTTAAAGGAGTAGGTAAATGTTCTGCTTGTACAATTTGATTATATTATTCTCTGTTGGCTTGGAAATTACATACTTTTTTCTATTCTATTAATCTCTGTAAGTTAATCATTGTTATTTGATTTATTTAATATTTATTTAAAAATAACTATGTTTGATGTTCCTTCTTACATTGGAAGCCTGCTGTACAGTTAGTGATTGAGAGTATGGACTCTGGAGTCAAGACTAGTTGGAATCAATGTTAAGTTACTTTGGCTCTGTGCCTGAAATAGAAATGTAAGACAGACAATAATACATTTTCCTAAAAGAACGTTTTTTAGAAATTTCTTTACTAATAAATTATCTGCTGATAGTAAACTTTTTCTTTGTATGGAATTGTCTTTTATTTCATTCTTATTCTTTAAAGGTGATTTTCTTTGGAGATGTATTCTTGATTATTTCTTTCACCACTTTGAATATATTATTATTTCTCTGATTTATGGTTCCCATTCTTATAGTTGAAAAGTCAGAGTCAGTCTAGTTATCTTTGCTTTGTATATAATCTGTTCTTTTTTTTTTAAGAGATAAAATTTACTTAGAGTGTAGGCACAGATATTAAATGTGCAATTCAGTGAGTTTTCATAGATGTACCAGTATAACTACTCCTCTCAGATACAGATCATTTCTGTAAATATATAAAGTTATCTCATATTCATTTCCAGGTAGTCTCAACCCCAGCCCACAACAGGCAAATGAATATTATTTTGTTAACTGTAGTTTAGTTTTATCTACTCTTGAACTTCGTATAGATGGAATCATACAAAATGAACCCTTTGGTTTATTCTTTCAGTTAGATAGTATCTATGAAATTCATTTACATTTTGTGAGTAGATTCTTTTTTATCTTTTTGCTGAGTACTCTTTCATTACATGAAAATTACGTAGGTAGACATTTGAGTGATACGGATTATGATGAGTAAAGCTGCTTTGTATATTCTTGAACAAGTCTTTTTGTGGTCCTGTGTTATCATTTCTCTTTGGTAAATCCTAAGTGTGGAATTGCTAGATAATCGGGTAGGTATATGTTTAACATTTCATTTTACACTTCATCAGCAAATGTTTGAGTCCCAGACAGCATGCCCTGGTGGAGTAGCGGTTAGGTAAGAGTCCCAGTTGCTCCATATCTTTACTAACATTTGGTGTCGTCAGACTTTCTAACTGTAGCCATTAATGTTTATAAGTGTCTTGGTGTTTCTAATTTGAATTTTTCATGACAAATGGTGTTGAACATCTTTTCATGTGTTATTGGCCATTTATATATCATCCATGATGGTTGTCTTTTCATTTCTTTGCCCACTTTAGGAAATTGGGTTTTCACTTTATTATTGATATGTAGTTCTGTATTTTAGATGCAAGTCTTTTGTGATATATGTATTTTAAATATTTTCTTCTGGTTTGTGTCTTACTTTTTTCATTACATTGTATTTCATTAAGCCAACATTTTTGACTTTCACAAAATAATGTATTTTTTTCCCATGTACTCTTAGTGCCTTTTATGTCTTAATATCTTTGCTTTTTGTGGTTCCCTGGTGGACTAGTGGGTAAATTTGCTGCCTCTGGCTGAGCCAAACCATGTTTATACTCCATGGACCCAGGTTTGTGTCCTGGGGCTGGGAAAACAACGAAGATGAACAACTAAATTCAAACAAAACAAAACAAAAAATGCTTTTTCCTCCTCTCTCGCCCTTTCAGTCTGCCTGCGCCTTTCCTTTAAAAAAATTTAAAACATCTTTGGTTTTTTCATCTTACAAAGATGTTGCAGTTTTTTCTTTTAGAAGTCTGAACCTTTTTGCATTTATGTTTATACATGCACACTTTTTTTCATTCATTCAACAAGTATTAAGTGCCTGTTATTTCATAATTAAAAATAGATACAGCAGTGAAGTGTTAGAAGGCTCTGTGTTTGTGTGTGTGTGTGAGAGAGAGAGGAGAGAGAGAGAGACACCAGTTGTATCAAAATTTATTTTCCAGACATTTGTCCAGTTGTTCTAGCACCACTTGTTGAAAAGACTTTTCTTCATTGAGCTGCCTTGGTGTTTTTCAGGCAAATTAATTGATTGCATCTGTGTAAGTCTCCTGGACTCGCCCTACCTTGCTTGAAAAAATAAAGTGTACTTGATAACTATGATTGAGAGGATCCATTTTTTGGGACAACCTTATGGAATATCCTTATAATTAACAAAATGTTCCATTTGTGAAGTAGCAATCATAGTTTTAGAAGTCTAATTATAATATTAAACACTGCCTTAATTTTTTTTGAGATACTATTGATATTTATTGAGGTAACTTTGCTTTATAAAATAATTAAGTCCTTATGTGCAGGTTCCCCATTCCTCAGACACATGACAACCCATCTGACCTGCCACCAAAATACCGAAAGTTCTTCACCATTGTGCATTGGACCCCACCACCACTTGCCCGCATTCCTTGTCCCATTCCCTATTGATAAATTAATACTTCCTTGTAAGTTAAATTTTTAGGTGTTTGTTAAGCCAATAGAATCTGCTATTTTTTATAGAATATTTTTAAAGTATAATATCTTTTAAAAAACATACATACTTGTATATCACATCACCTTTAATTGGATAGCATTTTTTTTTTTAATGTTACTTACTTTTATTGTGTTTTCCTTCAATTTTTAAGGAGTGGACCTACCCAATGAGACGAGAAATGCAGGTATGAGAACCTTTTTGTTCAAGCCAACCCATATTATTATTGTTATCATTATTAAAAATAATCTTCATAAATTATTCAAAAATTATTATTATATTTGAGAACTGTTGATTCATGATGAGTAGGTTCATCATTATTTAATATTAACATGTGCAAGGTTAATCATGGATCTTAAAAGGATGGAAAATGAATTTGTTGCCTTTTCTTAAATTAGAACCACAAACATGGTAATATATGTATATGCTTAATGAAT
This sequence comes from Solenodon paradoxus, assembly GCA_004363575.1. Taxonomy (NCBI): domain Eukaryota; kingdom Metazoa; phylum Chordata; class Mammalia; order Eulipotyphla; family Solenodontidae; genus Solenodon; species Solenodon paradoxus. The sequence goes on from RJWH01001399.1 coordinate 344,140, forward strand.
CACTTTTATTTTCCTCATCTGAAAAATATTTGTAATTCCTTTTGAAAGCAGTTAGCTTTTTCTACTTATCTATGTTAGATAAGTTCAGGAGAGTTGACTGTGAAGCAAATCACTCTTGAATTATTACTCATCTCTCTAATTTTTCATCAATTTCCAGAATAAAGTTATCCAGCAAACTGAGTTTAATATTCCTAATGGTACAATGAAGTAAAGTGATACCTAAATCTCAACAATTTTTTCTTTTGCATTTCTTACCATTTACAGTCATCCACTAGCCTCAGGGTCAGTGTCTCCCGTTCCTGAGAATCCCTTGGCTTCTAAAAATCTTTTTCTCTTAGTAAAAATTCACTTTAAAAATATATATGGATACCTATGAACCATTAAAGTGCTATGGGGTCAGTCCCATACCATTTGAGTAAATTGTAATTTCTGCTTGCAAACTGGTAGGAGAAATCAGACCTATTCACAAATAATTATAATGTGCTATAGAAATTACATTGTATTCTTATCTAGGGTATGATAGAGCCCTACAGAAAGCTTTCTGTATTTAAGTACATAGAAAAAATTTTAATTCAACATTCAAAAGGTACTTTTTTAAAGTGTTCAAACATTTGCTATTGGTCTTTTTTTTAACTTTTCAATAATTCTTTATTTCTGTTATTAACTTTAAATAGCCTGTGCTGTTTTGTTATATTTTGTGCTGCTTTTGATTTGACCGAATGAGGTTTTTCGTAATTCCAAATGAGATTTTCTTTATTCTTTATGATTTTCTTTATTTGTAGACTAATAGACAGTAGAAGTAAAATTAGAGATGTTCATCTAAATGACAATATGTACTTACTCCACTCAAATTGCTGATTAAAAAGTTCTATGAAGTTCAAATATCTGACTTTTCAGAACTGTATTTTAACTTTGAATGTCTCATTTGATATGTAAAGCACATCTGCATTTCTTTTCTGAATCATTTCCTTAATGTGGCTAGGAAATGCTCCCTAAACAAACTTTCTAGCAAATTATTATGATGACTATTAAAACACCCCACAAATCCGTTTATTATAATATTTTATATAGATTTAAATTGTTGATGGTAAATATCTCAATCTTTTTTTCTAGGAAATTTTACCTGGATTGTTTTTAGGCCCATATTCTTCTGCTATGAAAAGCAAGGTATGAACTTTAGGTTAGGATCATCAAGAGACTTTGATAACCAACTTTTTCATAGTTTTTTTGTAGTAAGAATTTTATTTGAGGCGGGTCCACAAATCCTGCATGTTAACAATAATTGTCACTCTTGAGTACCTACCTCTTTCCAAATCTTACTGGACCACTGATTTCAAATGTTTTTACCACAAATCACAAATGAATTTTTATATATTATTTTTCTCATGAAACCCATGAGTGACAGATTTACCCAAATAACTGATTTTTGTTTAATAATTTACCTCTAAAATATTAGGCAGCTATATTTGCTAATCATAGCTTCTGCAAATAGGAGATAAATTTAAAGATCAAAATAAAAATAATTTAACATTACTTAATCTTTCCTTATCAAGGATAGGTGTGTATGTATACACAAGTACATGTGTTTTAATTGAAGTCACTGAAATCTTTTTTTTTCTTCCAGACTTTAGAGGTATGAATGTTTCATGTTATAATGTATTACACTGTGTATATAGATGTCCAATGTATTCAAACAGATTTCTTTAGTTACACAGTTAAAAGGGGGTAGATAGATTTCATTTAAATATATATAGATTGTTGTTGCTACTTCCTTCAAGATTCAGTCCTATGAATTATGGCAGTGCTACTGTAATTCTCTTCAGTTATGATGGGAGACATAGTACAAATGTTTTCAATAACACTTCCTATTTAAAAGTCATTCTGATGTATACCTACGGTAGTTTTTATAAAAACTGTAGAATTTAAAATTTTTATGATACTTTGATGTATGTGTAAATTTTAGGTGAATGGGATTTTTATTTTTTAATTAGTCATTGCTTTTGAAACCAGAAGGCTTTTTGACTGTTGAGGCATAGCTAAAAGTAACCCTTAGTTGTTTGATGGAAAGGTGGGGTGTTGGTTAAAAAAAAAAAAGGTATTATTAAGATAGGATTGGGTAGATAACTATCTACCTAGCTACTTACTCAGCAAATCTAACAAAGTTATTACCCTGATAATATACTATTACATCACAAAATGTAGAATTCACAAAATTCAAAGTGGTTTTTTTATTTGTCTTTATTCCTGCTGCATGCTATCAATATCCCTGTTATACTACTTGTTATATTAAATTGTATGTATTTGTTTATAGATCTAGCTCCTCAAAAATATCTTCCCCTTCAACTTCACCATAGTCTTATTAGACTGAGGGATCCCTTCTATAGTGTTTTTGATTATTTACTACTCTGAGTCATTGCGGTACAGCCTCTGTTTCTTTTCATACTATTACAAAAAGTAAGCAATAACAAAACTAATAGAGTTTGACTTTAGGGAATAAACTTTTCTAAGACTCATTTACTTAATCCTTTCTCGTGTTATATTCAAATACAGTTTTAAGGTGCACCCTGATGGAATAGTAGAGTTCCCTGCCTCTGACTGGGCATAGTCCACATACATCCCAGTGACCTGGGTTAGTGCCCCCGGGCCAGTGGGAACAACCAAGATGAACAGCTAAATAAACTTAATTTAAAAATTGCTTTTACCTCTCTTTTTTCCTGTCTACCTGCCTACTTGCCTCTATACCTTTCCTTTAAAAAAAAAAAAAAGACAGTTTTAATCAAAGGAACACATTTAGCCTCTTTCTAACTAGTGAACTATTTAAAAAAAATTTTTTTTGTAGAAATGAGATAAGGTCATAATTTATTTTAAATAATTGAAAATCAAAAATGCTCTTTATATTTAGGTTCTATTTTAATTTGTTTTTATTTAGTAATAGTCTCTAATGTGCCTTCAGCACTTCATTAGTGTCTATATATATGTATGTACATACATATATATGAAGTAGATATGAAAGCTTCACATCACAAATCAACTGTAAAGGAATAAATGTCTCTGGTGTTTTTTATAAAGGCACTATTTCCATCAAGATTTATCTAAATTTATCTAATTATCTTCCCAAGGCCTTACCTCCTAATACCTAATACCTAATACCTTGGAAGTTAGGATTTCAACTTAGAAATTTGAGGAGGAAACAAACATTTAGTCTATAACAAGTAAAAATTATTCTTTGACTTCTTTCATGTATTTATCCCTATTATGTTCTGGGCTATTTAATGCTGAAAGTGGGAGTTAACATCTATAGAATTATTCTGAAATTGTCTTAGAAAGCTCAAATATTAATTTTTATTCCCCAAGCCACTATGATTTTGTTCGTTTTTGTTTCAGACACTGATATACATGAGATGAAACTGAACAAACAAAATCCTTGTTCTCCTGGAATTTATAGTCTGCCTATAAAGTTAGAATGTCATCTTGAAATTCACTAAAATCTATAATCATTTGCAGATAAAAATATTTTGTTGGTTTATGGAATTATCGTGTTAAATTGCTTTAAGTATAGAGCTAAGTACATACCATAAATATAATAAGATGTAATTTGGACTTTCCATTTTTAACTTTAGAAGAATTTTTAAGCTGTGAAGATTAACTAGATTCTGTAAATTCTAGAAATCCTGCCTTGAAGTAGAAAAAGTGTACTGAGAGAGAGAGTAGTCTAGAATTTGGGCTCTGGTACTGCTACTAAATAGGTCCAGGGTTGTTGTACAAACGTTTATGTCTTAGTAGTACCTCTGAAAAATAAAGACTGAAGTCAGCATGTGTAGCTACCATTTACTAAACACTTGCCATGTGCTCAGGCACTGTGCCTATATTTTCCATTTATTATCTACCTTGCACATATTATCTTATATGCAGTTCACAATCACTCAATGAGAGGTAGTATTTTCTCCATTTTCAAATGAGAAAACTGAGCTACAGAGCTCAAGTCATTAGCAGAGTCGTGATGTAGAGGGTGGCCTCTCACAATACTAAACTATTAACTATTGTGTACTAGTTTCCTAAATAATTACTTTAAGGTCCCATCAAACTCTATAAATGTAAAATAACTTATTTTTGGGAGGACAGTTAGTGTATTAATCTTCAGTCATTGAAATATCTTCCTGATTACTTCTATTTTCTATAAAATTTTCTATAAGGCTCTGATGTGGGTATGTTAATTCTAATGTTGAGTTCTGTGTGTTTTCAATAATGCAGTAAGATTTGTTTTATATTTTAAACTATTTTTCTCCCCTGCCCCCCTGTTTTTCTTTATAGCTACCTATACTACAGAAACATGGAGTAACCCATATAATATGCATAAGACAAAATATTGAAGCAAACTTTATTAAACCAAACTTTCAGCAATTATTTAGGTAAGAATTATTGCTATGATTCATAAAAACATGTAACATTTTATATCAGGCTGCCTTCTGTATATATCTATTTTATAAAAATGGGTCATATGGCTCATTATTTTAAAAGTAAAGTTCCTTTCCTTTATTTTAAATATGCAATTTATACAAATAATGCAAAATTCTAAAGATTTGAATGAATGTAATAACAAGTAGGTTTCTCCATTCCTGTCTCCTAGATACTTAATTTCTCTCCCTAGAGGCATCCACTATTGTTTCTTTTTGAGTATTCTTCCAGAGTTATGTTATGTATATATAACCACTTTCCTATATTTACACTGGCTTTTTTAAAAGTATTTTTCTTTGGAGATTGCTTTATACTTTTACTTATACAAGTTACTTAGTAGTCCATTGTATGATATATTAAAATTTATTCAGCGTATCTCCTGTTGTTGACATGTAGATGGCTTCTAGACTTTTGCTAATACAGTTTACAGTGAATATCCCTTTACATGTCATTTAATTCATATGTGAATATATCAGTAGGATAAATTTGTAGAGTTGGAATTACTGGATCAAAGAATATGACCCTCTTCCTATAAGAGGCCTTACGTGATCTCTGAAAATGGTTCTCTATTCCCTTGACCCAGAAAGCCCTACAATCTCATGAAATCAAGGTGTTCTTTCTAATTGTTGTGTTTGTTTTAAAAACAATTACAAATCTACCCAGGCCATCAAAGATAGGCATATCTGAAAAACCACCAAGTGTCTGAAGGATGTCATTTTATAGAAGCATTGTATGTCATTCTGTTGTTAAAGTGATAGTTTATAGATATGCCCAGGCCAAATGTTGGGGTTAGAATCAATACTGGTGGCCCAAAGAATGTTGAATTTTTGCTACTCGTGCTTAAAAATGCAGAAAGTAATGCAGAGCTTAAGGGTTTAAATGTAGATTCTCTGGTCATCTTAGCACATACCGTGAACAGACCCCCCATAATGCAACACAGAACTTACAGAACTCATGGTTGCATTAACCCTTACACGAGCTCTCCTTGTTACATTGAGATATGATGCTTGCCGAAAAATGTGTATTTTTCTTTCCTAAACCAGAAAAGGAGGTTGCACAGAAGGAAAAGATACCTCAAAATAAATTAAAATAAAAACTATAGCCTGTGAATAATTCAGTGTAAAATGAAATTAAAAGACAAAAATGTGACCATTTAAAAATTTGATTAGATATTGTAAATTAATCTCCAGTGTGTTTTTTCAGTTTGCATTTCTACTATGAATGTATGAGAATGAAAACTAGGTATCTCTCCAAGACAGAATTATTAAACATTAAAATATTTTTTCCAGTCTCCTTGAGTAAGTAACAACTGAGTCTTATGTAAAGTTTTAATTTTTCTATCTCATTTGTTTTATGAGTATGATTGCGTATCTAATGATTTTTCATTACTTTAATTTCACCTTAAAAATAGAATATATTACACATATACTTTGACAAAGGCCAAAAGGATACCATAGGATAAAATCTTCCCTCTAAACTTAAGCCACATCCTAGAGATATTCTGTATCTGTATGAAAGCGTATGTTAAAAATATGTTAATGGCGTTTTTTATTGCCTGTAAAAGTAAAATAACAGATGTGCCTTGATAACGTAGTCATCTGGTATACTAGGAACGGTCCCACATATATCCCAAGGTCCTGGGTTCACGACTTGGACTCAGGAAAAATAACAAATAAGAATAAAGAAAGAACTTCCTCCTCTCTCTTCCCACCTCCTTGCCTACTTGCCTTCATTCTTGCTTGCAACTTTTCCTTAAATAAATACATTAATTAAAAGGCAGCCTGAATGTCCACAATAAGGTTAACTAGAATATATTATATGAATATGCAATAAAATATTGTAACTATGAGAAAAAAATGAAATACTGTGTGTTGATGTGGAATAATTTCTAAGATTTAAGGAAAAAGCAAGATGTTCGGACCATTTGTCTGCTCTTAATGTGATTGAAGTTATCCATAATACATGTATTCTGTATATGCATTGAATATTTCTGGAGTAACAAACTAGAAACTTGACAATGGTTGCTTCTGAACAGGGAAATTCAGGATCTGGGCTGGTAAGGGGGCACCTATTTTTAACTGCAAATAAAACTTAGAAATTTTTAACATGTGTACACATTTTTCAGTTAATAAAAACTAATTTGATGAAGTATTTATTTTCTAAAATTTAAAAGATTGATTGTTTCTAATTGTAAAAGGAATAATTGTTCTTTATAAATACTTTGGAAAATACAGAATAACAGCAAGAAAAATATTTAGGAAGTCACCCATAATTCCACAAACCAGAGGAAACAATTTAGTTAACCTTTTGGGTATATTTCCTTCTAAATCTCAGTTTGTTATGTGTATTATGTTTATACATATAGACTTATTTATATTAATGGAACTAGAAATGTTATATTTTAAAATTCCATACAGTAGCATTTCTAATTTGTATAGAATTCGTTTCAGTACCAGAAAGTTCTGGGTGTAGGTTATTCTAATGAAAGAACCTTTTCCCCTTAGAATACCAACTTACAAATTAATAGTTCTACCATTAGTTTTTGACATGCAGCAAAATATTTTAGCCTAGCTGTGAAATGTTTTATATTGCAGTTAACTTACCTAATCACTTTAGGGTACCGTGGTAGTCCTCAGAAACCTTATGTTTTTATTCACATTAAATCTTCTTAGGATTCTGAGCTTTAGCTTCTCTGCCATCAGCCCTGAATTTATTGAAGTTCTTAACCTAATCAGTAAAGAACTGTACATTTTAAAGCAATTTTGACTGCAAATATTACTTTCACAACTTTTTCACTGTATGTAGTATGTTAATAAACACATAGCCTTGTTTAAGTTAGAAACAAAAGTTTTTCATAATATAAAATAAGCCTAGCATATTAATAATGCTTTATTTGAAATGCTCTACTAGGGTTTAGTTCAAACAATGAATGTTTGACTCATGGCTCCATGTGACTACTGCCTTGTCTTGATTAGCTTTTTCTCTTTCAAATTTTGGCTACCTCTGAATTATCCTCTGTAGACTTGTGAAGGAGGAGTCACAGGACCACTCCAAAAGAATCTTCTAATACAGTGAAATTGGTAGAAATATAAGACTAACAATAAGGAATACAAGCACTTTTATTTTTCTTTTCCAGGTCCAATCTGATCTAGAGAAAGGTTTCCTCCTACTTAAGATTTTATTTTTGTTTCAACCATACAGATTTTTTTTAATATTAAAATATCAGAGGAAGGTTAATGTTTGTGTATGACCCAGTTCTTGGGAATATGTGATACACTGAAAGTTGTTTTGCATTTTCATGTTTTGCAACAAATTTTCAAAGTTAATTTTTTTTTATGCATATGGTAAGTTATATTTGAAAGTATGCTTATCACAAAATGTTCTATTTTCAGATATTTAGTCTTGGATATTGCAGATAACCCAGTTGAAAATATAATACGTTTTTTCCCTATGGTAGGTATCGGTGTTTTTATTACATTTAAAATTTATGATTTGACCTAATTGTCATTCTGAAAACTTAATTATGATGAAGCATAATTCCATTCTATACTACTTTTACTGTTATGACTGAAAATTGTGGGCTTATATTTTTTTAAAGAATTATTATTTTTAAAGCCATTTTATGATCTCAAAATTTGAGAAATCATTTTAAATTTGTTAAATTCTAATTAAATTTTGGCTCCAGTATTATTTTTTAAATTTGTAATAATATGTGTAGCATTTGAAAATTCTTGAATTCAGGTAATTTTCATTCATACAAGTTAGCAGGAAATTGTTTTCAATACATTTTATTTCACTGTATTTTTTATTTTATGCTTAAGTAAATTCACATTTTATTATAACACATTGTCTTTTGCTTTCAGACTAAAGAATTTATTGACGGGAGCTTACAAACTGGAGGTAGATAATATTTCCTTTTCTTGATTATTATGTTTTAGGAGCTTATTTATTATAGTTAATTTTTTATTTCTTCTTTGTCATAAATACAGGATATAGAAGCTGTAATTACATATAATATAGACTGCTCCAGAAATTTATATTTTTCCAACTTCTTGTTTCATTTGTTTTAACTTTCTTAAGTATCCTGATAGAACTATTTTCAAATTCTGGGTCAGCTTTAAATCTCATGAATCTAGAAGTCTGTTGTATTTTCTATACATCTGATTAAATAAATTCTAAGGTATAAAAATTAATAAATATCCAAGTGATATATACAATATATTTAAGAAAATTTTTATTTTAGTATGGCATGGTACATGGTTTCAATATATTTCAGCTACTGTATCAGGTGTTTTTAAATCAGAATAACTATTTCTTGTTTTTCAGGAAAAGTTCTTATCCATGGAAATGCAGGAATCTCCAGGAGGTATGAAGTTAGAGATAATCTTTCTTTCTCTAGCATTTAATTAATGAGTTCTGTTTTGTTTTGTTTTTTTCTAAAATTTTTTCCCCCTCTTCAGTGCTGCCTTTGTTATTGCATACATTATGGAAACATTTGGAATGAAGTACAGGTAAGAAAGTATTCTGAAACATAGCCACAATTTAAATCTCATAAAAATGAGGCTTAATGGAGGGAGCTGGTTTGGTAGTTCGAAATTAATATTCTCCTGATTTTGTTATATAGTATTTTGAATTGTCTTATGGTTGGTCTTGTAACCATTGTAACTTGGCCTACATTGTATAGGTCTGCTTAGGGTAATATTTTATGTTTTTTGGAGCTAATGCTAATTGTTCTTTTAAGAAGCCAAAGTTGTTATTGTTGGAATACACCATGGAAAACTATTCAGTAATAGGAAATCATGTTTAAAACTCTCAAAACCAGATGATATTATTATTTGCCTTGTTTAAAAGGTTAATTTATCATATTTTCTTTTAACTGTAGTTGGATGAAAAATTACCTTGAAATTGTTTTAGCTTTTATTCACAATTCACTGTAATCTGTCATATCCAAAGTCACCTTTTCCAGATATACTACATAAATTGGGTGAAGTGGGGTTGTCCCAAAACAAAACCCAAATCTAACCACTGTAATGTGTTTCCTTTTTTAGTGTGTCTTGTACAAGTTAAAAATTTTGTACCTGTTGACTGGCATTCTCTTTCACTCTTCATCTCTCAAGCAAGTCCATTACCAAATCCCATCTACTTTTATGTGTTAAAATATACTTTGTGTCTGTCTCTTTTATCTGTATCTCCATTATTTAATCCCCCAGTGTAAACTTCAGTCAGTTTCACTTAGACTATTCTAATCTAATAGTAGCCTTTTTGGTGGTCTCATCTATAATCTTTCCTTCTCTAGTCTGTTCTGTTTTCCACTCTAAAAGAATGAGCTTGCTTTTCAAAAACTAAATCTTGCAATGCAGTTACCCTAAAAAGTTCTCAAAGGTTTCTGATCTTTAATAGTTATTAATATGACCAATGAAACTGCATGACATGCCTGTCAACCTTTTCCATCCTTATATACCATGTTTTCCATTACTCTATTCATTTGAGTTATGCTCGACATTGGATTCATATGCCTGACACATAGTAGGCATTCAAATGCTTATTTAGTTTGTTTGGTATCCTTATGTTTAAATAATAGTGGAAAAGTTTGCCTGAAAGTATTCATTCTTAAAGGAAAATTATTTGAATACAGATGCTTTTTTATTTGAAAGATTTAACAAACATTGGTATATTGTTACGTATATTCTCTTTATTGTTTGGTAGTATAGTAATAATATTAGCAGGGAAAGTTACTTCTATTTATTGGGTCTCTGCTATGTGCCAGGTACTACTATTGTAGGCACTTTATATCATGTAAACCTCACAACAATACAAGGAAGTAGATACCTTGTTTAACCAGTCATAGAATTTTTAGCATGTATTGTTTGACATGTATTGTACACTTATTTTCTCCTACCTTCATAATAGCCCTATAAGATGGGCATAATTATAATCTCTTTATAGATGAGAAAAATAAAGCTTAGAGAAGTTCAGCAATTTCTACTATGACACCACAGCTTATGATATTTAGTCTGACCATGCTGTTGGTTTTCCACAACAACTCACTACCCCTCTGTAGTACACACTGTCTGGTTAGGGTTTCCTATTCAGGTAAATTTCTAAGAAGTTCCTATTTTAGGTAAATTCTGGAAGATATTAGTTTAATTCATGAAATAATACATGAAAATAAATAAATTCTTTTTGTGTTTTCAGAGATGCATTTGCTTATGTTCAAGAAAGAAGATTTTGTATTAATCCTAATGCTGGATTTGTTCATCAACTTCAGGTAACTTATTTTTTTCAGGCAGAATAATTTTCGAAAAATTAAGATTTAATATATATTTAGGTAACTGTGATTTACAAAATAATATAAGCCCTTATGTACAATTTTACCATTCCTCAAATATATAACACAACTTGCCTACTGCCAAATTGCCAAAAGCCTTTCACCATTGTCCATTGAACCCCTACCATCGCTTGCCCTCACCCTCCACCCTGTTTCCCACTGGTATCCTCAGTTCTGTTGTCCGTGTCTTAAGTGTTGGTTTCGTTTTATCTGTTCCTTTGTTTTGTTTCCTTATATTTCACATATGAGTGAAATCATGGTACTTTTCTTTTGATTTATTTGACTTAGCATAATCCCCTCTGGTTCCTCTCATGTTGTTGTAAGTGGCAGGGTTACATTTTTTTAGGGCTGTGTAGTATTCCATTGTGTGCATATACCACATCTTCTTCATTCATTCTTCTGATGATGGGTACTTAAGGTATTTGCCAGTTCTTAATTATTGTAAATATTAATGTTGCAATAAACATGGAGATACACATGTCTCTGCAAATTAGTGTTTTTTTATTTTCTTAAATACCCAGAAGTGGGATGATGGGATCATATGAATTTCCATTCTCATTTTTTTTAGGAATCCTGTACTTCTTTCCATAATGTTATCACCAACTTATACCCCCACTAACAGTGTAAAAGGGTTCCTTTTTCTGTGTATCCCCACCAAAATTTGTTGTTCCCAGTAGCCGTTCTTACCAGTGTGAGATGATATCTCATTATTATTTTGATTTTCAAGGATAGACTTATGTCTTTATAATTTCAGTGTACAAATTGCTTTGTAAATACTTAGTTTCCCATAATCTAAGTTCATTTTTTATTCTAATTCACCTTGGGGTTTTTTGTTGTTTTCTTTTTTGATTTTTTTAAGGAAGGTATAGACAGAAATGAAAAGAAGCAGGCAGGCAGGCAGTAAGAGAGAGCAGGAAGCAACATTTTATTTTATTACCATTTTAGTTTTACACATTGGTTGTTTTCTTTAGACCCATGACTCGAACCCAGGGATAGATGGCTTATGTTGGAGGTGACTGACCCAACTCCAACAGGGAATACCTAAAAAGTATTTTCTTAAAAGCTTGTAGTTACCAAGAAAAAAAAGGGTTAAGGGTACATGCTAAATCTAAGGTAATATAATTGATTTTTTTCGATCTAAGTTTTTCTCTTATTACAGGCAGAGCATGAGCGTTTTCATTCTAGGTATACTTACAGTAGCTTTTTCTCTGTTACCTACTTTATCTTTTTCATATCGTGTCCAATTTATATTTTACTTTGTTCATTTATAAAATTAACAGTATCTTTTTTTTCAGCTTGTTTATGTAAAATGTCTTTTATTCCTTCATAATTACAGAATACAAAATTAATTGATATGATATTTTACCTTCGACATTCTGTAAAAACACTCTAAACTGATTTTTGCATTAAAAAAAGTAATATGTACTCATGGTTAAAAAAGTAAAATTCAAAAATCTCCAAGGAGAATACAGTGAAAAGCATGTCTCCTTAATAATACGTCTTGGATGTGCCCTTGTGGTTCAGTCAGCTGAAACACTGTCATGACTTCACCACTGCAAAAAACCTAAATACAAAAAGAAATCAAGATGCTTCTTCCTTCTCTCCCTTCTTCCCTTTAAAAGAAAAATTGTATTTTGAAGATCATTTAAAACAACCTATATAGCTTACTGCATATTTTTATGTAACTGTACATATGTATGTATGTAGCACAGGATTATATGACTTATACATGGACTATCAGATTGTGTCTAGCCTTTCATGATTTTAAACAGTATCGAAAGAATATCCTGGTAGGTGCATTTTTATTTGCATGCGTGAATATGCCTGTAAAAAGATCAAAGTGGAATTACTAGGGCATTTGAAATTTTGTATCACCGATTGCCTCTAAAAACAGTGAAATGGTGTAAGTGTATACCACCTGTTCCCCCATGTCCTACTCAATACCGATAGCCAAAAGTATTCTATCAAACTTTTTAATCATTGCCGTCATATTGGTGAAAGTGCAACTCCTTATAACTTAGTCTTTTTTTTTCTGGTCCATCAGGTTGTTGGTCCTTTTCTCATTATTTGAAAGAATTCTTGTATATTAAAATTTTTTAGTCAACTAATTTAAAATGTTATGTTTACTAGATGCCAAATTCTGTTCTGTATCTGGACTTTGTATTCTGTTCCAATGATCTGCTTATTGCTGCACCTATATCAAAAACTTTAAGTGTTATTATATTACATAAATAATTCATGGTCATTAAAGATCCTGTCATTAATGTTCTTTCTTAAATTTTCCTGGCAAGTTTTATATTGATGTTTTGGTGTGAACTACTAGAAGGAGCCCTACAGTCATTTAAATGATCTCTCCGTTCATAATTCTTTAAGGTTTTTCAGTCTTCCTTTCTAAAAATGTTTCATTTATTCAAGTCAACACCTATGTATATGCTTTACTGTTTTAAAGTTTTGTTTTTATGGTATGTTTCTTAAAAAATGTATTCCTAGGTTTTTTTCTTTTGTTCCTATACCAAATGAAATTGATTTTTCTTATGTTTTCTAATTTGTTATCTCTGTATATGAAAGCTGCTTATTTTTACTAAATTTTCAGTTGGAAACCTTACTTACTGATTCTAAGTAAAATCCTACTTGATTATCTTAGCTTTTCAGCTTAATGCTTAAATTATAATTTTGTCACTTTTATAATTTTTTTTTTTTTTTTTAAGGAAAGGTGCAGGTAGGAATACAGTTGAGTTGACTGGAAAAGACAAGAGGAAGAAACACTTATATTTATTTTGATTTAGTTGTAGATCTTGGTTCTACCTGGCCCAGGATATGGCCTCTGGTACTTGGGATGTATTATGTTTCATTATGTTTCAACTAGAGTCAGTTGACCAAATCACTACTCCACCAGGATGCTCCTATAATTTTTTTTTTTTTTTTACTTATTTTTTTCTCATTAGATGATCACTACACCAGAACAGTTACAAGTAATAGTGGCAATAGTCCTTTTACTTATCCTTGTTCTTGATTTTAATACTATAGCTTCTAATAGTGTATGTGTGTGTTACTATTAATCTTTTCCTATGTAAAGAGTTTTTTTAGGGATATTCCTATGTAAAGAGTTTTTTTAGGGATATGTGTTGATTTTAACTTTTTTTTAAAAAAAAGATAGTGTTTATGGAATGACGTTTTACTACTTTAAGCCATTAATATTGTCATTGAATTATGGGATCACATGAGACTAGATTTCCTAATTTTGAATCATCCATTTGGTTCAGAAACAGATCTCACTTGATTCTGGTAGACTGTTCTCTCAATGTGTTGCAGATTAAGGCGTCATTGTATTTTTATGCTTTATTATTCTCTTGTTCATTTATTTCACATTGAAATGAACCTTATTTAACATTATATTGTGATCCTAATATTTTTCTTTGTATTTACCTTTTTAGTTTCCTTGTTCCTTTTCTTTCAGTTTCTGATTCAGTTTGTTTTAGATCCATTTCCTGCATTATGGCCCATGCATGAGATTTGCTATTTAGTCTATTATCAGTATCTTTTCTTTAAGGGGTGCATTTATGTACTGAAAATGAGAGATACACTTTTGTCTATTTCATATCATATTTTCTCTTCTATATTTTTATTTTTTATTTTATTTTTTTTACTTTTTTAAAAGTATTTTACTTTTTTTAAAGGAAAAGTGCAGGCAGGAATGAAGATTAGTAAGCAGGCAGGAAGAGAGAGGAGGAAGAATCAGTTTTTGTATCTTTTTTTTTTTTCCACTTAGTTGTTCACATTGGTTATTTCCCTCTCCCGCACCACCATTTGAACCCAGAGTTATGTGTGCCTCATAATTTCCCTTTTAAATGCATCCTTTCAAAAAACTTTTTGGTGTATTTGTATTCTTTTGATATTTTAAGTTTATAAGTTGCTTTTAGTACTAATGGACACAATTATAACTTTATAGTAATACATATTATGGTATATATCCTACTTCTTTCCTCTCTCCCCCCTCCACTACCATTTTTGTTTCTATTAGTCTTAATTCTTCTAAATATTATCTCTTAGACCTTTAAAATTTTTTTTGTTTCAGATTATATTTAGTTTCTCTTCTGTAATCCTACTTGTTCATCATTAGTTTTATATTCATATATAGGATTCCAGCTTCTTTATTCAATTTCTTTTTCTTTTTTTAAGGAAAGGTGCAGGCAGAAATGAATGGTGAGCGGAGGAAGAAGCATTTATTTTTAAATTTAGTTATTCATATTATTGCTCCCTGGCCCCAGCTCTTGAACCCAGGGACCCTGAGATGTATGTGGTACTGCTTCCAGGGTGTACTAGCCCACCAGGTTGTTCCATTTTATTCAGCTCTTGGAATTTGTCATTGAGTATTATTTTTAGTAGTTTATGGAAGAGTTCTGGCATGTTGGAAATTATTTTTGTATTGCCTTTTGAATGTTTGAATGGCAGTGGATAGATTTTAAAAAATTATTTAATTACCTTTCCTTACAAGTCTGTATGCCATCATGACATTGAAGATTGCTCCAGACAATTCTGAGGGAAGTCTACATTTTGTTTAAAGTTTTCCCTTAGATTACTTAACTCGGAGGAGCGGGTATTGCCTAGAAGCATAGGATGCTTTATCAAAATATATCCTGTTTATTGCTCTATATCAGTTTTTTCTGCGTCATTGTATGCCTTTTCTTCATGCAGATTCAAGCCTTTTATTTTAGGAAGGTTTTCTTCTGTTACTCTTGTTTCATAGGTCTTTTCTTCCCTTCCCCCTAGGGATAAAGTTTGGCTCCCTTTGTCCTCTATACCTGCCATTTTCTGTGTAGTTATTTTCAATTTTATTCCTTTCACTTTTATTTTTTTGTGATTTTTCCTCAGGCTTGTCTTCTTGTCCCATGTTGTATTATCATTTCATCAAACATTTATTTGAAACTCTTCTAGAACTGGCAGTAAGACAGAACAAAACAGGCAGAAATTTCTAGATGCATGAAACTTTTCTAATAGAGGAGTTACATAATAACATAATATAGTGGGACAGATGGTAATGCGTCCTAGAGAAAAATAAGGGAGAAAGAATCAAGAGTGACTAGACAAGCCCTTAATATACACGCAATTTTTGAGCAAAAAAAAAAAAGTAAGGGGAAGATAAACCATGTAGACATTTGGGGGAAAGCATTTTAAGTAGAGAAAATATGTGCAAGTGCCTTGAGGTGGGAACATGCATGGTATTTTCACATAATTGTGAGAGGACCAATGTGACAGGAATAGAACAAGCAAATAGGAGTAGGAGATGTATGGGTAGATCATTGTAAGTAAGACCTTTGGCTGTTAACTGGAGCAATAATTTCTTACAGTAAGATCATTCTGGCTACTATGTTGATTATACTGTAGGAGGAAGTTAGGGTCAGGGCAGAAGAAGTACACCATTATTATAGTAGTGCAGTGAAGAGAGAATTTTTTTTGGACCAAAGTGATAACAAGGAAATTGGTGAGTGGAAATCAGCTTTGAAAATATAACTGTCAGGATTTGCTAATGGATTGGATGTAGAGAAAAGATTAGTCTGTATCTAAGCCTTTTAGCCCAAACGAAGAGAAACTGCTACTTATGATATGGAAAGTTAAAGGAAGTAAAACAAAGAATTCACTTCTGGTCAAATTAAGCTTGACAGTATAATAGACATTTAACAGCAGGCAGTCATACATACAAGTCTGGAGTTCACAAGAAAGAACCATGTATCCAAGTTGTCAGTATGGAGATTCTCTTCAAAGTCTTAGACTGGGTGAGTTCAGTAGGGGAGTGAGTATGACTAGAGAAGAATTTCAGAAACTAACTCTATTGCACTTCAACATGTAGAGGTTTAGGGAGATAAGGAATTAGCAGAGGATACTGAAAAGACTGGTCAGAGAGGAGGAAGAAAATCAGAATGGGAAGTCAAGTGAAGAAAGTGAAATAGAGAAAAATCTGACAGACAAATAATAGGTTAAATGAGATATGAGCTGAGAAATTGCTATTAGATTTGGAGCATGAGATCATTGGTGTCCTTGACAAACCATTTTGTGGAGGAGGGAAGATAAGTATAAATTGCTCAGATTTCAAGGTAAAATAGAGAGGAATGTGAACAGCAAAAATAGGTAATTTCAAGGAGAAAACAGGAAACAGCAGAAGGGAGAACTAGAGTTATGAAGAGTTTTGTTGTTTCCCCCTGAAATAGTGAGACATATAGCATATTTGTTTGCTGATTGGAACAGTTCAGGAGAAATGGGGACTAATATATAGCCAGAGTTGCGTGGTATGGTCTATTCTTCTCCTTGTTGATTCGACTATATTATTTCTGTGGTTTTATTTTTTTCTCTCTCACATTTCTTTGTGGAATTCTAATTGGTATGTCGTATATTTTATCATATATCCTCCTTGAGTCCTTTTAGCTCTTCTTTGAACTCATTTCAGAAATGGCATATTCTCTTTAATTTCATTGAGAATAACTCATAATTTTCATCCGCTTTATGGTATAATTTTCATGCTGTGGCCTAAATGACTTTTGGTTATAATGTTTCCCCTCTTTCAACATTAAGACTTAATTGATTTGTTATTGTTTATTGGACATCTTTGAACTGGAAGTATTCTTAGAGCTGCTATTTATCCAATAGTAAAGTTGTGGGAAAGTGGCCCAGATGATTGGTTAGAAAAGCCAGGTGACTTAATTTTTCCCAGTTGTTTGAAATGCCTTTTCACCAACACTTTGCTCTGGTGGGATGACTCGACTCAGCAAGTAGGAAGCAAGAACCCGTTACAGGTTTTTCTTGTGTAGATTGATAATCACCTGAGGGAACTTACCCATTCAGGTTAAATTTGAGAATCATTGGGGTAGGGTCTGAGTAGTACATTTTTAAAAGCTTCAGGTGATCCTTATGTATAGCCAGGTTTGAGAATTACTAGTTTAGCTTTTACTTTTACCTGACCAAGTCCAGCAAATGTTGGCTACATGCAGACCAGTTTCACCTCCACCTTGCTATACATACATGTAGCATGTAGCCTGCTCTGGCAAAAATGTCAGTTTCATCTGTTCACATTTTCCTTATACATCTGGTCTCCCTCCACAGCCCACTCCTACTTCCTGACTTTATCATACTACACAAAGACTTACTAGTTTTATTTTAGCTCTTCCACCATTTTTTTTTTTTTGAGAACTCTGAACTTTACCTACCTTCCTGATATTTGCTGTTCAGTATCTCTGTGCTTAGCTTTGTCTGGGTGCATTAAAATTTTCTTTCACTGCAAAATAAAAAATACATGGATAGAAAATTGCAAAAATGTAAACAAATATCTGTGTACCCACCAAGCCAAGAAATTCACTATTTGCCAGGATCTTTGATTCTCCTCCCCAATAACAACACTCTTCTCCTTGCATAAAGTTAGCACTAACTTGACCTATTTAGTAATCAGTTCCTTATTTTTCATCCTCATATTCAGGGTTGTGGATGTTATCTAGTGTGAGCTAATAAGGAGTTCTTTATTTCTTGTTTTCCTATAGGTGAGCAGGACAAAAATGTCTTGATTTTTCCATCTTTAAACTGGAAGTAGAGGACTATTGATTTTAAGAAATTAAAACACCAAATATATATTTCAATCTGATAATGCCATAATCCGATTTTTAAAATATTTTATGACTAGTTTTTATTGCTGAATTTCATTTTATTTTATTCTTGGAATCATTACATAACAATGCCAAATTGGGTTTTTCGAGTGTTTGTTTTAGCAAATGAAGTCAGAGGTCATTTCGCTAATATCCCAGTAGCTAAGAACACATTGATTGTTATTTCAATGTATGATACCCTAATATAAGCTTTGGATTGATTTGATTTTAGTGTCATCAATAAATGTAAAATCACAAGATAGAACATCAACAGTGTACACATTAATCACTGATTTGGGGCACCTAAGAATTTAAATATATTTTCGAAATTAATTAAATTCTTTTTTAGGAATATGAAGCCATCTACCTAGCAAAATTAACAATACAGATGATGTCACCACTCCAGATAGAAAGGTCATTATCTGTTCATTCTGGTACCACAGGTAAGAATTTTTCATTTTGGAGGAAGTTGGGGAGAAAGATGCTATGAAAAGTAGAAAGGAAGAAGCATCTCTTATTCATTACAAGTTACACTGAACCAGTTTAATTGTTTAAACTTTGAGGAAACTGTTGAATTCAAATAAGGTCATTTTAATTTTATAATCAATAAAAATGGATTATATTGAGTTTCTGCTGTGTACATCACTGTACTAGTTATTTAGAATATTCTGCTTGAAAGATGAAATTTCTACTTGGTTCAAAGTCTTTTAGTATTATAACTGTTACAAAGATTAAAATATAAGAGGAGCCCAGAGAAGGGGGGCCTTAAGTATACTTAAGGTGATCTTATTAAAAATAAATGTAGTTAATAGATGAAAACATGTTTCAAGTTAAGTAGGGTGACTAATTAGAGTTGCCTGTGTTTCTCTTGTCATCAGTATTTCACTTCTTTCCATCCCTATTTAAGAGCCATGCTCCTCACCATTTTCAAAATTAAGCATGTTCTTAAAAATTTTTTAATTTTGCCTTCTAACACCTTACTTTCCCTTGTTGTGTTTCCCTTGTTTTTGTTTTTTTAACTCAACTATAGAGCACTCACGGAATTTATTTACAGGTTTGCTCCCTACAGTTCATTTCAGTTTTATTTATACCAACAGCCTTATGAGAATATACACATACTCAGTTGTTTTTAGACCGGGAAATTAGGTTTAGATGATCTGATCACAAGTCCAGCATTCTTTTCACTATATTGCACTGCCTGTGATAATTTTTATGTGCATATATAAAACTAAACTTCGTAGTTATCCTGCTTTGATGCTTTTCTTCCCATTGTCACCTCTAATCACTTTCCAGATCCTGTAGGGTCTATTTCCTTCATACCTTTGAAATTCCTTCCCTCTTTTGCACTGGCCTCATAGTCAAACTCTTGTTATTTGGTTGAGTTCTGTACACTGGCCAAACCTATTTTCATGAAGAAAAAAATTCAGTTATTTATCCTATACAAAGCCTTCACTTATGTTCCTACAGAAGTAGAACGAGTGCCATAGGTAGTCGCTAAAGGGCCTTCTGATCGTTCCCTTTTTTCCCGTTTTCAGTTTCTCTTATATTAGTGTACTCTGGAACACTCGACTATTGAAGGTTTCTTGTGGCATTGTTTTCTCCATCTAGAATGCATCAGATTCATTCTCTCTGTTCTTTTTTTCCAAATTGCAATAATTGTGCACATTAAAATAAACTCTTAAGTGTCTATTCCCCATATGTGCAATTCCCTCAGATAATATGTCAGCACACCCTGCCCTTCACCAAATCACCAAGTATTTTTCACCATTGTCCAGTGGGCTCCACTGCCCCACTACCCCCCACCCTATTCCATCCCTATTGGTAACCTGAATTCTATGCAAGTGTCCAAGTGTTGGTTTTTTCTGTTCCTTCATTTTTTTTTGTATTCACATTTCCCTATGAGTGAGGTCATCCTTTTTTGGAGGGGGCTTATTTCACTTAGCATAATCCCCTCTACATCAGCCATGGTTGATTCAAATGACAGAATTTCATCTCTTCTAACGGCTGTGTAGTATTCCATTGTGAATATATACCATGTTTATTCATTCATCTGACATTGGACACTTAGGTAGTTTCCAATGCTTAGCTATTGTGAATAGGGATGCAGTAAACATGAGGATGCATAAGTCTCTGCGAATGAGTGTTTTTGTATCTTAGGGAGATACTCGAAAGTGGGGTGGGATCATATGAAACTTCCATATTCAACTTTTTGAGGAATCTCAACACTGTTTTCCATAGGGGTTGCACCAATTTGCACTCCCACCAACAGTGCAAAAGTGTTCCCTTTCCTCCACATTCTCACCAATATTTGTTGTTTCCAGACTTTTGAGTAACAGCCAGTCTCTCAGGTGTAAGGTGATCTCATTTTGATTTGCATTTCCCTGATAGCCAGCCAATAGGAACGTCTTTCATGTGCTTGTTGGCCATCTGTATATCCTCTTCAGAAAAATGTCTCTCCAATTCCTCTTCCCATTTTTTTGATTGAATTGCCTGGGGTTTTTTGTTGTTGTTATTGACTTTTGTGAGTTGTTTATATATTTAATACATTAAGCCCTCTTCTGAAATATGAAATGCAAATATCTTTCCCAATTAGTTGGTTGTCTTTTTATTTAAGTGATGCTTTCTTTTGCTGTGAAGAAGCTTTTTAGTTAGATGTAGTCTCAGTTGTTTTTCTTTTGTTTCCCTTGATGCTGGAGTTGAGTCCCCAAAGGCCTCCCTAAGGCTGATGTCATGGAATATCTTTTCTATGCTGTCCTCAAAGAATCTTAAGGTTTTGGCCTAATGTCCAAGTCTCTAGTCCATTTTGAGTTAATTTTTGTGAATGGTGTTAGAGTGATCTGGCTTCATCCTTTTGCATATTACTATCCAGTTATTCCAACACCATTTATTGAAGAGTCATTCTCTCTATTCTTAAAAACTTAGTTCATGTATCATCTCAAGAAAACATGATGATTAATTTACTCTTCCTCCAATTCGTTGTTATTCAAAACTGCCATAAAGCTTTATTGATGCCTGCTCTTTACTTTGTACCTTGTATTGTTTCTCTTACCACCCTTAGTAGTGTGCAAGTACAGTGCTTCATCTGAAACTCAGTTACAGCAGCAGTATTCAGCCTATGGGTAGCATATTCTTTATTCCATTGCCTTGATATTTCTATCTTATTTTATTAACTTTATAATGAAGCATTAGTTTCATGATAGAAACTATTTTTAAAGGAGAGGTGCAGGCAGGCAGGAAGAGAGAAGCATGTTATGTTATTTAGTTGATCTCTTGATTGTTACCCCTGGTTCCTGGTCTTAAACCTGGGTCCTCAGAATGCTTGTGCGTTATGCCAGCAGAGACACCGGTCTTATCTGCTAGGCTACCAGGGAGCTCTGGAAACTGCCTTCTGAATTAACTCTATGTTTAGCACAATCATTAAGGCATACATTTATGACCATGTCACTTGTTATATAGATAAAAAAGGAGACTCTTCCCCAGTTTAATTGTTCCCTATAGTTTTCCTCCATTGAGATTCAAATTTCCTTATTTCAACTATTGGGCATATAGAAATAACTTTGATTCTGTGTGAACATTTCTGTAATAGCAGACTGATAAAAGTAGATAAAAGAAAATTTCTTTTCTGCTCCATGCCTTTCTTTCCCCAATCCTAAATTTGTTCCACAGATTCAGTGGAAAAATACTGTCAGCATCTATGAAAACAAGGAAATAATTATATATAAGAATAAAATCATACAAATAAAAAATTAATTTCTTAAATTTTGTCTTAAGTCACATTTATGACACCTAAAACCAAATATGCACCATTATCTCCTTAAAAATTATACTTTCAAGCTTTTAAAAATTAATAGTATATGAAATACCTAAGACTTAATTCTTAAGAGGGAAAATATGTCCTGTCATGAAGATACAAAGTTATTTGTATAATTTATAATAAAACTTTCTTAAAAGTTTGCATCTTCATTGTACATATGCATGGTAACAGTGAATGAAAAATGAAATTTTTACGATCAAATGTTGCAAAAAATGAATTTAAATTTTCATTATACGTTATGTTCATACAATAACTTAGGTAGTTTGAAGAGAACACATGAAGAAGATGATGATTTTGGAAGCATGCAAGTGGCGACTGCACAGAATGGCTGACACGAGCAACAGTATAGAGGATGTGAATTTCTTTTGGGGAAGGATAAAACTCTAGAGACAATAATAATGTAAAATGGTAAAAACACAAATTGTTTCTTTTCAGTTATATGTTGCTTCCAGACGTTTCTCTGCAGCCTGTCGAGCACGTCTGCAGTAGATGGCACTGATGGTTTCACTTACTCCTTTTCTCTTTTCCTTTTATTTTTTGATTTGTTGTTGTTGTATGTGGATTTTGTTTTTTTTATTTTTTACACCTTACAGTTTATTATAAACCAAGAATTTTGGACTTGCAAAAGAGGTATTATTGCAATAATGCACTTTTCATACTTGAAACTTATTTGTATGATAGTTATTACTTTAAACAAAATGCAAGTTATGGGGATTTGTTTATAAACTCTGGGTAATTTATAACAAGAATTTCCTAAAGTTTGTTAAAAATTCATTTTGTGTTCTGTATATTACATTGAAAAATAATTTTTCAGTTTAGTTTTATGATGGAGCCTCTTACAGAAACATTAACAAATGCAGGAATCTGTCTCATTTTTTTTTTTCAGTAAAGTTCACTAGCGTAATTACCCTTTTATTTTTTAACTTTGATCCCTTATGAATAATCTTTAAATCATGACATCAGCCAGCTGTCTTTAACATAATTCAAGTATTATTTCCCTTCCTTTTATTTTCCTGATTTGTTTATTCCATAGGAAAAAAGTTAATGAAGAAAGATGTTTTGCTTTATAGTAACAGATGCTCAAAAATAGAACAAGTTTTCGATTTTTCGTGACTTTTCTTTTTGCATTTCTTGAAAGCCAAATATTGTTTGTTCTTTTTAGAGTTGCTTAGCCCTTTATTGTTTTGTTCAAAATGGTTCTAAATAGACTATAATAAACTAATGTAGCACTATTGTTTCCTAGTGAAGCCCAAAAAAGTGCCTTGCATCATTAAAAATTAAAATTAAAATTAAATCCTTGTGACCTCTAAATTAGTATGTAGTGAAGTTTTTAACATTTTCCTGTAATTATTTTTATCATAAATAAGTTTAAACAGAGTGAAATTCAAAGACTTCAGTAAATTTGGAATATGGAACATTTATTCCTACATTTTATGTGATCTTAATGATTCTGTGAGGTTGTTCTGGCTCACATTTTCTTTGAAGATGCATTTATTGGGGAAAGTGATTTGTGGGAGATTTTAGTATATTTTTTATTAGTATTTTATCAGTTCTTTACATTGAGTTAAAAACTAAATTTCCCCCATACTTTGCATTAGTAAAGTCACTTTATGGATTCTTGGTTCTCCATATTTTTATTTATATGTATAAAATGTTCTAAAAAGACATTTTTGCTACTTTAAGTATGATGTGAGAGTAGAAAGGAGTGTTTTTAACTTTTTATAGTTGATTTATTAGGGTAGCACAAACAAACTCCTTTGTATCTCACTTTTCTCAGTCCTCTCATGAGGTGCTCTTACTGATGGGAATGATTTCCATATATTCCCTTGGTACCAAGAGGTACTGTGCAAGGTAACCTATTACACCAAGTTACTTGCTTTATTTTCTTCCTTTAAGATGTATAGAAAACTCTTTATCCAGCATAGCCAGAGTAGAAATGAATTTAAATTGTTTGGTTAATTAAGTTAATTCCTGTCAAACCAGGGGGTATTCTCCTTCTAATGTCCTTTCCCGTTTTACCACCCTAAAAACAGCAAATCGTTAATCCCATTGTGGTCTAGTATTCTGTTATGTGATTAGGTTATTTGGTGTGGTAGTCTAGTACAGTCAAGGTTTGCATTGAGTGTTGAGAAATTTCATTTGGTAAAGTGCCAGATAAAACAACTTTCCTGTATATAGATCGCTACTGGATAAATCAGCAAAGATCTTTTTGCAGTCTCTTATAATCTATGATGCTTCTTTCAGCAGAAACTCTGCTTGAAAGAATTGTCATAATAGTACATTTAGGTTTTTAATGAGGCTGTTAAGATTTTGAAAATTATCTTAATACACATATCCTCTTAGTCTGGCCAAAAATAGTTTTGATTATTTACTTATAGCTGGTAATTTTCCACGTTTTTCTACCCACTGTAATTTTTATGTTGTCACTAAAGTGCCTGCCCAGCACTGTATATTAAAGCCTATCTCTCACAAACACTAGAAAAAGGGATGAACAACTTGAGTATATTATTAATGTGGACAAAACATGGGGTTTATTCATTTATATAAATATGTTGCAAGCTTGTTTTATCGTTGAGTCATTTTTCCACCTAATGTTCAACTAGTTAATTTGGTAGCTGTCTTTTTACTTGGTTCCATTTCTGTAATTTTATTTCCACTGATGTTTTTTGTGATAGTTAACTACAGTACATTTAACTAATCATATGTTTTCTAGGATATCTGAATAATGAATGATGTAACACCCAATTTTAAACTTTAAATAGTAATCTGGGCAAAATATTTAAAGTGAATTATATCAAAACATAGGAAAATTGCTTTACTGTATTTTGATAGATAGAAACTTAAATTTATTGAATGTATTCAATAATGGTAGTACTAACTTCTCATTTCAGTTATATGGTTCATGTAATTTTATCTATTAGATGTTCAAACAGCAATTACCTTTATTTTTAGCTACCCTATGTTGGAAATAACTTTCTACCAACTCTCAACCACTTAATTTTTAGCGCAGGTATTTGGGGGGATTTTGAGCTTCATCTGAGTTTAGAATTAATGTGAGAAAATGTTAGGCATGTCCTTTTTAAGAAAATACAAGGTTTCCAATTGTCTTATTACCATGGTAATTAAGTGAATTAGAATTATTTAACTGCAATCTTGAATTATAAAGTTGGGATGTGTATGTGTGTTTGTGTGTGTGTGTATATATATATATATTTGTATATATATACACATATATGTATACATATCTATATCAGGATCTCAACTTGATGTAAAGTAAATGAGCAGTTACCTGGCGGATTTTTTTTTTAATAACTGGTTAAATTCATAATTCCATAACAAACTTAGCTTCACTTCAATATTTATTTTATCTTTGTCCATTCAACTGTGCTCCAGTGAGGAAATGATAGGAAATAGCTGAGAATTCTAAAGACTTTTTTTTTTTGTTTTTAATTGGTTAGAAAAAATAAGTTTCTAGGTTCTGTGAATGCTGGATTTTTTTGTCTTACCCATCCATGGCAGCTAAAAAAAAAAAAATCACTCAAAATATTCAGGTTTACATGTTAGCTCTCTCTTGTAGAGAGCTGCCATACCTCACAGTTCAAAGTGTATTCTATAGATCAGTAACATACTGACATGTAATTGCAATTTACTATGCAGCAAAAATGATTCAAGAAGAAAAATAACCTACAGTGTCTCTTTACCTTTGTATAGGCAATTGCATAATTTAACTTGCTTTTAACATTTGTACTTGGATAAAATGCTTATGTATGTATAGGAATGTTACAGTGCAAGATGCTGCTAGCCCAGGCACAAAGTATTAAAATTATTTTGTGAAGATTGGTGGTTGTATTAAAACTGTTGTGCCATTATACCTCAAAAAGATTGAAATGCTTGTTTATATTGATTATGCCTCAGACCTTCTTATATTATTGTCTTATATTATTGTGAAAGTAACTCAGCTTTTTTCCTACAGATTAAGGACAAATGCACATGGAATATTGAAAACCTTTTAAGATTGTGTTCTAAAACACAGTGGTCAGACACACACAAAGAATTATGGTCAGTAGTCCATTAAAGGTCCACATTTCAGTTCAAGTACATTTTAAGGCAAAACTAGCATTGCTGCTTTCACTACAGATCAGTTCATTTGCATAGGTCATCAACAGATCAGTGCACCCTCTCCTGGTGAAGGGTTCCTATTGTTCTAGAAAGCTAAATTAATGCTTGCTACATGAAGGGGAATCTGAAATCTAATTGAGGTAGGTGTGAGTCAAAGGGATGAGAAACAGATGGTCTTTACTTTCCAAGTTCATTTAACAAAAAATACACAAAACTAAAATTTTATGAAACATAACTCAACCTACTAGTTTAAAGAAAGATTCAAGAAAAGCACAGATAGCATTAGGATTCTAACAAAAGACTTCATCATATGATCAGGTTTAATGTTAACATGGAATGCAAAAAGGTCATGATCACTAATAAAGTAATTCTTCAACTTAAAAAATAATTAAAATAAATAAAATCAAAACAGAATAGTGACCAGAATGATACCATTATAATTACATTAAATAGAAAAACCTTCTAACATTTTAAGAATGTTACAAATATGACAGGATACTTTTTAAAGTGTTCTCAATTTTGTAATCTATTTTCATAAAAATGTTATTCAGAGATGTTTCAGACACCCATGAAAAAATGAGAAATCAGGTTAGAAATACGATATAATAAACCAAGATTTGCTGATCCACTGCTTAAAAGTACCTTACATTTGCTCTTAGGTATTTTTAAACAGATGAATAATTACTGCATTTCATTTGTAATACAGCTGGTACTTTATC
This sequence comes from Solenodon paradoxus, assembly GCA_004363575.1. Taxonomy (NCBI): domain Eukaryota; kingdom Metazoa; phylum Chordata; class Mammalia; order Eulipotyphla; family Solenodontidae; genus Solenodon; species Solenodon paradoxus. Next base: position 371,203 of record RJWH01001399.1, read on the forward strand.
CACATCAGAATTATATAAACTTTTAGATGTGCACATAAATTGTTTTACTTTGAAATTTTGTTACATTTAATACGTAAATTTTATTTCTACTTCTGGCCAGGTTGTTAGCCAGTACAGTTTTAGGGTCAACGAGTGTTGAACTAGACTACATTTGTTATATCTAAATTTTCCAGTGTCACTTAATATATGGGCAGTGATGCATCCCCTAAGTGGTATTTGCGTACATTCCTTTAAAACAAAATAAGATAGTAGACAGAATTCCTTACCACCTGTATTCTTGATTACCAAGAAATGAAGCCAAACTTTAGAAAAATACAATGCAAGAAAAGATTCAAGTTAAAAATATATTCCTTTGGTTAAAAATCATCCCCTTTATAATATTCACTTGTAATCTAAACATAGCATGTCCCACAGCCCAAAGAAATCTTCTAAATGTTATTATACTTGCACTGCAAATATTTTTTCCAGCCCAATATTAATGGAGGTCACTGGGTTGCAGTAACAAAATATTTTAACCCTAGGAAGAGTACAGACTGGTTGTATTAACTCCTTTGTTTGACAAATGTCCTTTTTTAAAAAAAAGATTTTTACTTCAGAAACCTCCGACACATGTAGTTTTCTTCAGATACTGTATATCCAAACTTTGTATAGAAACCAACATTTTGTGGTAGACATTCAAGGGTAATCTTATAACAGTTCAGTTTCTTGCTTAGCAAAGTAAGGGTTGATAATAACCTGAAATTTAAAAAGGGGGTATAAAAATGGATTTTAGTAACTAAATAAATACATAAGAAAAATTCCAAGTATATAGTAGAAACAGGTTTAGATCAGTATTGCCTTCAATTATTTAAACTATAAGTAGATAAGCATTTAAATCACCTAAAACATTTGGCTTCAAATATTCTTTTTCAGGTAATCTCCAAATCACTAATAATACTAAATAATACTAAATAATAATAATACTAATAATACTAAACTCATCCTAAATATAAATTTTAAGATTAATGTTAACTCCAAAGACAACCAACATTTTTAAAAAGTATGGCCAGAATTTTCTTTTAAGAATCGAAGGGGTGAGAAGAGGAAGCATTATTTGTTTACTTAGGTTTTTCACCCCAGTCCTGGTCAAATTCAACCTCCAAGCCTGAGCCACAAGGGTGGCCCTCCCTAATTTTGTTTAATTTAAAACTAATACAAACCATATGTATAGCATTACTCCACCAGCATTATCTTTTTAAAGGTTTTCTAAATACAAACTACTTTGGAGCAGTCAGCATTCTCACATAATATAGGTAAGTAATAGCTTTGTTTTTTTTATTTTAAAGCTACTTTAATACTTGTGAAAGTATGCATTAGATTAAATCTGGATTGGTCTAATTAGTATAAAGTGGAAACAAAGCAACAGAGTATACATCTTTACAAATCTTTAAAGAATTCATAAGTCAGTATAAGAATGTGACACTTAACTGCTTGGTTGGGGGGACTAGAAAAGATATACAAAATTTTTCCTCTAAAGGATTTTCTCATATATAGACTGAAAAGTCATATTTTAAGGACTGGAAATCTTGACTGAAATTACAAAATTATAAAAGGTATGACTAAGTAGACTTGAATACTAGAAACTGATCTGTTTTGTTCAGACTGATGTACTGCAGATATTTTGACTGGCATCTAGCACATAGCAGGTGTTAATTATTAAGTGAATTAAAACTCAGAAGAGAATATTTAAAGGTAGGTTCTACCTTATAAAATAGGCAACACACCTATGAAACTTAACTTCATTATTTTAAAAGTTTAGATAAATCTACAGGGGACTACACGATGAAAGCTGTTTTCAAGCATGTTCCTAAAATTTATTTTTAAATATGACAGTGTGGGGCACATCAATTAACTTCAACCAATATTTGTTTCTTACTAATAGGAGAATACTATTAAAAGTTAACTTAAGACACAATGACCTTGTGGCTTAGGCTGATAAAAGATGGCTGGGGTGTGAACCAAGGACTGGTTCTAGACGGTGGAAGGGGAGAGGGACCAAATAAATAAAAATGCTTTCTCCTCCCCTTCCTCCCTTCTCTTTAAAATAAAGTTAAAGATGTTACTAGCTACAAAACTCTATACGTCCAATTTCCAAACTTCATGATAAAGCTTATTATGATAAATCCAGTTGAAACTATAGAGTATAAATGAGTTCATAACTAGTAACATCAAAGAACTTCAAACAAGAAAGTATTTACAAGTGTCTTTCCAAGAAATTAAAGTGAAACACAAAAGCCTGTCTAGTTTATAGAGGATTACCTTGTTTCTGCTTACTTACAGTTTGCCAAGCTGCTTTCCTCTGCATTCATCACTAACAACAACATCTTCTACTCTTCCTCTCTAAAAGAAAATGCAAAGTGTTTTATTGTTTGCTTTTTTTTTAAAGAAAAGTTGCAGGCAGGACTGAAGGAACAGGCAGGCAGGCAGGAATAAAGAGAAGGAAGAAGCACTTTTATTATATTTAGTTGTTCATCTTGGTTGTCTCCCTCAGGCCTGGGGCTTGATCTTGGAACCTTGAAATGTATGCAGACTGAAACCAGTCACTACGGCACCAGAAAATAATACAATGAATGTATTTATGGCTTAATTTTTTCTGTATCCTAACCCTCTCCACCCCATTGTTTTAAAGCAAATCTTAGAATCCTCATCACCAAAATGTAATGGTCATAAATGTACTATATGGATCATCCTACTTGTGCAATAGCAATTTATCTCAGAAATTCAAATAACAATTTATTTAATTTCTAACAGAAACCCCACAAAAATTCATACCTCACAGAATACATTGCAAGCTTTCCTTCATATTCTCATTAGATTTACCTATGTTTTCTTTACTATTTCATAGGAGTCATGAAGAGTAAAGGAGTTCTACAGGCATTATTGATGTATCGCAACTAGAACAAAATAATAGTATTCTGAACTCATTACCAGAATTTGTGTCTGTATAGTATATTCAAGGGTTGTTTGTTTTAATAGCACTAAGGATTCTAAACATTACTGCTGAATTTCATGCTGACTTAGTTTCTCTTTCATACCAAATTTTAACACATTACAGAACAATTTATAACAATTCATATTAATAAATTTTCTTCATAACATTGAGAAAATAACTTGTTACTAAGTTATTTCTAAGAAAAACTTTTTCAGGTCACTATAGCTGTCATTTTCCAATGGAAAACAGAAAACACCAATGGAAACTTGAAGTTGGCTTTTCTAGAAAACACTTATTTTACTCATAAACATTAATATGAACACATACATACCTTAGCACAGGAATGGATGAATTTATGTTCTATTATCAGAGTTGCAGTAGCAACGATCTGTCCTAAAGTCACATCCTCCACAACTGTCACATAATAATCCCCAGATTTCTTCATGTGCTCAAAAGATTCTATGGAAATTGGAAAAATGTTACGTGGTAGACTTTAAACTTTATTCGGTATCAGAGAAATACTAAGCTCAATGAATATTTAGAAATATTTCACCATAGTCATTTACTTTGTTTCTAAAGAAAATACTAAAAATGAACTACTAGTTAAAATATCAGCAATCAGTATCAATTGGAATATAGCTCTTACATTTTACAAATCTGCTGGCAAAATAAAGACTAATGCAGCTGTTTTATTTCCTAGAAATACAGCTATTTTGGATGAACAGCACTTAAAAATAAATGTTATCTGTATTATAAGAAACCTCAATCGGCCAGCTTCTGTGACTTGTGAAAGCTGTTTAATATATTCATTACTTAGTTTAAATCAATTTTTTTACCTTTACATTGAAAAGGTATTTGAGAACGTTTTACAAATTTTAATAAGGGAATGTTTACATGACTTCTATAGTCTTTTAAAAATATTTTGACAAGTAGTTTTCAGTTTTCCCTTTGAAATCTCAAGTATTTCATGACTTCATGACTTGCCTTCTGAGAAACAGAATCATCATTTTTGTTTGCTTTTCCTTGTGAAGTAAATAAAAACCTCAGTTTCCATGAAATTTTCCCAAAGTCACATAGCAAATCATAGCAAGAGGGAATACTTGCCCTCAAACTGATTTTCAGTACTTATATTGCGAAAATACCGTGGTTTCTCAATGAATCTGATATGCATTCAAAGGAGTTCAGGAATAAAAACAGCCTAACAATCTCACATATTGTCGTTTTCACAGTTCTCATTTTCTAAATAGGGGTTTAGAGTGAAAAAAATTTCAATGAAGAAAAACAATGAGAATCATAAAATGATTATTTTCGTTTCAGGAAAGTTAGATATGAGTACAAAACAAAATTACCTATTTTAGGAAATTATAGAAACAGAAAAAGGATAGAGCATTAGATGCAGTCAGGAAAGTTCTAGTCCTTCCTTATAAAAATAGCCACTGTGATCTTGGGTAAATCTTTTGATCTCTTGTTTCTACTCTCACATATGTTGAAGATTGAACTATAACTCTTTAAGAAATCTGCTAACCTTAAAATTTTGCATAAATGAACCAAAAGATAAATTTAGAGCATATTCTGTTAATGTTTTTGATTTGGTGATAAAATATCTGAATAACAAACTGCATGAAAAGAAATACTACAATAAACTTTGTAGAGCTGCCACCTAGGCTCTGTGCGAGAGTAATTAAAAGTCAGGTATTTTGAAAACATGGTTATTAGTACATTTAGATTCTAAAAGTTTAGCCATGTTAAACATTTAAATGACAAAACAGCTCATTTGTTATTTGGATAATTTGAACCAAACAGCTATTTAAACTAAATCACAAATAGACTTTAAACAAAGCTCTAATCAATCAATAAATCTTGTTTATTTCTTTTCTTTCAGTAAATGCAGGTTATGATACTTACTCATAAATTGTTCAGGGTTGACAACGCCAGTCTCTGTCAGCTGACCTAGTACCTTAAAGAAACCTAATTTTGATAAGTAGATTTTAAGTTAATGAGAAGAACAAGTGGAAGATATATCAGAAGAAACAATGTGTTAAACTGGTGGGATTATGGGCAATTATTGCTAATTATTTTAAAAAATTAAGCTCACACCTATTATTCTATCCGTAATCACTACATAAAACAAAGCAATAGATTTTACCAATGGTTTTGCCTGCAAACAATTCTTGGAATAGTGCTGACCTTAATATTCAATATATTCAACACCAGCATGTACATTTTTCAGTGTTGTTTGCATTAAATTCAATGTAAAGGATGCTGTTTCCCAAATACATCTTTTATTTTCTTTAGATTTTCTACCAAAAAATAAACTGAAAAATTGATTTTTGATCATAAAAATTTAAGGAAATTACTTTGGAAAATTAGGTGCATATATTATATATATACATATATACATAAATACATGTATATACAAAACCTTTTGCAGCTTATCCAAAGAAAATTATTTCTATCCTTATTACCCATTTAGCTTCTTTATGTATCATACATAATTTCATCTGTTAGAAGATTTTTTGGCTTCTTAATTAGGAAGGACCATGGTTATACTTAAGTCATTTGAAAATACTTGACAGTAACACTTGGTCTTAACTGTGACATATACACATTGTAATTCATTAATTATTTGTGCACAAAAAATCCAAAGTCAAGTATTTTTTAATTGTCAGCATCATAATGTTTATGGAGGAGGTGGAATGCTAACTATAATTCTAATCAGGATTTGCAAACTGAGTGAGTCCATACCTCTATTTAAGTCAGCAGTACACAGGGGTCTCAAAACCAAACCTTCTCCGGGTTGTGTTGGGGAAATGGCTGGAGAAAATGTAGCTGTATTCTGGCTCCAGTCCACTTCTCTGAGTAGACTTGGATCAAACATAGGAGTTTCATCAGGTTTCATCTTTACAGTAAAGTCTAAAATAAAATTTTAAATGTTAAAGCATTTTATTTAATAAAAGGAACATTATGGTTGGCAGGAAATAAATTCTTCATATAAATGCAATTTTTCTAATTACAGATTATAATAAAATAAATTATAACATACCCAAAATACTTTATTGTAACCTATCCTGAATCTAACATCATATACCCTAACTACAATATATTGACATGATTATTATCAGATAGTAAACAAGATTAAGAAGTTTTAAACTTTAAAACTCAAGGTCTTTTTTATTTAATTGAGGTAAATGATTTACAAAGTAGTGAGTTCAGATGTGCAGGTTCACTCTTCCTCACACATATAACGTGCCATGCCACCACCAAATTTCCCGCAGTCCTCCACTACTGTCTGTTTAGCCCTCACTACCCTTTGCTCCTACCCCTCTTCCCCTTTGGTAACCTCAGTTCTATTATTGTGAAGGGAAAAACCCATGGTCTTTTAAAACAATTTTTCCTGTGGGTTTGTACTACCTGTATAGCTGATTTTTCATGGGCTCTTAACTTTTTTTGACATTCTTAGATTCTATCATTGGACTGAAAATTTGGCAGTCTTTCTCGACACTAAGGAAGACTTATTGGACATGTAACTTGTTTTCTTCTATGTTCCATAAACAAGATAATTGATGAAGTAGCTGTAATTACTTTATTCTCTGTGTTCACTGTAATATTTGGTCTCATTATGATAGCTTCATACTCAAAATTATCTGTTGGATACTGTTTTCACAGGTTTTCTAAAAATCTATAAATTTCTCAGCTGCATCTAAGCAGCCTGAGACTAGCTGTTTTTCATACTATTGAAAAATGATCAATTAAGGTATTATCGTCTCTCAACATTTATAAATGGGCAGGTTCTTATTAGTTGTAGTCTAAAAAAAAAAAACAGACTAACATATAATGATAAAAAAAAAAATGATACAAACATAAAAATGTAGAGCACAGAGGTGCTACAAGAAACAAGGTCTTCCTAACAATTATTAGGAGACTGTAAACCAATCCCTAACTTTTATTTCTATCCCTATACTCAGTTAAAGCACTTCTACTTTATACCTGTCTTTACCTATTCTTTGAAACAAGTAATTTTTATATACATACACACACACATATATATATATATCTCCCTATAACTACTACAAAACAAGGAAGAAATAAATACAGGAACAATTAAAATACATTTAATGACAACAATTTTTCTAGTAACCTAACTCAGATAATCTATATTCATAAAATCACATGATGCTACTGTGCTTAAGGGCAACTATTCCTAGCTTTTTCTTGAAGGTATACTAAACTTAACACTGTGTGATCCAATGTAACTATAAAGGTAATGCTACATTAGATCAGAGACTTTGAAAGACACTGTTGATGAAAGTTAACATTTGCTCAGCGCTTATTATATACCAGACATTCAAAGAACTTTTGTACATTACTCATTCTTGTCAACAAGGTAGGTATGAGTCTATCCATTTTAACAGATGAGGATGTATAGACACAAGCAAATAACTTGCTCAAGTTCAGAGATTTAGGGGAGCCAGGATTTAAACCTGTGTGTGGGAAGAGCATGATCTGTAGTTCAGATGTCAACCTTGTGATCATGGCTACGGTCTGCTAAACTGCGAATGCTTCCTCATTTGTAAACGAGATAAAATCATTGGACAATGAAATAAATTACTCTGTGCTTGCACAATAACTGCGTGATACATGTTCGTGTGCGTACGTGTGCAACAAGATATACTTTTAACAGTTAATTTAAAATATTAAATTCTTAATATTTTTCCACTTTAAATTCATGAGTCAGCATTCTTGGATAGAAAGTAAAGAATAAAATCATAATGCAGAACGCCCCCCTCCCACACACACACAAAGTACTCAGCCCTATTTACAAACACTAAGTGGTTCCTGTAAGAAAAGGAAATAAATTGTGAGGATTAACAAGCTTATAGTCTGTTCAAGACTTTTTTTTTTTTTTTTTTTGGTTAATTTTAGTGCACAGTAGTATTTGTTCCTGATAATTGGACCCCTGGGGCATTAGGGCATTACTCTCCTTTGAAAACGGATAACATAGTTGTTTCTCAGGTTTGCAGACAAATAGGCTAAATATCAATAAAGTAAAATGTATGCATTAAATACAAGCCAGACATCCTTAAAAATTTAAGTTACTCAGGCAACATTTTTTTAAACATTTTAATGTTTATGCAATTTCACCTAATTTGCAATCAAGACTTAAAGCTCAAAAGGGAATTTAGGTAATAAACATTAAGACAATTTAACTAGATTCCCTTCTTCTAGAAAGCCACCTGAGTTTGTTTATTTTAAGGAAAGGTGCAGGCAGGAGGAAAGAGGAAGAAGCATTTTATTTTAATTTAGTAGCTCACCCTGGTTATTTCCCCAGTACCCAGAACTCAGTGTGGCCTAGTTCCTTTGGAGGTGACTGACCTGCTACTCCACCAAGATGCACCAAAGCTGCCTGAGTTTATAATAAAGTGTAAACTAAAAAACATGTACCATGTTAATTCTTAGGCTACACAGCCCTTAGAAAAAGATGAAATCCTATCATTTGTTGACTACATGGGTGGAACTAGAGTCAGAAGAAGAAAGATAAATACCAGATGATCTCATCTGTTAACTAAAGAAAGCATGGGGTTCAACAGACAATGGTGAACTTCTGGTATTTTGGTGGTGGGCAGGGTGTGTTTATGCATACGGGTTTGTATTTTGTAAAGTTAATATACATTAAATTAATTTTTAATATGGTGAAAGATGTATAATTATTATTCCTATTTTACAGACCAGGAAGCGGGCAGAGTAACTTGCTCCAAAAAAACAGCCAATAAGGAATAGGTTAGGCTTCAAAACTAGGCAATAGGACCAGCTGCCTGGTCACTAGACCTGAGCAACTGCACAGAATCCTATGCTTGGTTCTCTTTTCTACTGCCACTATCATAAAATACTTAATTTTAAACAAAGAACGCTGCATTTAGTTGGCATGTACCATAGATTACTAGGTATAATGTGATTCCACACTACTGAAGATGCATTAGTGAAGATTAATTCTTAATTGTACAAGAGTTAAAAATTTGGTCAAAAGCAGTATTTGTAAACCTATATTTATACAATAAGAATTTCAGAATAGTCAAAATACATTAAACAAGGCATTCTAGATAGAAAATAAGTCCATTAAAGGTGAATTTTTAAAAGTACATCCTAACTCTCCTTAAATATTTCTCAAGAACCTAAAGTTAAAGTGCTAAATTAGCATGCATTTACAAGACTCCAGTGATCTACAACAAATGATATAAAACTTGTATGGAAGTCACATTTCAGAATAATTCAGATGAAAAAAGATCCTCCAACAGCCACCACTGATGCCACGAAAACTATACAGCAAATTTATTTTTACTGGGATCACATTAGGTTTTCATTCATTTGACTATTCTCTGGACATAATTTGAGCAATTTTTTTCCCCAAGTTCCTTAACAGACTAGAATACAGATAGGGAGAAGCTGTTTGCTAGAAGCAAATTATTGAAAGCAACAAGTGATAGACACGGAATGAAGATTTTAAAAGCTGATACAAAATTTTAAAAGCATAATCTAAGGAATCTAAACTGCCAAATACATCGAGTTCCTGGGGCGGCATCATATTATTTCTGTATATGATGAATGGGGAAATGGGAGATGCAATGCTGATGGCGACTTTGTTTCGTCTACATTTATTTTACAGCCATTTCAATAATTTGGCTAAATTTGAATCAAGAGATTCTGGCTAATGATTTTGAGGCCTGATATTAACTAACGTCACTTGAAAAGTTTTGAATTTTCTGATGGTTTATTTGATCTTTATAATCTAGATACTATTTCCAGTCTATGGTGTAGGAGGCTGGAGCATGTGGAGCTTTCAGGACTTGAACCCAAGATAATATAATGAGTGAACTGTGACTAGAATCCTATCTTGTTTTCCCATCTAGAGCTCCACTCAATAGAAGCCAGTATTTACACCACCGTGCCAGACAGGTGTTTCTTACTAAAAACAATAAAAAGCGAGTCCTACCTAAATTAAACTGACCTAAATGATTTCTTGAGATTCAGTGTAAGAATCTTCATGAGTGAAACTAATTTCATCATCTCCCATTCAATTCTGTATTCAGTTCAAGAGTTCGGTTTACATAAACATTAGCTCCTGTAACCGAAATCCTAGTATTCGGTGTTTCTAGGGCAGAAGACCCGGGAAAAGAAACAAAGGATGTCTTTTTTTTTTTTCCCCCTGCGTTGAAATAAAGCCCCGATTTATTAAGTGCAGGGAGGGTGTTCTGAGCCTGTCAAGTGGTCCCGTATCGCTGCGGGGTGCGCCTCGGAAATCATCCAGATAAAGCGGTCAGGGGGGTTTTGTGTCCATTCAAACCCGAGGGAAGCAAAAACGGTGAGCATCTGTCTGGATTCTCACGCCAAAGTCTGGTGAGGGAAGAGTTTCGACTCCAGTCTGTGCTCCAACCCTGCCAGGGCCACCCCTGCTGGCTGGACCACTAGACACCATCCTTAACCTCTGCTCCCGCGCGTGTCCGCTGAACTTGCAACCGCGCTCTACACACCACGGAGCACCCAGCGACCAGACCCGTGCCGGGCTCCCGGAACCGAGCCCTCCGCCTCCGCCGCCGCCGCCGCCTCCGGGCCTAGCTCGCCTTTCCGGAGGACAGCAGACACACCTGTTTGATACATCTGAAGGCAGGCCCTCCACGGCCCCGAGGACGCGCAGCCCGGTGCCGCAGGCTCCCGCACCCGTAGAGGCCCGACTGCAAGGCACTCCTCTCCAGCACCGTCGGACTCTCACCCACCGGGATCCACGGCCCGGGATCCAGATCCAGATCCGGCTTCAGCGCCGGCCCCACCTCCTCTGCCAACTCCCGCGCCACAGTCGCCACCGCGGCAGCCACTGCGCGAGCGGCGGCCAAGACGTGGCAGAACAAACGCCCCCAGCCCGCCCTCCAGCCGGCTGACGCAGGGCGGCGCGGAGGCCGGCGGAGGCGCACGCGCTCCCGGGGCCCGGGGCGGGCCGGGGGCCGGCTGTGGCTGCGTCAGAGCGCGGGGCGGAGGCGCAGACGTTCCGGACTCCACCCCGCCGCGGCGCCCCAGCGGGTGCTGACCTCGCCCGGCTCCTAGCTGCCTGCGGCTTTCCACGCGGCGTCAGTGTCGGGGCTTATCGGGAGCTAAGAACTGTAGGTGGTGACAAAGGTGGACCTCTGATTCGCAGAGACCAAAGGCTCGGTCTTGTGCGCCTTCCCTCAATACTCACTTCATTAATTAGGACTTCACCTTCTCGCTGGTAATTGGAAACTCATCTCCAGTTTCCAGAGTCACATATTCTGCTTCCTTAAGTTGGGGTCACTTAATTCTACTTCTTAGAAAATATCGTTTTCTCCCTCAAATCATGTTTTGGTTTTGGACGACTATGGGTTTACACCGATCCTCACCTATGTTGGTTTTGCCTTCCCGGAGACCTGTGGCTTTGTCTGGAGCATTTTTAACCTCTGTCTGGGGGGCCAGGTGTTACTGGCAATCTCCGGATGGTAGAGGTGGATAGAGAGACCAGGTACGCTGTTAAATGTGGTACCGTACACACACGCCGCCCCCGACAAAGGAAAAACCTGCATCATAAGGTTGAAGACCCTGGGTTAGGAGAAGAAATTTTTTCTCTGAGCTCCAATTTCCCTTTCTTCTAAGTAGCACCTGTCCCCAGTTTACGAATCCGAATGCAAGTGGAGAGTCGTTAATGTGCCAAAACCACCTGTGCGGTAGCTTTTTCTTCCTTGTCTTGTGCCATGTAGCTAAGCTCACTGACTTGCAAAGTATTTTATTCTTAAGAGTTAAAAACATAGCCTACCAGAAATATTTTCTGCTTAAATCAGATTTACATTTCAGTTAACTCTTAAAATGAACCCTGCATTCCCACTTCACACATCAGTGAAACTGATGACATCCTCTTCACAAATCCCTGTTTTTATCCTTCTGTATACAAACTAATATGCAATTCATAAATAAAAGTAAACACCACTAATCTTAAGAAAAAACATATAAACCCTGTTTTCAATAATTTTATCCTGAGCAATAGAATACTGTAAATTTAATAATTTAGCAAAAAGTGAAATGATCAATTATAAAACTTATCACAAACCATAGGAATTCTAAGGAGTATCCCAAAAGATAACCTGCTTTCCTTTGTGCCTTAGGAACCCAGTTTTTCTTTAATAGTCATTTAATTCAGTAAATCTGGCATGTACCATGACCCTTCTTTGCATATTAGTTTTGTTGTGATGAAAGGTAGGTGACAACCACAACTTCTGGTTGAGTGGAATCAATGGTATGTCCTGTAGTGATTTATTTTATGGGTATTTTTCATTGAGACATAACTGGCATATAGCGTTGTGTTAGTTTTAAGTGTCCAGCATAATGATTTGATATGTGTATATATTGCAAACCGATTACCACAAAGTTTAGTTCATACCTATCACCACAGATAGTTTTTTCTTGTGATGAGAACTTTTAAGGCTACTCTTAGCAACTTTCAATACCGTAAATACGTCATTATTCGCTATAGTCACAGTTCTGAACAATATATCCTCTGATTTGATTGACTCTGATCATTAAGTAATATGCTTCTTTTGGTTTGTTTTTTCCTTCATAAAGAGAGGACGGAGGGAAAAGAGGACAGAAAGAAGCATTTCAGGAAGGGAGGAATGAACCGAAGGAGGAAGCACCTTAGTTAGTTGCTAATTTTGCTTTGACACTCAACCCTGGGCCTTGAAAAGTGGTCTTTGGGCTTTGTGTGGTTAACATGTCAGAATCTCAGCCTCCTGGGTCACAGGGGTGTGCCTCGTAGTAAGCTTACTTGTCTCTTAATTCACTTTGTTTTAAAGTCTGTTTCGTCTGATCCAAGTATGGCTATTTAAGCTTTCTTTTTCTTTTCATTTGTATGGGATATTTTTTTCCCTCCCTTCTCTTTGTCTATTGTGTGTCCTTATATCTGAAATGAGTCTTTTTGTTGGCAGCATATAGATGAGTCTCTCTTTTTTTTTTTTCATACATTCAGCTAATTTTTGGGGACCAGGGAATTTTAGTTCATTTGCATTTAAGTAATTATGATAGATTATACTTACTGTCTTTTTGTTCATTGTTTTCTGACTGGTTTGTAGTTTTTTGTTCCTTCTCTTACTCTTCCTTTTTGATTGGATAGTCCTATATAGATGGTATGCTTAGATTCCTTTCCCTTTCATGTATCTACTACAGGTATTTGCTTTGTGGTTATCATGAAGCTTGCGTAACACAAATCTATAGGAGTCTACTGTAAATTGATAACAACTTAAATTCAAATGAATTCTAAACTTCTGTGTTTTTTACTCTTCTCTCCCAGATTTTGTTTTTGATGTCATAGTTCACACCTTTTTATCCTGTTCCTCCATTAACAAATATTTTAGTTATAGTTATTTTTACTACTCTTGTCTTTTAAACTTAAAACTGGGTTATAAGTGGTTAACCCACTGCCATCACAGCATCAGATTATCCTGATTTTAGCTATATGTTTACATTTACCAGTGAAAGTGAATACTTTCATATTTCCCTGTTACTAATTAACATCCTTTCATTTTAGTTTAATGAAAGCCCCCATTTTTTGGGTCAGGCCAATCTAGTGGTCATGAACCCCTTCAGCTTTTACCTGCCTAGAAAACTCTCTTCCAATTCTGAAGAACAACTTTACCAGGTAGAGTATTCTTTGCTAGCACTTTTTCCCCCAGCACTTTGAATATATCATGCTGCTCCCTTCTGGCCTACAAAGTTTATGCTGAAAAATCTACTAATGGTCTTCTGGAATAACCTGATATGTAACAAATTGTTTTTCTTGTAATAATCTTAAAGATTATCATTTGTTCCTCTTATTTGGAGCCCCCTTGGCTTCTTGAATCTGGATATCTCTTAGGGGAAACAGGTTAGGGAATTTGCTGTCATTATTTTTCAAGTAAGTTTTCTACCCCTAACCCTTTTCCTCCCCTCCTCTCTCCCCCCT